>OZ025297.1:24315419-24915419 GCA_964019185.1 Maratus speculifer
TATTCGATTTTGATATTTTGCTAAACATTTTTCTATTTTTTAAGATAAATAATCAATTAAACGTTTTTTGTTAATAATTAATTTATAAAAAGAAATAAATTCCAGTATACTTTTGTTTTAATTTTTAAGTTTAGGGGTAGTTCATAGCGATTTATATTTGAACACAGCCATGGAATAAAAAAAGTACTTGTGTTTATCAGTTTTGAGTGCATTTGGATCGGGGCTATTTTGAGTATGTGAAATACTTAAAATTGAGTACTTTTTACTCAATTCTGAGAACTGATTTTTTTTTTAAGTGCATAATATTCGTTTTACAGTTATTAAAACCCAATTGATATTATTTAATTGTGAAATAAATCAGTGAAAGATGTCTATAAATATTAATAAAATTCTTAATTTTACACTACTATTGGTCGAAATGAATTTTTGGAAGAAAATATAAATAACCGAACCATTTACATAAAATTTCATTGCATTTTCGCAGAATACTTTTTATGATAGATTTCTACACACTCCACTTCACTTCTAGTTATCTTTTATTTTGTAGCCAGAAATGTGATTTAGGCATGTATATCAAAGCGCATAAAACTCATAAAGTAGTTTTTGCTGCTCAATAAAAAGTATTAAAATGTTGTAAAATAGTAAAATATAAAGAAAAAAATTAAATATGCAAGATATCCTGGGATAATAATATCAGGGTGAATAATAACGCAACTTGCTGAAGGAGTATTTATGAAGGAATCCGAGAGATGACACTATGGACTGTGTGCAAGATGGCTTTAAATCATCTAAATGAAAAAAAAAACCTCTAAAAGTTAATTGTATTTGTATACCTTATCGCTGGTAGGTGCATGTAAGAATGAATCTCCTATCTATAATTTTCGAGGTAGGTTCTGTGATGTGAAAATTATGTATTGATTAGGAAACACTTTGTTTATTACTTAAATTTTTAGAGTATTTCGTACTTTTAAAATGTTTTCGAGATTTTGCATCTGTTTGCAAGGTAGCTTAGATGGCTGCTACGAATTCAACGCCCTTTTTTTATTTATTTAATTGTTTATTAATTTTCTTCAATCCATAGATATTTTACATCTTGCAATGGAGGGGAAAAATCGCATGTTCCTTAATTCATGGAAATATGCCGACAGCACTGCTGCCAGTTCAATTTCCGTGAATTGGAAACAGATATTCGACAGTACTGATTTCGCAATTAATGTTAAAGATGAGGTATTTTTTATTTTCAAGAATTGTAGAGTTTGTATCTTTAGAATTGGACTATCTGCATTTCATAATTTAATCCTGTTTTATAGTTTTGTTTGCATGGTGTTATTATCCACATAGGTGGGAGTATTACCAAAAACCATTGGTCAAAAAACACGCCACTAATTTTTTGAGTATATATTTGCTAAAATATATCTACTTGTGTATATTGTCAGTAAGTTGTTGTACCAAATCCTGTATTTGTTTAGAAAAAAAAATCTAAGACACCCTGAAAAATGATAGAAAACTAATGTTGGCGCTATTATCCTGGGACACCATTTATAAAATATAAGAAGAATAAAGAAAATCAAAATCCGATTAAAAACATACGCTATTTTCGACAAAGTAAAAGTAAATTTTCTTTATTTTACGCAAATGTAAATATTGTCTTTTGTTTCACTTCATTCGAGATAAAATATTGTTATCTTTATATTCATACACGCAGTTATTAGGAAATGTAAATTGGCTGAAATAAATACAAGCCTATATAAAAGGATTGAACCGTAAGTAATGAAACATTATCTAACCCAAACTGCAATTTGAATGGAAAATCTCATTTTGACGCTAGATCGGAATTTTAAATTATACGTTATTGTACATATAACATTTTAGACAAATGCATATTTTAAACAAAAGGAATAGAGACATACAGTAAATTAGAATGTATCGGTTTTTGTGAATGTGTTTATTTATTTTTTAGAAAGTAACGAAAATATGTTTTAAATATTGATATTGTAAACTGTGCCTCTTTCACTTCGTATCAGTGAAATGTTATCTTTCCATGTTTTTAAATTTATTTTATGCCGTTAAATGCGGATTTTTTTTCAATAAAAAAAGCGTTTTATCAATATTTGCTTCTTTAAATTACAGTCGAGCCTCTATATAACGAAATCCATCGTTCCAGTAAAAAATTCGTTATATAGAGAAATTCGATGTATAGAGAATGATGTTAAAAATCGTATTTAATATGCAAATTTTGAAAAAATATTATTTTTGATCTTTTTAATTAAGAATTTGAAATGTTTAAAAGTAAATATTAACCTAACGTTTTATTTCTTAATTATTTAAGCTGCTTCAAAAAAGAAAACAGACATTTATTTGAAATCTTAATGAAAATCAAATAAAGGAAGACTTGCATTAATTTCAGACGAAGATATCTGTAATTTTTTGCTGTTTTGATTTCAAAATTGTTACGCTCTCAAAAAAGCTCAAATTTTAGCAAGGAATGAAAAATTGTAGTTAACATTTTCCTCCATTTGAAGGCATCTCTTATATGCCTCCCATTGATTACTCTCTTATATGTGTAACAATCCAAAGGACTTTGTTTTGAGAAGGATGTGGAAAGGTGTGTGGGAGGTGAGTTGAATTCGTTGGATTTAAAGAACAAAAAGAGAAGTAATACTAAAAAAAAACTCAGCACTGAACGATAAATCAAAAATAAATGATGGAAAATTGATTCCATATGATTTCGAAGCTTTTTTAAAACTGAATAAATTAAGACCAATTTATGAAAAAATTCGTTATATGGAGATAGATATTTCGTTATATAGAGACTGTTTTTAATGTAATCATGCAAAAAGGGGACCGTTCCTACTAAAAATTCGTCATATAGAGAAATTCGATGTATGGAGTTTCGTTATAGAGAGACTCGACTGTATATACAACGCAATGTAGACTTTATTTCTGTAATAATTTAGAAGTAATGTATTTTTAATTAACAGAGATTGAATCTGTACTTCTGTAATGAAAAGTAAAAACACTATTAGGGTCATTTTAAGCACAGTCACTAAATTAAATGATGTTTAAAAAAATCTCTCAACAATTTATAAATTTATTAAAACTACTATTTTTTTTTTTACTATGTCTGTTTTTTTTTAAATTTTACTAGAAGAAGGTTGAATATATGAATATATCTAACTTGTACTAAGCAAAAAATCAAGGTTAAAATTAAAAATAAAATTTATGTAAACAAAAATTGTCTGAAGTAGGTAAATTATTACATTTCATCAATTTTTCATGAACTAGAAAAATATGCAAATTTATTTATATCATTTAACATACCAACCTAATTTATTGCATTTGCATTTCATTAGATTTTATAAGCTGTAATTGTTTCATATCATATTACAGCAAGATTAAATTTTGTTCTATTTAAATTTACTTTATGAATGTGAATGTAGTTTGTTTTATGCATTTAAAAAATCTGTTTTATCTTTTTTTATTTGTAGATAATGTATGAATTCGTAAGCAATAAAAAATAAAATTCTGCAATAATTTAGAAAAAACCAATTTATTTATTAACAGATTTAGAATCTGTATTTTGCAATAAATATTAAGATAAAATATTTAATTAATTCATATCTCATTCACATAATTAAATGGAGTATTAAAAACAATAAACATTTAAAAAATGAATATAAATAATGTACATTTTTTAATTTGTTAATGATTTTTAATTTATTATTCGAAGAATGTTGCATATATGTAACTAGAAACAAGCAAAAATCTATGGTATAATTTAAAAAAAAATCTATCCAAGCAAAAAGTAACTTGAAGTAAAAAAAAAGGTTACATTTTATTATTTTTTGAAAAAAAAATGTTTGAACTCATATATATTGTTATATATACTATGTACCTTATATATATATGTACCCATATATACTACATATATGTGTATGGCGTAGCAAACTGATGTGTTGCTCAGGGACGTGCGAAGAGAAAACTGCGCCGGTAGCAATATCTCAATTTGGACCCCTTTCGAACTTTTTCTTGTGACAGATTAAAAATGACGTTCGTAGTATGAATTTGGCACCCCTATATTTCCACATCTGGGTCGGAAATTTAGGGGTAATTATTAAGTTATCCCCCCCACCCCCTTTCGCACGGCGCTGGTGTTGCTTTTGCATTTCATGATTTTTTCTTCAATGTGTAGTTTCTTCACATCATATCAGTGAAAGGTTATCATTTGGCATATTTCAATTTATTTTGTACTCATAAATGTTGATTATTTTAAGTAAAAATATACAAATTTTATGATTTTTTTTGTTTTAGATTATGTATAAATTTATAAGCAGAATAGAATCGTATTTTGAAAGAATTTAAAGTAACGAATTTTTAAATAATGGAGATAAAATCTGTACTTCATTAATGAAGTGTAAGAAAAACTCTTAGATTAATTAAAAATCCATTCACTAAATTTATTATTCCTTAAATAGTTAAAGTTTTTTTCTCTACTACTGATTTTTGGAAACGTTCCCGAGTTACTTTAATAGCGCATTAATCATTTTTTCTAAATTCGGAATGTATGTTTCTTGAATGCTATAAATTCTCTATAAATTTAGCTTTATTTTTTGCGCATGCAGGTTATCATAAACATACAACGATATTTATCTGTTACCTGTGAGATTGTAGAAATGTATGTAATTCGCAGCTCACTGTAAAAAAAAGTTCTTTTTTTAACAAATTATTCATTAAACACTAATCCAGATTGACCGCCTCCGAGTGAAACACGTCTCTAAAAAGCATTCTTTACATTTAAGAACCTCAGAATTTATTTCTTTTTTTTAAGCTTAAAAACTCATTTTTAAAACAAAGTTTATTTTGTGGCCACTCTGATTTTTACAGATGTGTCTGAAAAGAATTAAGCGTGCATTAACCATTTCTCTTAACCTGAAATTTGCCAGATGCTATCAATTCTTAAGTAAACATTTTCATTACATTAATATTAAATGTTTGCCAGATGCTATCACTTCTTAAGTAAACATTTTCATGTTTTCAACAAGCATGTTTTTCAACCAAGTAGGATAAATTAATAACATTAATATTAAAATTAAAATTTATTCGTTACACTTTCATGCACATATTCAATTACGCAAAGGAAAACACTTAATTCAAAATTGATATCATCATAAAAACCACTATTCCTGTTCGAGAAAATAAAAAATACACTATAAAACGTACTCGTGAATCTTTCCGAACGTGTTTGGCCGTAAAAGAAATGTTTTTGTGTGAAATTGTACATGTATGTTATTATCTTATGCTTCTTAAAATCTTAAAAATACATTGCTTTTTTTTCCTAAAGATGTACATTTTTTGAAATCGTACGTAACTAAGAAGAAAGTATTGCATTGTATTTCCATTGGCTTATATATTATATTTTTGTAGATTTAGAGATATTCATCATTTTTTTACAGTGCAAGAAGAAACAGGCAAATTTTAAGGCTATAATAAATAAGAAAAATTATATATTTATATACTGCTTATTTCTGCTGCACACATAATTTAGAAATAAATTTTTACTAAAAATGAAAAAATAATAATTACTATTTTGTAAGGACTTCAAAAATAAATGTTATGTTTTAGACAAGTCATTTTATGTTCTTTTTTTTTCTTAATTCAATATTTAAAATAATAAATCAGTAAGTATTTTGTAATACTCAACGATGCGCGCAAATTGATTCGTGAATAAATAGATTAAAATATATGTTTCTAATCTCAATTATTCGATATCAGCTCATGTGTAATCATTAGTAACTGTACATATTCTCCAAACTGCAGCTGTTATCCCAATAATAAGCTTTCCGACAACCTAATTAAGCTGCTATTAGACACACGAACTTTAGACGAGACAAACTTTTCAGCGGATTTTAACTCCAACATTTTCCCGTTCAAAGGGAGACAAAGGTTTGCATTTGTCTTTGAAAAATTCGGAGGAAAAGCTGTAAAACCAGTTTCCACTCGTGCCAGGCGTTAACATGTATCGCCTACTCGTATCAATCGCTTATCTCTGATTCGTTGAAACGTTCGATGTTGGATGAAAAATCTGAGCTAGGCCAGATTTTTTTGAACGTGTGGAAAAAAGTCTGGGAGACATTGCAGTTTGCTATTACACTGGACGTTGGGAGGATATTTCCCGAAAAGTTGGAGGAAATCGCGTGTTGGCTTACTAAATGTTGGTGGATCTGATAGCGGCTTTACATTCATATTGAAAGTGAATTCCACTAAGAACACTAGATTTAATTTTAACTTTTAATAAAGTACTTCATTTACAATGAAATCCAAAATCCCTTTGTTACAACGCAGGTTTAAATAGCAATTTATCGAATCTCATCATTAAAATTTGAGAGTAATATCGTTGTATTGTATTCCAAATTTTACAAATTACCATTTTAAACAAGCTTAAATATTTAATCGGCGCAGATTGTGAAATTAATTTCACTGTGCTTTGAACAAAATAAGGCTCTTAGTTGAGAAATTAAGACTGATTCTATAAAGTTTTAAGCTTTAAAAGAAAGTTTAATCTAAAAACATATTTATATTTTACCGTTTTAAAAATGTTATTTCTAGATTTTTGTTCCAAAAGAGTAAACATCGTTTTAACTATTGTTATGAATTCTAACTTAACGTAAAAAATTATTTTTCCTTTCTAACAACAAAAGTATTTTCACTTAAATATAAAAAAGTAATTTGCACCAAGAGAAACTTCGAGAATATTATTTCAGAATTAAAACGATATCTTTAAAATTTCCTATTTAAAACAATTAAATAGCTGTTAAAAGTTACCGGGAAACAAAAAAATCTGTTGACTTTATTAATTTTACATTATCATTTTTCAACTATTTAACGCATATCATTTAATCAAACACAAAAAATATATAATATCTTAAAAGCTGATGATTGGACCTTAAATTCAAAAAATCAAAAGGAAATAAATTGAAATCCCTTTACAGATAGAACGATACTGTTATTTTAATTATAATTCAAACTTCTGTAATCGATTTAGAAACGACCCAAAATAGCCCGTTATTGCGATGTCTGAACAGTGATTGCCCGGGTCGAAATTTATGTTAGTACCAGCAACAAAAATATGCTAGTTATTGCTATGTGTTACTTTGTCTGCTAAGTTATCATGCAGTTATATTCTTTATAATGTTAGCCATCATCAAATGCCATTTAAGCTAGCTTACACAGCAATAGCATGACAAACAATATGCAAGCATTTTATGCTTAAATGAGGCAATAAAAACCATTACTTGCTGGTAATTTTGATGGAACTAGCATGGGATAGCACTTAATGTTAGTCTAGCAAAAAAATACAAAGTATGAATATTGACTTCGGTAGCGAGCGTAAATCGTAGAGGATAGAGCATCCTAGTACTGTACAATACAAAGTGTATACAAAAAAGTCTACTACATGTATCTAACGAAACTTTCACCAAAAATTATTAGATTACTGTCGTTATAAATAAATTTAAAAACAAATGAAAATATGTATTTTAAAAAAATTTTAAGGGGTTTCAAAACTCTTAAAATTGGAAAAAATTTAAAAAGGAGACCATCTTCAACATTTAATATCTTAAAATCTTTATAATATTAAAACGTAGTTTTTATTGAGATAAAAGAAATAAGAACATTCTTTCAATTTATTCCTTTTAAAAATTGCAAGGTGCAAGATTATCATTTACAGGGTGCTCTAAACTGTTAGGTATTTGACGAGTCGAAAATTGGTATAATAGCTTACGCGCACGATTACAAAATAAATATGGCAACTAAAATGGAAAATTTCGTGCAGACTTATACATCAGATTGTAATAGATACCTTGAATCTAAATAAATTTATATTTAAAGCATTTTTTTCTTTTTTTAATGCAAAGTTGTTTTTGACTAATACATTTTTTTGAAAATTTTAACAACAAAATCACATAAGAAAGAAACTTTTTTGAACAATAAAGAGGAAATATTTTTGATTCAGTTCATACAAATTAACATGAAACATATATTTTGAAAATTTTATGTGAAAATACAAGATTTTGAGATATCGTGCGTGCTATGAAAAAAAAAAATGTCATTTTGAAAAAAAATGTCTTCCAAATTTCGGAAACGTCGCTTCAGCCATTGAGCGGGTAAAATTCAAAAACCCATAACTTTTGTTTTAATGAGAATTTCGAGAAAACAATTATATTATAAAAGGTTCAGAAAAAACAGCAGTTAAACATATAAAAAAATTAAAAATTCGAAAATTTGGAAGCTTTAAGAGTCCTAAGACTCCTTAAGATATATGAGGACCCCAGCAGCTAAGGGGTATAAGTTCCAAAATTGAAAAAATTGAGTTAAGTGCACAGGGTATCTGGAAATATGCTTTTTTCATTTCATGTAAAGAAATATAGCTCATTTTCTGATTATTTGGGGAGTTATAGAGATAAACCACTTTTTTCGAAAAAAAAAAACAATATTGATTAATTATACATTTAAAGAAAATTGTACTCTATTTTTTTAACAGTTATTGAAATGAGAGTTCAAAGATTGGAATGCAACAAGCAGATGTTTCCTATTTCAATTTAGTCAATTGTTATGGATGTTCCAATTTAACATCAATTATCTTTAAACTCAATTTACTCCAAATCGACATTTTGTCACTTGTACCCCTTGGCTTCTGGGCTTCTCATACATATTGATTTTATGACATAATTAAAAAAAATCAGATGCATAGTTTTTTCTTCTTTTAAAATTTCTCCCTAAAATTTGATAAACATGTATCACTAATAAGTATTTAAAAAATTTATATTTCTTTAATACATTCATTGCTTTCATATATTCTTACTTCTTAAAACACTCATCATTAATCCGTACAACATTTTTGATTAATCAGCTTAAATGTTATAGAAATATGGGTGAAATTTAGTACCATTTTATTATATTGTTCATTATATATTATTCATCCATAATTATAGTCTTATATATTATCCTAAATACTTTTATACAAAGCACAAATGTAGCCCTAATAACTTCAGCCAGGAGAGATTTGAAGCCATTTCAACTTGAGAAATTACAGAGACTGACAGTTTATAACATTTTTCAACAGAGCTCAAAGGTGTTTCTGAATTTGGATTGCTTGTCTATCCGTCTATTCAGGTTCTAACTTTCTTAAATGTACCTGGATTGCTATGAAATTATATTATATTACAACATATTATATTAAATGCAATAAAATAAATATAATAAATAATAATATATGTAAAATCTGAATGTAGTTATGTAGAATACTGGTCATAAAATTTAAAATTTTGCCCTAATTCACACCACTTAGCAGGAAAATTCAATCAAGAATACTCGTAGGTGCACCGAGTCCTAAAACAACAAGTAAATATCTTTTGGCATATTTCCCGCTTTAACAGAAGCGTAGAATGCTTTTAATCACATTTATTCATATCATGCTCACGGCGTAAGTTGCAGCTATTATAAGTAAAAGATATTATTATCATTGAATTTCACCAGTTAGATTCTTCTCACCAGCAGATAGGAGTTTTATTAGCACACGAAAAAACGTAGAAGTATCACTCCGAAGTCAAGGTAACAAGCTTATAACACACTCTGCGCTAGAATACAGTAGGGGGAACTGGGGCACATTGATACATGGGGTACATTGATACACCCCCTGTATTGCACACAGAGTCATTACAGGAAGTTTCACAACAGCTCCAATAGGTGATACTAGTGCACTAAACTACCATACAGAAAGTCTTGGAATAATTCAGTAGTTTGATGAAATGGCACGGGTGATTAATTGTTTTCGTAGGTCAAAAGTAAATTTGAGTTGTACAATTGAAATGGTATTATACAACTGTTTCAGTATTTTCAACCGAAAAGAATACTCTCCCTGGTAAGTAAAACTACTTTTTATCAGTTCTTCATTCTTTATTGTTATATAAATTATGAAGTGTTGGATTTGAGAGTCATTTTATTCAAAATGGCTGTAAGGGGCACATTGATCAGTCTCTGTCGGGGCACATTGATACAACCTAAATCCTTTTCTAGTTCATTTTTTATTATCTTTTATTATTTTGTTTTTACCATTCACTCCTATACAAACATTTTCGCCAAAAATTTCTAATATCAGTTTTTATTGAAGTGAAATATCTCTAATTTCTTTATATTAGTACATTTTATAGTATTTTTGCAAACAGAAGAGGTACGAACTTACCCAACATCTAGTGCTAGTAAAATTAACAAAAGAAAAGGACGGTAGCCTGGAAAATCTCAAATTTATATCAATTCTCGATTTCGACATGAGAAATGTTAAGTAAGAGAAACAAGCTGCAGAACAGCACAGGATAATTATATTTTAAACAGAATTTTTAAAAGAATTATCCTTTATTTTTTGTTTATAAATCGATTTATAAAAAGAAAACCTGGTAATTTTTGCACCCTTTTAAAGAAAGAAGATAATGCTGGAGTTGAAGTGCCATATATGACAAAGTTGACACAGCCAACAATCAAACAAGGAACAACCAGAACACCAGGTCATTATACATTTCACTTTGATTGCTTTAATATCGCTTACAAATAAATTGTGGGCGATTTGAATTTCTATAAATAAATATAAAATTGTTTGCTAACTACCGTATTTACTCGTGTATGAGGCGCACTTTTTCCCCAAAAAATTAGGGCAAAACTCCTAGGTGCGCCTTATACACGGAATAATTTTTTTCTGTTGGATGCAATCGAACGATATGCATATGAAACAAGAAATTATTCAAAGAAGATATTAAAATTCGGAAAATGTTACTTCATTGAAGTATTACTGCATATTTATTGCATTCCTTGCAGTTTTTTATACAGCAGAGCTAATGACATTTTCTAAACGCTAATTAGCAATTCTCTTTACCGTCACTCATTCCCATTTCTCGTCATTCTCTTACAACCCGAAGTCTAAAAATACATTCTCGTCTTGTTTTCTGGTCTGGTGTAATGTTTCGCTTTTTTTTTTTTAACTGAAATTCATTTGGTTATTTTTTATTAGCGTATCAAATTTATGGTGCGCGTTATACTCGAGATTTTAAGAAATCGCCATTTTTACTTGCAAAGTAGGGGTGCGCCTTATACACGCGTGCGCCCTATACACGAGTAAATACGGTATTTTTCTATGAAAATATGCATTGGTGTTATTTTGTTTCCATTTTTCCACACGTATGTGTCTCATGAGGTGTATCAATCTGCCCCGGGGATGGGGCACATTAATACAAATGACTTTTCTTTATTTTTTTTAATTACATGCAAAATAATACATAAAACAACGATTGTACATTTTTATAACACACTACACAAGTTTTGCTGACACCACATGGAAAAATAACTTGAAATATCTGCTTTTTGGACACCAAAATTCTTAGAAAAAGGCTGTATCAATGTGTCCCAGTTCCCCCTATATTATGGCTAATTTCTAAGTAGTTAATAAATTATCTATCTGCAAAAAAGAAAAAGAAATATCGAGAAAAGATGCTATATGATGAAATCCAGCTTCTACTGTCGCTTAGAAGGGAATTGTGGGAAATCGAATGATTTTTTAGAGCGTAAATACAAAAGATATTATGCAACTGATAAAAGAATAAATTTAAGTAATGGGATTTATAAAAAGAAAAGCCTTGACTGACTACTGTTTTTTAGAATAAAATAAAATAAAGAAAATTTTGATTAAAAGTATAGCATTAAAATAAATATGCAAGATATTAAATTAAGAAGGGGGATAAGTTAAATATTATAAGAATTTAGAAATAATTTAGAATTAAAGCGAAAAATTTTTATCATTACATATATATATAATAATAATATTTATTTTACTATAGAATATTCTCTGTTGAAAATGGATTATGTAGCATTTATACGGGCGCACAGATTTGGTCTATGGAGGGGAAAAGCGTTTAAGATGCCATTTTGCTTTCTTTAAATACGATATTTTAGGTATAATGAGGATAATATGCCTCACTGAAGTTGACCACAATATCGTTTCCAGCAGTATAGATTAAGTAGCATTTATAATGACCATATTTATAGTCACTTACAAATAATATTACGATCTGTGGAACTGAACTTTGCTTTTGATCGCTTCTATCTCCGAATATTAATATTTATCTTATTTAATCACCAAATATTTTAATAACTTTCTGTGATTTAATAAGACACAATTTTTATTTCGGAATAAAAGTATTCAAAAGTAACTAATGCACCCCATGCATCAAATACGCATGTATTATCTACGCATATATATAATAACATAATAATATACAAATAATTACCCAGTACTTTAAAACAACATTTCCAGTTTTTATTTGGTTTTAATAGCAGGATTTATTTCAGTCTAAAATGAATCTTTTTAGGTAGATTTCGTAAGAAATACTACCTACTGCAATCGCACCAGTTTATATATCTATCTATCTATCTATCTATCTATCTCTCTATATATATATATATATATATATATATATATATATATATATATATATATATCACTTTTTTATGGACACGATAGCTTCTATAATTCTTCACCAATCTCCACCAAACTTGTACATAAAATCAAAGGGGATAAAATCTTGGCTAAGTTCGTTAATGGGCAAAATCGGACCAAGGGGGTCGGAATAGGGGGCGTTTTTGTGAAAACCGAAAAAACGCCATAACTTCTTAATTAAAGTAGATATCGAATCGGTTTAAAGTTTATATTACTTCTTAAAAATGGGCCAAAAGTATATGCATGACAGATTTTTGATAAATTTAGAAGTGGGTTCAAGGGGCAAAAAAAACAGGGATTTTGAGAGAAAAAAATTCATAACTTCGTCAATTTTCAAGACATCAAGTCCAACTAAATTTTTTGTAAATGTTCTTAAGATTATCTAAAACTTTTGTATTTACAAGTTTTTGATAGGACCAACTTTTACCGATGAAAAAAATTAAAAACGAAAAGAAAAAGGGCGCTGAAAAAAGAGAAAAATCCATAACTCCGTCAATTTTTAAGATATCAAATCTGATTAAATTTATTTTACATCTTCTCAAAAATATCTACAACTTTTGTATTGACAAGTTTTTCATAGGACCAATTCGTATAGCAAAAACAAATTAAACAAAAATAGGAGTTGGAGAAAAAACCTCAAATCCAAACTGCTTATATTCTGACTCATTTTTAAATTCATTTTTGATTTTAAACGCATCCAAATGGTAGATCCTCTTATTTAGAAACTGTATAAAGTGATGCATTGGTCAATTTTCTGATAAAGACAGAATATATTTCAAAAAAGGCTACCAAAAAGGGTATTTTGAACAGAATTTCCGAAAGTCATCGGTACTGAAAATTGAAGGAAGTATTCAAATAAGAAATTGCGTTTTTTTCTGACTCGTTTTTAAATCCATTTTTGTTCTCAAACGCATCCAATTTACAGATCCTCTTATTTGGGAACTATATAATGTAATGCATTGGTCAGTTTTTTGATAAAGACTGAATATATTTCAAAAAAGGCTACCAAAAAGGGTATTTTGAACAGAATTTTCTGAAATCATCGTGACAGAAAATTTAAGGAAGTGTTCAAATAAGAAATTGCGTTTTTTTCTGACTTGTTTTTAAAACCATTTTTTTTTCTCAAATGCATCCAATTTACAGATCCTCTTATTTAGGAACTATATAATGTGATGCATTGATCGGTTTTTTGATAAAGACAGAATATGTTTTGAAAAAGGCTACCAAAAAGGGTATTTTGAACAGAATTTTCCGAAGTCTTTGTGATTTGAAAATTTAAGGAAGTTTTCACATAGCAAATTGCGTTTTTTATGACTCGTTTTAAAATCCATTTTCGCTCTCAAACGCATCCAATTTACAGATTTTCTTATTTAGGAACTATATACTGTGACGCTTTGGCCAATTTTTTGATAAAGATAGAATATATTTTTTAAAATGCTGTCAAAGTGAGTATTTCGCACAAATTTTCCGAAGCAATAATGATTATAGAATTAAGGATGTATTCAAACAGCAAATCGGTTATTTTATGACTCATTTTTAAATTCAATTTTTTTCTCAAATGCATTCAACTGACAGTTTTTTGTTGTTTAGGAACTGTATAATGTACTGTTTTGGTCGATTTTTTTAATAAATTCAGATAAAATTATTTTTAATCATTTCAAGATATGTTGTCAAAATAGGCATTTGAGCTGAATTTTTCTTAAGATGATTCTGATAAAACCAGTTTTTTCAGAAAAATGAAATTAAAAAATTTTCATAAACGGCCAAATGAAGTTATTAAACTGGGTTTATCTCTAATCATATATATATATATATATATATATATATATATATATATTGTTGAAATGAGCACTCCTCCGCCTATAGGCCCAGCCGACAGGGATTTTTTTTTTTTACGTGGATGGTTCAATAAAAAATGATCATATTTTTTAATGGCATACCTTATTGCACACAAAATTACTTTTATGTTACATTGGTTATCAAATGCTTATTATTTACGTAGCAATATTTTTATTCGTTTATTGCTAGTAATACGCCTGTAGAAGCCATGAAACTTCAAGTAATTTCATTATTCTCTACCGGAACGATGGAGGCAACATACAAACATCAAGTATATTCTTTCCTGCTGGAGAATTTGCTTTCGACAGAAGGCATTTTAGCCGTAGAGTATGCCCCAGTAACCAAACAATATTTGGACCAATATTTGCTACATCTTGGAGCAATATTATCATATTGGCACAGTGTTCGCATAAAATATTGCTCCAATATTGGGGTGTTTGTATTTTTCCCTTGTTTAGCCAATATTTGCTGCCAATATTATGCCAATATTGGGGTTTTATTGGAAATATTGCCAATAAAACGCCATTATTGGTTAAATATTGGGATGTTACTGGAACTATTTCCAATTTAACGCCAACATTTGTACAATATTGGCGTTTTATTAGCAATATTTTCAATTAAACCCCAATATTGGCATAATATGGCTGCAAATATTGGTTAAATAAGAATAAAATGTAAACATCCCAATATTGGAGCAATATTGACGTTTTATTGGAATATTTCCAATTAATGAAATATTGGCGCAACGTTGGACCTGTTGGGACCCTGCTACAAATTTCAGTAACTTCAACTTGAAATCCTACTCATCATTTATCACTTATTATGACGCATAAATCTCAATTAAAAAAATAATCATTTTCATATACTACTCACATATAATCTTGACTACTTCACCTATATAATTACTAAATTAATTGAGACCTGAACTAGGTTTCCAACTTCATGAATCTTGTTGTTATAAGATAATTAGATTTAAAGTAAACTCCATAATAACATTTAAAATAACTCAAGGAAATAAAGAAGTCTGAAATCACGGTAATATAAATAATAAAAGGCAATTTAGAAATTAATTATAATATTCTCACTATGTATATTAATAAAATGTTAGAGGCAACTTATAAAAAGAACAACAAGATTCTCAACCGGTTCAAATCTCAATCTATCTTTAAATCTGTAGCAGTGATCCCAACTTTACCAATGCTGTTTTACAGGGTGTTATATGCATTTTAGTACCTAAGAGAGAATAATTAATATTTACTAATTAAATTTAAGGAAGAGACCCGAAACCTGAAATCTCTCAGATATTCAGAGAGCCATAAAAGACAAATTTCCAAAATAAACTAAAATATCAATGACATTTATAAACAAACACCCTATAAAACAATCAATGGCATTAGCCTAAGACGGTATAGTGGTAACATTCTCCTTTATCTTTCTAATTGCATAATAGTTTATTAACTCTTTTTTTTATCTCAAGTAAAATTCATAAGAACGTTTTAATGTGAAATTTAATTAGAGAATTCCTGGGTATATTCCTCTTTGTAATTTTTTTCTTTTTCTTTAAAAAATAATCAATTAATTATTTCTATTTTAAATTAAAATTACGAAAAGAATTTTACAGAGTAGGCATAAAATTAACTTATTTATATCTATTTTAAAATCTTTAAGAAGGTATTAGAATTTGAGTAAACACTTCATTTAAGTTTTAAATCTCAGATAATCATTAAAATGAAAAAATCTCACTTTAATCTAAGGACAAGGTAAAATTATACCCAGGTAAATTTTAATTATTTAAGAAATATTAACTTGGATTAAAATTACTCCAATTTCGTCATTATATAAATAACAAGGAAAGAATAAAATAACGGGAAACATTAAAAAAAAAGATTTATATTTTAATATATATTTTAACAAAAAAATCCAGTTTATTTAATCACATCATATATGCATAGAATTGTTGACATTTCATATCTTTATACCAGTTTAATGTATAGTTATTTTACACGACAAAAAGAGATTATAATTCACTATTTTTCAATGATCTTATGTAACCAACAATAATGGATATGAGTATAAATATGGGAGGCAATAGATACTTATTTTACAAATGAAAACAAAGAGAAAACTCTTATCTTCAGAGTGGTTGACATGATACATGTATTTTACGTGTTACCCATCATAGCTATAAGATTTATATATACAGTCTCACTTCCTAAATTCGATCCTAGTGATTTAATTGCATTAAGCGTTAGTTACTTGCATCACACTCCTGTTTGGCTCGGTGGGCTGGATCGGCTCCGGTTCATTCTTAATAATCTCCTCGCAGATATCGTCATCGGAACAGTTCCACAGGCAAATACATTTCCAAATGGATCCTTTAGAAAACTAACGGGAAAGCTGGGGTCCAGGGCCGTACTCAGATGCTCAGAAACTTCATCATAATAGTTCACTTGCACGGAGAGTTCTCGAACTCCTGTACTCAGAGCTCCTCAGCGACCACGAAATCAGCCAATGTGCATGTCTTATTTCATACGAAACGCGCGTAATCTATTCGAACAGGCCACTTGTTACTCAAATTCCCAGGTAAAGAGATTCGGGACGTACAAGGCCTTAGAAGAAAAACCGTATTTTCTTAAAGTCATTCTTAAATTTCAATGGAATGACGCACAAAAGTGCATAAATGCCATCTTATATCAACAGATGCGGCGCATAAATGCCATCTTACATCAAAAGATGCACTTTAAATTTCGATTGGATTCCACCAATTAGTAAATACAAGGAAGTATTTTAGCTTGAGAGGCATGAAACGACAACAAGCTGTCGCAAAATAGTTCGTTGCAAGGACCTCCTTCTCCAGAAAAAATTCTCGACTGCCCAAACTTATTGATCATCTCTTTCACTTCTCTCCCTCTTTCCGATGGGGTGAAAAACTTCTATCAAGTACCTTTACATCCTTCTAGAGAAAAATCTTTTTCTCAACTAAAAAATTATATTCCAGCTCCTACGAACAATCCTTTTCTACTGGGTTTTCTGTGTAAGTCCAGGGACTTTACCACTTTTCACTGTGACCAGAGGGTGGACTCTGATTGGGTCAAAGACCCTCGCAAGCATTCATCTCTAAATAAGGTAATGCGAGACAACAAAATCACGTGATGTACACACACGCTTCTCAAAATAGCAGGTGCACATTTTCGTGCCTGCCATTCCTACGCAAATACATTGCCTGTGCTATTATTGTTCAGTCTCCCGTTTTTATGACAGTCATAAAATTTCACTAGTAATGCATAATTCAGGGAGGTCTTTTCCTGGGTGAGATTACGGATAAGGGAGCACTTTAAAGCCTGTTGTTATCATTCTTGAAAATGACATTTCCAACCCATTCCCAGACTATAAAACTATACTCTTATATTTTTAACAACCTCTGATTACAAAGAGGCTCTGTGTGGTCCAATTTAAGTGGAAACCTGTTGCTTTTCACTACAATTATATTGCTTTCGTGGGAAACATCTTTACAAGAAAAAGGCTTTTACTTTATCTTTATTTATTTATTTAATGGAACAGGAGTGGTATGAGAATTTTAAGGGAATGTTTTTTACAAACAATGAAGGAAGAAAAGGGCGGAAAAAAATATAAAAAATACGAGAGCATGTGCTTTAGTTACAGAAAATGAAGGGATTTTAATTTGGAATAGTTTTAATTTTAAAACAGAGATAATTGACATAAGAACTATTAGGGTGATGTTAGAAACTTGAGTCTAATCTTCACTTTGAGATGTTTAAGAAAGAGAACGACAATAATCATGAAAGGAAAATGGACCCGAAGTTCCTGTAACTGAGGTTATAGATTAAGATACAGATTCAGCCAGGTGGGATAGCCTATCAATTGGTTTGAACTCAACTAGTCCCACCCAGCAATGTTTATTAAAAAAAGTTACAGAAGAATTATGGAGTAATAAAACAAAGGTAGGTAACAAAAAGTAATTGAGAAAATGAAATAAGTATAGGTAAGAATAGTAAAATAGACGAGCTGAGCGCTATATAGACGTATAACACATAATTTTCCTTTAACAATAACACTAATTTTATAACTGTTTTAAAGTGAAATTTTGTTTGATAAGTTCCATAGCTCATCATCATCATCATATAATAAGTCCCGTAGTGGCATTTCGAAAAGTCCTTGATTGTCTTCAATCAGTGTTACTTAGTTTATAATTTTTTGTAATAGTGCTGGTTGTTTTCTGAATATTTTGAACCCAAAAGAGGGACTCATCGTTCTGAAGATTCTGTGTGTGGTATATGGATGGTAGTGTGCATTCCATTATATAGTGCAGCAAAGTTCCTCGTTCATCACACATGCAATAGCCGTACTCAGCTTTTCTCAGCTTTTCTCAGCTTTACCAGATAATCTGGAAAAGGCCCGTGATTTGTTGCAAACAAGGAGAGGTTTTTGTGTGATGGTAATGTCTCCTCTAACTGAGCTTACAGAAATCAAAATAATACCGTCACTATTATTATCGTTAGATATGAAAACTGCTTAAAATATTGCAGTCACATTGATGTCCCACCCAAAAGTTTGTAATAGAAAAGTAAACATAAAAGATTACATGTAAAGCATAACATGTAAAGCACACCTTGATGTTATATGATTTACTTGATGAATCCCTTGATGTAATAACACACTTCTAATTTGCGTTTTTTTCAGGTACAAGCATTTTTTTTTTACAGACAAGAATGTACTTGCTCATTGCGTACTCCTCCATTGTTCTCGATAGCGTTAGTGAAAGAATCTGAATTTTCACAGTTGCCGCTGTCCTACTATTCGAAACATAAAAATATTATAAGGTGTCCTGGGGTAATAGCGCCACATTAAAATTCTACCAATTTTCACGGCTTAGTTTTAAATTGTATTTTTCAAACAAATGTAGGATTTGATACAGCAACTCATTAACTATCTATATATAAAAAATAATTTAACAGCTATGTATTCATAAAATGTAATGGTCTAATTTCTTGACCCATACTGTTTGGCATTATTACCCACCTATGTGGGTAATGGTTGTGGATATGTAGGTAATGAACTATTTGAATGGCAATATATATGGGATTATTCCATCTTATTTCATAGTTTTATTTGCATGCCGTTATTACCCACCTATGTGGGTAATAACGGCATGCAAACAAAACTATGAAATAAGATGGAATAATCCCATATATATTGCCCAATTCTAAAAACAGAAACTTTACAGCCTTAGAAATTGACAAAATGGATTCTAAGAGATGGATTGGATTGGATTATTTTTGTCGTCCGATTATCTACGCTAGGGATATAGGACCAGGGGGAGTGCCCTCCGTGGGGGTCTTTCTAAGGGGACCTAACCCGTATTTACGCAAGGTTCGAAGAAAACCACGAAAACTCCGAACGGTTAGGCCGACAGCCGCGATTGGGTTCGAACCCAGCACCTGCCGTTTTCCAGTTGAGAAGTCCGTACCTCTCGGCCACTGGTGGGGCTCTAAGAGATGGAAACTGTTAAATTTTTTGCAAAAGTGTAAGAAAAAGAAACAGGAGGAGGGATGGGCAAAAGACTATCAGCCCCTGTGCTTCATTTTGCTTAAAAAGGACTGTTTAACCCTTTAACGATCATAGCATTTTCATTGCTAGATGTCGAAATAAATGAATGACACCGGTAATTAAGAACAAACATATTTCTAAATAAGAAAACGTGACTTTTCACATACAAAATAAAAGGGATATTTTTAGATAAAATATACCGGTGTCAGTGTTGTGTATCGGAATTAAAATTTTGTGGTTTCGTGGCGAAACCAATGAACGTTAAAGGGTTAAATAGAATTATTAGAAACATTGCACTTTTTTAAGTACGTTTTTCTAAATCAGTATTTATGTTTTCATGTATGCATGCTATACAAGAGAAAATATTCAAAGAGGGGGAGCTTCAACAGTATATAACGCCCTGAACGTATCTTTGCTTAAAATGTCCCACTTAAATACAATTATAAGGAACGTTTTTTAGGTTTTAACCATTTTTAAGGTAATATTTTTACAATGTGAAAATTTATACTAACTAGCGTTATCTTTAATAAATATTTTTGTTATCACTATTATAGAAGTCTTTTAAATACTTTTTAACCGGTAAACTCCACACTAATGCGGATTCGTGCTAACCTAAAGTTAAAAAAGCAGGCGTTATGTAAAAATGCTTTAATAAATTTGTATTTTTAATTAAATAAGATTTTTGATAAAAATCAATATCCTGGTGAGATACCTTATTAAATTTTATACATGATTATGTGTTTATATATCCTTATCTCTATTCTTAGCAACAAAATTAACCTTTAACTGCTGTTAGTGATCTCACTAATCACTGTTTTTTCCTAATTTTAGAGTTTAACTATAGCTGTAACTGAAATTTGCTTTCATTTGGAGTCTTTGTACTATTGTTAGAACTATTTGAATAAATTAAATATAATAAGAATTAATCCTGTACAAAAAGTGTAGTGCAAAAACAGTACTCTGTGAATTTTAATTATTGATCTCCTTTTAACCTTTAACCAATGTTACCGATCTCACTTTTTTCACTTTTTATAGTTGTAATATTCGATTTAACTACAAACACTACTGAAATTTGTTTCATTTGGAACTTTAGTACTAACACCAGAGACTTTTAAATAAGTGATTGTTAAATATAATAGTCTTGTACAAAAAGTTTAGTGCAAAATCACCATCTTATGAGTTATTTACGTCTTTTATTCATCTTTCGATCTTGCGGTCTCACAGATCGTTTTATACTAGTTATGTTACAATTTCTGTCAAATGAGTTAAAGGTTATATTTATAAAATTTTGAAAAACAAAACGCTGAGAAAGCGGACATTTAAAATTTAGGATTCAGTCGAACAATCAAATTGAAATTTTACAGAAATCTGATTTTGAAAATGTTTGAACTGGAATATCGAAAACATTTTGATGTCGTCTTATACAGGGTGAGTCATAAATATCGAAACAATAGGCTATATCCTTATATATTGCCCCTAGACCCATACTTCCCATTGCAAAATTTCATAACAAAATGTGAAATTTCTGTAAGGTAATTTGCAACTCCATGGGGGGATCTGTTTGAAAAAATACGAAAATTAATTTTTTATACGGCTCCCGAAAGGCAAAATTCCCAATTAGGAAATTATTCCTCATCCATTCGTAAATTGAACAAAAAAATTTCATCTAAATATCTAAAAACGTGACAGAGATATTAAAATACGAAATTCTCCAAAATTCGTGACTCACACCACTTTACCATGCCTGTAAACAAAGAGTTTTTCGTTTTCAAAGCAAGTGAAGGATCTTCCATAAATTGTCCATTATTAAATGTCGATTTAAGAAGTGCTTCTCATTAGGGCATAACAAAGCCGCGTACTGAATTAAATCTAAACTTGTTTTCAAAATATGTTTGTAGTCTGCACTGGAGGTCTGCATGGATCGAAATATCTAGGTCCCGTGTGGAAAATAGTTTAAATCATATCCCGGTTCAGCCGCAAATTGGTACATAGTTTTTTACTTCGGTGTGGGAAAAAATTGTTTCGTATAGAAGAATTCTGACCAAAAATTCCTTTTATAGCTTTTCGTTTTTTATATTTATACTTTTTATTATTAAAGAAGTGCCAAAGGCTGTAATATATATATATATATTATCAATGAATCTCTATTTATATGTGAATGTTTTACTTATATTTTAATATCGTTAATCCATATCCCATGCGTTGAAGACTTTGAAAAAAGTTATACAGTAAAACTTTTTAAGACGGAATCACATAGGAATGAAAAAATGCGTTATAGAGAGATGCCCCCCCCCCCCGCCCCTAGGAGGTTTAATTAGAGTTTTATTTATTTCCTCGGATATCATTGTATTTATTTTGCATGGATCAACATATTTTCCGTTTAAGACCGTTATTTTCATTTTTTTTTCACTGGTTGTTTTATTGTATTTAATTTTTTAGCCTTTGAATGTACTATTCTTTAAAAAATGAATTTTAAATTGTTATTTATTTATCTATTTATTTATTTATTTTTATTTATTTATTTATTTTTGTAAAATAAAAATTTCAAAATTGATGTGTTTTTCATAAAAATTTCGATTGAGCCGAAGTTTATTTATTTTATGCACGTATTAAGCCAGTCACAGTGATTTTAATACGGGTTTTGTGGAGACTGGAATTGAAAATTTCATCCAGTGTACACCTAGGAAGAAGGAAGAAGTCCTCTCCCTTATGAAAAGTACGTTAGGTCCGTCCTGCCGAGTCTTTAGAAAAAAGATTATGTTTTGGTCCTGGCCGGGCCTGGGATTACAGATTTTTAACAGCCTCTCCAGGACGATAAAAAGCCTGAAGTTGTCAGAGCTAAATAAAAAAAAGACTTAATCTGTATCTTAGAAAAAAACATTCTTTTAAATAACTGATGTACATTTAAACAGTACACTTCGTTTTTCTGCATAATGAATTTTTTTCCTCCTCTATTTCTTGTCTTTAAATTATTAAATGTTAAGAATTTTTAAAGAAAAAAAGAACTTGAAACGCGTCAATTTTTATTTTTTACATTAGTTTTCTTTTTCGGCAAATTTGAAAAAATATTTATTTTAAAAAATATGATTTTTTTTAAAGTATCATTACTTTTTCAATAAATATTTTTAATATTTTTTAAATTAATATTAAAAAATAGCCTCGGAATAAAACTAAAATCAGATTTTCATCTTTAATTAAATGGAAAAAAATTGAAGTCCGATAAATAATGTTACGATTTATTACGATTTCCAACTATCCCATTTAAACCAGTATTAACCACATGAAACTTTTATAAATTGTATGAGAAATTTTAGGATGTGATTTTCTTAGTAAAATTTTAAAGCTAACCATCACAAAAAGAAATCAAAATTCTAACTCAAAAAACAGATTTCTTACGCGTTTCCTAGTACTGTTAAAGTAAGATTGTTTTTTGAATTGCGCACATTTCAATTAGTGTATAATCCCTTAAATCCTGATGAATTTTTTAAATGGCTATAACTTTGCGAGTTTTGAAGATATGAAAATGCAACGTTTTGTGTCTTATTCAGGAATTAATAAGAAAGTTTTCCTAATTGGATCTTTTTATCCTACGGGGGCCTTATAAAAATTTAATTTTCGTAATTTTCAACTAAACCCCCCATGGAGTCGCAATTTATCGTATCAAAAATTTCACCTTTCTTTATGAATTTTTGAAATTGAAAGTATGGGTCTAAGGGTAATATTTAAGGAGATAGCTTATTGCTTCGATATTTATGACTCACGCTGTATATAACAGTTGAAAATTATTTTTACGTTAGTATTAATTAAGAAAAAAAGAATTAGTTTTGGGTATCGGACTCCTTTTAATCAAACCATTTCAACAATGACAGTAATGCTGTCTCATATATAAAGAAAAAAATAAACCCCCTTCGGACGTAGTTCCGCCATTGTAAGGAATCAAGATGGGTAATAGCGTCATTCCTTGGCGTTATTACCCCAGTATACTTATTGCGAGGTATATTTTGAACTACAAACTATCTCACGAAGATATCCAAAATCTTCAACAACATTTTGAAAATACATGAAATGCACTCCAAATTTATGTAATAAACAAAGTCTTTCCTGATAAATATACAATCTTCACATTACATAACTTATTTCGCAAATTTTAGATCAAGCATTAATTTTAGTTTTTTTTCTAAAAACGATAAGGCCTATAAATGAAACAAATTAACTTTAAATGTTGTATCTGTTTTATATGATTCAGACACCTTCTGCGCTCAGCCCACAGGTGTCATTTACAGGATTATTATATAATTGCGCTTAATATTAGCACTTGGCGTTATTACCCCACCTGGCGTTATTATACTAGAGCACCTTTTATTAATTACATATTAGGCTAACAACAGAATATAAATGTAAATTTGTTTGCAATAAAACATGCTGATAAAAAAATTAGATAATTCTTTACATACAACCTGGTACATTGAACACCAATCCTAGGAGAAACCCCTGGGAATGCATTATAGATACCCAGGTGTCCGTGTGCTGCACTTTTAAAAGCAGTTTACAAAATTAATAACTTTATGCAATATTGACAATAGACATCTACTAAGGATTAAATATGAATTAAATGCACTCAAGGAAAATAGTTGCAGCATTATATAAAATTTCTATTCAGAATGTAGTTCTTAATGAAGATATTGCTAAGTACAATAATTTCACGAATACGAAATTTTTTTTACATGGATTAGTACTTAATCCAATTCTAAAACTAACGCTTTTATAAAATGAATAAGCTTTATTTTATAGAAATTTAAATAATAGTTTTATTTGTTCAAACGAATAGTAACATTATATGAAAAATGCCAGATACGCGTGTTAATATGCGCGTGTTTGAAAGGAACTAACCACAAGCTAAACTAATTGAAATATTTAAGAAAGATTTTCCATCAAAAATGAGTTCTGCACTAAAAAATATAATTTTATGAATTTAGATAGATCGGACTATAAGAGTGCGTTCACTCTCAACGGTGGTCAATGGCTAATTTCTAAACCGCTAATCATAGACATTTAGTTCTAATTGCTAAAATGCTTTTAAAAAGCTAAAGGATTGTTTTTACGCAGTTTAGGTCAAAAAATATTTTTTATTAAAAATTACGAAAATTAAGTTTTTACACGGTCCCTCCGTCCTTTAAGTGATATTTAGTAAAAATTTTCCATCACTCTTACAAGCAATACAAAAAATGACCCATTCTTCTAACATTAAAATTGACGGAGTTTTGAAACTTTAAATTTCATGACTTAAATCACTTTTCTGTAACTGAAAATGGATGAGTTGGACTACGCTTTAAGGGAATGTACACTAAGTGCTTAAAGTATTATAAATAGCAACCATTTCCAAAGCTGTCCAATGGCTAATTCCTAAACCATCTGTCACATACATATAGTTCCAATTACAAAAATGCTTTAAATGAGAAAAAGAAACATTTTTAACACGATTTAACTGCAGGTATTGTCATCGTATAAGTTTTTCAGTAGTGATAATTTTAATTAATTAACTTTTAGATTGGTTAAAATAATTGAAGACGGGAGTTTCAAAATTCTCTTTATCGAGAAAATCAAATTTTGGTAAATCGCGAAAAACCTTTAAATGCTTCCATTAGTTTTCATTATAAATTTGGAGATTATAGTGTCACATTAGTGCTTATTGGTATAGACTGATCCAGAAAACAAAAGCGATAAGGCGAGTTTTATTATTCACACCCTCAGTTGTATTTTCACATACATTTTATTTTGTAAAGAAATGAAACTGTTTCTTTTTAGGATTTTATTTTTAAAAGCTGTGTTATTTTGATAAACTTTTATTTTACTTATAATGTTCGAATGTATGTTTTCCTAGTTCCCAAAATTTGTATTCAAATTTTAACTCGCTTCCAAATATAAATTGAAATACTTTTTTATATCCAATGTCAATGTAATATTAATACGATCTTAGGTGCGTACCATTTATTTATTAGGACTGTACCAAATTCTGTTAAGTTAGGTAATGGAATAGAATTTTAAATGTGTATCATTTTGTAACAAATTGTGACTGTTACTTCTCATAATTTAATTTAACAAAATTTCTGATATTTTTTACTTATATTTTAGTACAACTTGTATGTTTTGCTTTAATATGTAAGCATTAATATAAATTTAAAAATAGCATTGTAAAAATTATTTTACTTTCAATATTTAATGTTAAATTTTATATCTGACAGTTATTTTTATTTGTGACTGACCCTTATTTTGCTGCAAAAAAGATGCTTCAACTTTATACAACTATTACTCGGTCTGTTTTAATTGCAGAAGAATGAGACATTTTTTTGTCTTACTCGTTACAGTAGAGGTAAAAATTTACTATCTATCACTTATAAGACCGAGGGATCATACACAAATTTAATTTTCATAATTTTAAAAAAATGACTTAAATCGCTTAATATACAATAAATAAATCTTTACCTTTTTTAAAACATTTTTGCAATTGGAACTATATGTCTATGACTAACGATTTTATAATTAACCATTGGCTACTGTTGAGAATGGATACACTGTATATAAATGTAAAATAGAGCATTAGCAGCGTAGTTATTACACTGCATTTTCAAAAATTGGTTTTTTAACTATATTATGAGCATTCTCTTTGGTCAAAATAGAGATATTCTCATAAATCGACTATGCTGATAAAGCTTCCGATTCCTAGCTGTGCAGCAACTAAATTTTGAACGTGTTTCACATAATAAAGTATTTTTGCGAAAATGATAATAATTATAGATGTGTAATATTATCGTTTTAAAAGGTACTGGTTTAATCTTTTACGGCACGGAGTAAATCTGTTTTGAAAAATCAAATTACACAATAATTAAACAATTTATTTGAAAATACGAACTTGCTTATTTTCAAGTTTATTATAAAAGGGGAATTTTAAAAATATTCTGTGTGCCAGTAAAATAAAAATTAGATGTCCTATTTTTAAGAAACCACCCGCGAAAGGCGCAAAATGAAATGATTTTGTTAATATATGCTAATAAAATATTTCTAACATCTAAGCGTGCCACCTATCGGTAAAATTTCAAACTGATAATTTTTATTGCATAACAAGTTTCAATTCTGTCGCTAAAAATTACTGTCTTTGCAAATTATTTCTCTTGAAGTCTGTCATACTGTATTCTATTTAAAAACCTTTTTTCAATAAATACCAAGAATTAGATAAGGTATTCTGACCGTTAAAATATAAATAAAAAATACCAGGTGTAGTTCAATTATCTTATGAGTTCACAGGGTGGTGAGTTGTTATATAGAAACACAGCCAATATAGATAATAAATACCAGTATTTTGTTAAAGATAAATTCAGTTTATATAATCTATTTATGTTATTTGAAGTATTTTCTTGTAAGAAATTACTGGTAGTTTTCACTTTTCTTGACTGTGTTTTCCCGGTTTTCCTTGACCATTCGCCTCCCTGATTCAATAAGAAAAATATAACAAAACTTAGAATAGCGCTGAAAGATAAATGATTCTTACTTGCACAATGCTAATTACCGAAAAGCTTCTCGGAATTTGAAATAGATTTAATTACCGTGGTTAGAACTACCAGTACGATAATGTCTTTCGAACTGGTAATTGAATTTTCTGTTCTGAATCAAAGCGTGGAAAATAGTTTTCTCATGTGTAAGCACAAGACTTAAAATTAATTATGCATTACGATTATCTACAAAAATGAGGTGTGAGAGGTTAAGGATAAATAATCAATCTTTTGGGGAACTTTTGTTGAAAAACTTTTTTTTCTTTTTTTCTTTTTTTTTTTTTTTTTCAGTTTGAATGTAATTATTCTTTAGAATGTTCATGATTTCCATATGTTGGTAGAAAAAAGGTATTGCGTTTCAAGATATCAATTAATATACATTATTAACCAAGTAAAGAGCTTAATGGAAGAACATGTTGTGATACATTTTCTCACGCCATTTCTCTCAACTCCATCATGGAAAAAATTAATGCAATCTATCATTTATCACATGTTAAGAGGAAGAAGGATAATATTTGGCATCCAGCCAAATGTTTTCGCTGTGGGTACAGAGTTATTATGCAAGCGAGTATACATAGGTCCCCCTCCCTCTTTCGTTATTTCTTTGTTCTTGTGTTCTAGTTATGTGTGAATTTCGCTATTTAATGTAATGAATCTTCGTATTGTATGAGTATTATAATTACTAAGGAAGAAAGGGGGACTGAATTATCTATAAGTTCAGGCCTCTTTAAATCTTAGGTGTTTAATCAATATTTTGATTATTATTTGTACTGTGAGGCTCAATAGTTTTTTAAATCCATTACTTAGTTAACGTATTGTATCTGATAAACAAATGAAAATAAAGCAAAAATTCCTACATGAATTAAGCGGTATTTGTCAAAAAGGACGAAATACCAAACAACAAATGCTACTTGCTGCGCTACCATGAACTCAAAAAGTTGGTTGATTTCTTTATCGGAATCTTCAGATTCAACAAAAAAAAAATTAAATTAAGAATAATAGTAACATAATGGAATGCGTAGAAAAAGAGATCAAACTTGTCGCCAAAGGCGGCCATCCAAATAATACTTTTTCTATTGAAAGTTATGTTTGTAAATGTAAATAAAAAACACCTAAAACTTTAACAAATCGTTCAGAGCAATTGCATTGAGAAGCGAATAGTAGCTTCTGAACACACTCAAACTACAGAAATGTTTAGTCCAGGTAAATTTAAACATATTAATTGTTTCCCTTAATCTCAATAAAATTGAACGAAAAAAGAAAAAAAAATCATGCTCCAAGCATAGATTATGAAACACTTTCCAACACATTCAGAATAATGTAACAAAACTGCACAGTTTACTAAGTTAAATTATTACATCTAATTCAACAATATGGAAACGCATTTTATATTGCAAAGAAAGTAACTTGAATCAACGTAAGCAACGTATATCATTTTAATTATATGTGAAGTATCTTAACATAATTAAATTATACCGTAAATAATATTCCACCTATACCATTATGTAACGGAATTATTTTGTGGTGTTCTGTAAATTAATAATAAGTATTCTTTTCACGGCATAATCTACAAAATGGATACTTTAATGCCATTCATATAAATGCATGTCGATTTCATTATGTTTCGACGGGTGTAACATGTTTAAAAAGCACTTGAAACTATTTTATCCAATTGGCCGTATTGTAACGGAATGATTTTGACTATATTTTCACTGTTTGACTGTCCTTGTATTTTGAACTATGATTTACTAAAATTCGAAATAAACAAACAACATCATTCTGCAACAAATATATGAGGAGCCCAGAAGCCAAGGGGTATAAGTGACAAAATTGAAAAAAATGAGTTAAGTGCATAGGCTATCTGGAAATACGTCTATTTATTTGTAGGTAAAGAGTTAAGAGTGATTTTTTCATTATGTACTGAGTTATAGGGGTCAGTCACTTAACCTGTTTCCCAAAACTGTGAAACGATTGGAGGCCAAAAGGTATAGGTGCAGTTGTGTCCGTTAACGTCTATATAGCAGAAGCATGACCAACGACATACATACAAAGCCATTTGCTTTTTTTATGCATTAAATATGTGCATTTTAACTGTTATCAAGTAAGAAAAATTTCAAACAATTCAGTTGAGTATTTTTGTGCATTAGGTCACTCAGACGGACGGATCAAATGACGACTATAGGTCCTACTTATTTATATAATTACGAACGCACCTAAAAACCAAATTTAAAAGCACATGCCGAAATTGGAAACGCATTTCCAGCAATTATTACTCAAAGACAGCACTGTAATCGATTTCTTTTGTGTATCTCTGTAATAGGATTAAAAGTGCTATAAATGCCCTGTTCTAACAAAATTTTTGTAAAATTCAGTGCTTTATACCAGTTTCAATATATTTGTAATAGCGTAATATCATTAAAGTATTTTCTAACTATTTTTCTCTATAGACCGTAAAGAAATTGAATTATTTTGGGTGCTCTTGTTAATCCCACATCATTTACATGCAATAAAAATATGACTAAGGGACCGAAAATAAAGATTACAAATTGCATGAAAATCTGAGTATATTTACTGGAATTAGAACGGGGACAAATGGACAGAAGGACAAATAAACCAAATCATAAACACTTTTCACTTACTGGAAAGTGTTACTAAAAATTATATGCTAAAGTAATTTATGGATTCATAGTGTCATTTATTTCTGGACATCTTTCCATGGATAAGTATTCCAATACAATTTTTAATAAAATTAATTACGTAATAATTTAATAAATTAATAACTTAAATCAAACTTAAATAATAAAAAAAATGTTCCTTTGAAGAATCACGGTAGCTAACAGAAAAACAAAGCCATTAATTTAACGACTTTCTTAGATATACAAAAAAAGTAAAAACAAAACATCCCAGATACAACATTTTCTTTTTCAATACGAAAGAAAGCACCCGAAAATGTTTCATTATTTTTTTTTATTATCGGTTTATTCGAAAATAAAAATGGGGAACGAAAGTAACAGCTATAATGCTTGTTGAGGAAAACAGATATAAAAAGTATATAAAACATGATCATTAGTCCTTTCTGAAATCTGCAGCATCCTTGTGTTATATAAATCCAGGTCATAGCATTTATATTTGTAAAAATTGAAAAGTATTCAGCTGTGAATGGAATTTTAAGAAATATTCTTAAAATAATATTTTTACAAAGAAATGGATGTCTATCCGATTTCTTTCATGTCCTATTTATTTGCTATTTAAATTATTTAAAAAAAAACATGTTCACTCGTTTTTAATTGCATCGTTACTGCGAATTTTCTCAATGTGAAGTGATGGTATCCTTTTGCGTATTAATAGATTTACTACACAGAAATGGGGAAAAAAGTAAAATTATTATTATTATTTTGTTTTTGTTTTTCATTTTTCTCATCTGTACCAAAATTTAAAAGTTTTCACGAATAAATTTTTATTCCGTTAGAGCAGTGTTGTAGGATAAACCACCCACAGTAAGGCGATTTCGATTTCTTATTAACAAATTTTCTTGGGATTTTTATGCAATTTCATGGAATCTACTCATAGTTTAAAATTAGAAGTAATAGATTAAAAAATTAAAAATAACTAAATAAAAATTAATTTTCGAAACGTTTTCATCTAAAAGTTCAAAGTACACTGACATCGGAATAATTATGGAAATTAAAAAAATATATATATTGACCCTTCATATATTAAAAATCATTTAATTTTTTTATGTTTTAATAATAATTTAGTGAAACGCATCTCTTTTTTTTCTATTTTGGAAAAAAAATAAGAAAACTATCATATTGCAATATGCCCCATAAAGGAAATTTTATACATGAAATTTTTTTTATAGTATATCTAAAATTAAATATTTGGATGTGTTTAATTTAAAAAATATTTTGAATTATCCAAAAAAGTACTACTTTTATAAAATTAATAAATCACGTTGCACAAAACGGAAGTATATTGGTAGAATGTTATGAGGAAGAAGAAAAATAGTTATTTGAAATGAATAAAAGTGCGAAGCCCGAAATGTTATTTATGATTTAATTATGTTATCCACACAATCTGGGTGATAAACAAATATAACTTATTCTTACTGCAGTACTAAAATCTGTTATAAAACCTAATATTTCTATCCCATATAATACAAAATGTAAGAGACATTTCAAAAATTGTATGAAGAAAAAAATTTAGATTATTTTTTACTTTTAAATTTCAGGCAAGTTGCCAAAAAACAACCAAACTTTTGCAGATGTACATGCGAAGATACATTGTCATAGAGTTATGTTAAAAACATACTTGTAATTAATATTTATATATATTTATATGTATATAATTTTGGTAAATTGAAGAATGTGAAATCATTTACCAGAGTTGATGCTATTTTCGGAAAAATATATATATTATGTGTGTGTGTGTGTGAGTGAGTGTCTGCCATTACCATTTAAAGGTCTACTGACGATACCCCACACATTTTCTTGGAGATTGGATGAAGGTAAAGGGCAGTCCATTCCATGATATGTCCCCAGTTATTTAAAAATCATTCATAGGAATATATTGCAAAGGTTATGGGGGCGTTGCTCTGCTGGAAAATTTAACTTAGTCCACCAATTATTTCTCTGCAAACGGCAGTAAATTGTTTTCTAGCATTTCTTGGTATTCGGTAGCTTAGTATGTGTTTGAAAAGCCGGGTTAAGATTTTTATCATAGTCGAATCCTCCAAAACACCACTAATAAGCATCTACTTACTAGCCCATGTCGAAAAATATCCTCAAACAAAGCCCATTCGATAATGCCAAATATTATCAAGCTTGGAAGGACCAGTGGCATCTTGTTATACTTTCAGATGAGTAAAAAAATAAGTTTGGGTGGTTCAGACAACATTTTGCTTTCTATTGGAATGACATGAGTATAAGGAGGTAATTTTTTTTTTTTTTTTTTTTTTTTTGAAAAAACAACACAGTATATACAGGTGGTAAACTTAACCTGGCTTTTCCCTCAGACCGCATGTAGACTATCGATTACCAAGAATTGTTAGAACCCCATTTATTGCCAATTGCATAGCGAATCGGTTGTTTAAGTTGGATTTTCCAGCAGGAAAACAACCACCATAACCTTCGCTAAATTCTTATGAATGGTTTTTGGATAATTGGGAACATATCATGGAATGGATTGCCCTGTACCTTCATTTCAATCCCCAGGAAAATTTGTTGGATATCGTTAGAAGAGCATTAGACGTCAAGGCAGACAGTTCATGTCTATGGTAGAACTGAAGGCCACCATCATTGAGGTTTGGGATAGTATAAAAGCTACTGTCTTCCAGTGATTAGTAAATGGTATGCAACATCGTATATTCCAAATCATATGTAAGCATGGTAGATATATTGGATATTAAGTGTAGTGCCTTTATTTGGACGGGACACATTTCACCCCTCTTTTACTTATAAATTCATTTTTCTACCTGACCAAGAAGGGGGGGAGGGGTGAGAGAGAGTTACTCCTTGTAAATATGTTTTTCTTGATAGGCTTTCTTAATGTGTTTGTTTCGTTCTTATGGATTCATTTTGTGTTCAATTATGGTATAAAATTACAGTGTCTTTAATTCGGTGGGACACATGGTATAATCAGATTCAGGTGTGTAATAATTAGTTTGAAAATTAAGAAAAGTCATTTAGGATTTTATTGTGAAATAAATATATAAATAAATATTTACGAATAAAACTCTGGTTTTTACAATTTACTCAGAATCTTCGAAACATGCTTTAGATGATAATTATTTTTAACATTGAATCGCTCCTTTTCCTCTCCCTTTGCAATTACATCTACCCCCTTTTGACGCTTTGAATGTGCGTTTTGTTGTTATTGTTGTTATAGTTTTTCCGATTTATCACACAGTCAACATTACACATTACATTACATATTGCATTAGATATTTTCTACAACATTAACAAATGTTTATGCATTTGAACAGTTACACGTTATAAAATTCATTTTGTGAAATTTGTTATAGTTTTGTGATTTTTTTTTAAACTAAAGATTAAATCTTGTTAATGCAATGAAAAAGCCTTCTTAAGAGAACAATATTTTTCCATTTAAAATTGAAAATTCAAACAAAATCTAATTAAATATAAAAAATCATGCAAATGGGTGGTTCACTTAAGGTAAGTATTACACTACCGGACAATGCTGGACGAGACTGCTTGTTCATTGTAAAGGTGAGATGATCCCAGCCTGAGTATTGAGGGCACAGTTTACATCCAAATTCATTAAAATGTGGGTTTTTATATTTTAAATGAAAGAACGTTTAATTTTGATTATTTTGATAACTTATTTTTAGCACTGCAGTGATTATATCGCGACATACTATAAATTTTGTTAATACACCCACCGTAATTACCCATGCAAAATAAAACTTTAAACTTCTTTTTCTCTGTGTTCATATTTTTCTTGCTTTCCTGTTTAAAAAATGCTAAGTATTTTTTGCATTTGAAACAGAGATTTAATTTTTTTATGCTTGTTCTTTATTATATATGCAATAATTCTGCTTATAATTTCATAAGCCAAATTATTGCATATATAATAAAGAACAAGCATAAAAAATTAAATCTCTCTTTCAAGCATAAAAAAATTAAATCTCTTCGAGATTTTTGCTATTTAAAAAAAAATAATAAAAGTATATCAAGATGAGTTAGATTTCAACATTTTACACTATATGTATCAGTAAAAAATATATTAAATGTACCATTGAATGCATCTAAACATCCATAAGAAGTCTTTTGCAATATACATTTGAAAATCTTACGAAATGAGCAAAAACTTTAATGTTTAAAAAAATAATAAGGATTTTAAAAAGTTATTTTTTTTAATTTATAAAATATTTAAATATGCAGTTATAATTTTTCTAATGAACATTTATTTGAGCATTGAAACGCAGTGAGTTTACCATTTATCCTTTATATTTACAAATTAAAAAAAAATCGCTAAAAAGATAAACTGTCCCATTAGCCTCAATCTGAGCGCGTATACGCTTTTTATAACAATCTTCTGACACAATATATATATTTTTTAAGTATTTATTCATAATTCGGAATATATAAAAAAACTTACTATTTAAGAAACAGGAACTTAGTATAAATTTCTTAAAATATTTTACAATCCTTGGAAAAGCAAATAATGAATTTTTGTTAATAAGGAGAAATTGATTCGAAATTCGGACTTTTAGGGTTCTGTATTAGTAAAATAAAGTAACCTCGGAATATCCCTTATCTATATTTTCTTTGTGTATGAAACCCTATTCCATATATTTACTAAAAAATAGATCTGAGATCTTTCTATCATACTTGCACAAAGATGTTTTTAAAAAATAAAAATTAAGACTATTATGTAGATTTCTGCTAGTGGTTGAGTATAAATAACAAATTTCCTGTTTTAATGAAAAATTTAGAGATACGAAAATCGCGATATGTTATCATGAGGGAGTATAAAATATTATTGTGATTTCGCATGCAATAAAGATTTTTAATTGGGAAAATTTATCTTGGAACCATTTTATAATGTTAGTAATAATTTGTACTGCATAATGTCGGAAATCTTGAGCGGGCTCTGAATCAGAGAGCGCGAACTTTTTCTGGTGCGGATTTTATCGGAGAATGAAAGAAAAGTCCGAAATCGGACAATTTATTGTCAACACCTCCAGTTTGCATTTATCACTGTTAAGAGTTCATTAGTTATGTTAAATATTTTCCTGAATAGATACGGCTACTTCCTGTGATTGCATTTTTATTCTATTATTTTCATTTATTATCTCTCATATATTTTTTTCGGCGGTCTGGAGGCCAATCATGTACTGCCTCTGGTCTCTTCTCGAGTTGGCACCGGATCATACACGGAGGGTTTCTTTTCCAATTGGCTAGTCCTACCTTGGTCCTTGTCTGGGGGTTTTAGTGCTGTAGACATATCCTGCTACGTGTGATTTGTTATGCTTAAACCATTTGGTAGGCATCTCTAACTACCTGAAACTAAAACTGCCAACATCTCAGTGCTTAAATAAATAAATAAATAAATAAATAAATAAACAGTAACGGAAGATGGGGATAAAACATTCTTCGAGTTAAGCAATAAGCATTATAATCAGTGTTGGGTATGAACGCGCTCACTGAACGAAAACTCATGAGTTTCGCTCACTATTTGTGAACTTTGAACTGAACTTCGCTCACTATTTTATAAACGAGTTTGAACTGAACGGAAACTCAAAAAATAGACGAGTTTGAACGAAATTTACGTTCAAATTTACGTTCAATTTTTTCATAATTTATTTAAAATTTTTCCAGACCTTAGTACACTTTTTCCCTTTTTCAAATGCCATTTAGAGGCCTACACGAGCCTCAGGATGGGTTAAGTCTGGATATCACTTCTCTGGGTAGTATCCTAGTCTTACTTCTTCTGCAGACTCGGGTCGCGCCGAACCGGACCTGGGCTGTATACAATTTCGCTGAAAATAGAAATATACAGTAAACTCTCTGTACAAGGTGGACTGTGTAAGGCGGAAATGTGTCTAAATCGGAAAGATTTTAAAAGAAAGCATAAACATCGCAGCCTATGGCACTTCTGCATAAATGGAAATGGTAAGTTTTTTGGCCAGAACTCTTCCGTAAGGGTAAATATCAATGACCTGTAGAAATGTACTCGGGGTCGGGCCGGACTAAAGGCAAGCATACTATTTAGGAGTTATACGGGGGATACTTTCAAACCAGTTGGAGTTGTCAAAATTAATGCAAAATATAAAGGATATTCCTGTATGGAAGAATTATATCTAGTAAACTTAAGAAAAGACGCTATCTTAGGTAGAAACTGGATTCGAAGCCTAAAAATTAACTTACACGATTCTGATACAGTTAATGTAAATCAAATTCCAGTCAATAACATTAAAAACTCCATTGATAACATTCTAAAGCATTATTCGGATGTCTTTGAACCGAAAGTTGGTAAGGTTCCAGATTACATATGCTCTTTAAAATTACGCAGTGATGCTAAGCCAGTCTATTTAAAACCACGACCTGTACCATATGCACTGAAAGAAAGTGTAGATCTTGAATTAGATAAACTTCTGGCTGATGGAATAATTGAAAAGGTTGATCATTCTGAATGGGGAACACCACTTGTAGTTATTCCTAAGTCTGACGGCTCAGTACGCTTATGCGCCGATTACAAAGTTACAGTAAATAAACAATTGCATGATTCAAGACACCCTAAACCAAAAATAGAGGATATTTTCAACAAACTTCATGGTGGATCGTATTTTTGCACATTAGATATTCATAAGGCATACTTTCATTTAGAAGTGGATGAAGAAAGCGCGAAAGTTCAAGCAATATCTACACATCGTGGAACTTATTTAGCCAAGCGCTTATTTTTTGGGATCAAAACAGCCCCTAATGAATTTCATGAATTCATAGATCAATTTATTCAAGATTTAGATGGAGTAAGTGCATATTTTGATGATTTAATTATTCAAGGTAAAACACTTGAGGAATGCACAGATCGTTTAACTAAAGTTTTAGAAAAAGCTAGGAAATATAATCTTCATCTCAATGTTAATAAATGCAAATTTTTTGAGAAAAAGGTGCAATATTTAGGTCATATAATCAGTTCTGAAGGACTTAGTAAATCTCCTGAAAAAGTAAAAGCTATTCAAAACGCTGCTAAACCGAAAAATGTAGACGAATTAAAGAAATTTTTAGGTCTTGTAATGTATTATTCAAAATTTATTAGAAATGCCTCAACAATTCTTAGCCCCTTAAATGAACTTTTACGGAAAGATACTCCATTTAGATGGACTGCTAGGTGTGAAGCTGCTTGGATAAAAGCTAAAAGTGAAATTGCTAGTGATAATGTTTTAATTCCTTACACACCCGAATTGCCAGTTATTTTAGCAACGGATGCCAGTCCATATGGGTTATCTGGAATACTTTCTCACAGAATGCCTGATGGAAGTGAAAGGCCGATAGCATTTGCGTCTAGATCCCTCACAGCTGCAGAAAAGAATTATAGCCAGTTAGATAGAGAAGCTACTGCTGTTTATTGGGCTTGTAGAAAATTCTACGACTATATATTTGGTAGAAAATTTACATTAGTAGTAGACAACAAACCAATGATGACCATCTTACACCCTGAAAAAAAGCTCCCTACATTATCTGCTACAAGGATGCTTCGTTATGCGCATTTTTTATCAAATTTTGATTATGAAATCGAATATCGCAAGTCAACTGAACATGTCAACGTAGATTATTTATCTCGAAATCCCCTACCTATTAGTGATCAAGAAATACGAACAATAGATGACGAATATCTTCTTCAAGAAAATGTAATAAAACATATTTCCACTGATACTGTGATAGCTTCTACGATAAGGCGAGAAACAGCTCTTGATGAAGAACTTTCAAATATTAAAGAAAATCTTTTGAATGGAAAGGTTCGTGATCCAGAGTTAACTTTACAAGAAGGAATTTTATTTAGAGGCCAGCGAGTAATCATTCCTAAGAAACTTCAACCTGCCGTTCTTCAAGAACTTCATTCAACGCACGTGGGAATAGTAAAAATGAAAGCTCTTGCTCGAAATTACTGCTATTGGAAGAACATTGATTCAGATATCGAGAATTTAGTCAAGAGTTGCAAAGAATGCTGTGATGTTAAAAACAACCCACAAAAGGCTCCTATACATAACTGGGATGCGCCTACGAAAAATTGGCAGCGAGTTCACATGGATTATGCCGGACCACTAATGGGACACTTTTTTCTATTGGTGATAGATGCTAAATCAAAGTGGCCTGAAATTTACACAATGAAGAAAACTCCAGATACTGCATCAACTGTTTATTACCTCAGAGAAATATTTAGTCGACATGGATTACCAGAAATTTTGGTTAGCGATAATGCATCTATTTTCAAATCAAGAGAATTTATAGATTTTTGCAGAAGGAATGGTATTCGACAAAGATTTATAGCTCCTGGTCATCCAGCAACAAACGGTCAAGCAGAAAGATATTGCCAGACATTAAAAACAAAATTGAAATGCATGCGGTTCCAATCGGGTACTCTTCAAGAAAAATTACAGGAATTATTATTTCGCTACACAGCGACCCCACTTTCATGTGGGAAAACACCTGCCGAATTAATGCTGGGGAGAAATATTAGAACGAAATTAGATCTTCTTAAACCTGAAACGAAAGGATATTTCAAAAATAAGGCTCCTCAGCCATATTTTAACAAGTATTTTCGAGTTGGTTCTCGAGTCCAATGCAGAAATTATACAAATTCAATATTATGGAAATATGGAACTGTAGTTGAACGTTTGGGTCATGTTCACTACCTTATTGAATTGGACGACGGTTATGTCATAAAACGACATTATAATCAACTTCGTGCATGCGAAGTTCCAATTCTAAAACCAGTTATCCATACAGCATCTCCTGTTCCTCGGAAACGACGATTCGTAACATTTAGCAATGATGTGCAGCAAAAAGAAATTCCAGTAAAACCCGAAGCATGTGCACCAAATGACAACGAGAAAAATCAAATTAATCCTAGTGCAGATCAAATTGATTCCAGAATAAATACTTCAAATGTCGAACCAAATACCAGCCAAAAGACGACTGTTAGACTTCAGCCCTCTGCAGATACCAATTTACCGCAAGTACCAAATACAGGTTTGCGACGTTCAACGCGTATACGAAAACCTCCACAGAGACTAAATCTTTGATGAGTATCAACAAATAAAATTTTATTTCATTTTCAATATGTAAATTTTTTGTTATATTCAATGTTATAACATTTTTCAAAAATTATGTTCTCCAGTCTACGCCTCTTCCATTAGTGGGGGAGAATTGTTATATCTTATTTATTTTTGGCATCATTATAACATTATCTTTAGCATTCTGGTTTTTGGCAACAATCTGACCAATTCTATAAATTAAAAATAAAATGTATGTTGTTTCGTTTTAGCTGTGGCTTTTCATTTCTTTATTAAATACACAACAGTCGGGCAGCTAAATTTTCTCTACGAGCCGGGCTGGACTCGGGCCGAAATTTTTAATTTAATATCGGGCCGGACATTTTTTTTCTATTTATCGGGTCTGGAAATTTCTGTCCGTGCATACCTCTATCTTACATATCGAATAATCAAATGATTAGTTCACAAAATTTTGTAAATTTGGACAATAATATCCAAACACAAAAAAAGTGAACTTTTTTGTGAACTTCGTTCACTTTTACAAATGAGTTTGATTTGAACGAGTTCGTTTGAAAATTTTTGAATTTGAACGTGAACTTAAATCACTTTTCAGAAATTGAACGTGAGTTTGAGTTAGTTCGTTTATTTTGTGAACGTGCCCAACACTGATTATAATACAAGGTGTGGCCAATTAAAAAAGGTTACTGATCACAGATATATTAGTGTATTATATATTTGAAAAAAAATAACCCTATTCTCTTTCTAAGTACCTCTTTTCCCACCAAAGGCCAGTTTATAGACAACATCTCCAGTGCTGAAGTCAAAAAACAGTAAAAGAAGATGGGATAAAACTTTCTTTGTGATGAACAATAAGCATTATAATACAACATGTGACCCATAAATAAGTCACTGATCACAAATATATTGTTGTATTCTATTTTTTTTTAAACTATTTTTCAAAGTGCCTCTCTTCCCGAAAAAGGCCAGTTTCTTGCCAATTTCTCCAGTGTTGAAGTCAAAAAAGAGTAAAAAAATCGGAAATAAAACATTCTTAGAGTTGAACAATAGCCATTATAATGTAAGGTGTGAGCGATAAATAAGATTACGGATCACAAATATATTACTGGATTATATATTTAGAAAAAAAAACCTTATTAGGTGCGTTCGTAATTATGTAAATACGTAGCATCTATTGTTGTCGTTCAGTCCGTCCGTCTGTCCGTTCGTCTGTCTGTCCGTCCGCATATAACAACTCAAAAACTACCCAACCGAATAGTTTGAAATTTAAAATACAAAATTATTACATAATTTTGTCGAGTCATTGCAAAATTTATGAAAATTGGACGCACAGATCATTTACAGGGACAATCAAAAGTATCCAGCTACATCACGGTCAATGGGGAAAAAGTTTCAAATGCATTTTAATCGTTTGAAATTTTAAATACATAATTATTACATACTTTTTCGAGTTATATCAAATTTTATCAAAATCAGATGGATAGTTCAATTACAGGGACAATCAAAAGTATTCCGTTACATTATGGGTAATGGGGAAAAATGTTTCAAATGCATTTTAATGGTGTTACACTCATCCGAACGTAATAAAATTATGTGCATCTATAAAGTACATATTATAATATACATTTTGCATAATCTGTGGTGCAAAGAATATTTGTTATTGATTTGAAAGGCCACACAAAAGTATTCCATTGCATAATGGTATACGGAGAACATTGTTTGGTGCACATTTTAATTGTAATTATTTACAGTTTTAGGAGATTGATATAGGAGAGGGATATTTTTAAAACTTCGTTATCGTACGAACGCACTTCATTTGCTACGCTTCACGTACAATTTCCAACTTGTTGTCTTTTGTAGTGCCTCTCTACTCCAAACCCGATGTAATGTATTTTTAAAAACATTCATACCAGCATTGGAAACTCCTGTAATATATTTCTTTCATTATAAATTTAATTTCTTTGGTAACAATAGCTTGGATATCCGAATTGTATTCAGTACCGGTACTGCGTGGGGAATCGTTTCATACACAAAGCAATATGAGACTGTGCATTATCGAACAAAAAAAAATCATTTGCTCGATCCTGCTGCGGCAAATTACGGCGGTATTCTATAAATACGGGCCAAAAAACTCTTGAGAAGAGATTCATATTGATCAATAAACTAACCATTATCATGTTACAGTTATCACATGAACAAATGACTAATGTGATATTTTGGAAACTAAGTGCGAATTTGCAAAAGACTTGGAAAAATATAATGTGCATGTGAATTGGGATCGTTCAATTTTTTTAAAGGAAGGGGATTCACCTTACTTATCGGTCTCACGTTACAATTTTCTGGTAGGTGACAGTTGAAGCAAATGTAACGACTTAAATGAGTTGTAAAGTCTAAAGCTTCTTTGTAAGCTTTATCTAGAAAATCATTTAACAAATTTTAAGTTTTACAGAATCTTCTACGTGACTTACCTAAATCATCATTTTTAATTTGTGGAAAATCTTTATATGATAGAAAGAGGAATTTTATAACTCAATGCACCAAAATATATAATATTCACCGAATACAGCGCAGCAGAAAAAGATATAATTTTGTAAATTTCTGTTTTAAACAAATGAAAAGTTTTTTAAATAATTTCTGTGCCGCATTTAATTTTACCAATATTTATTTTCACAAAAGAAAAAATAACGACTTTCTTAATTCAACAATGAGACAAAAAAAAGTTATTTATATAAGCAAAATAATTTTTTTTCTTTCTATTAACCTTCAAATTTTACGAATGGTTTAATGTTTATTGCATCATATTATCCAGCAGATTACTGTAAAAGCTTTTCGATTACAGTAACCTTATATAAAAAGAAATGAAAACTATTGAACACAATTGTAGTATTCCAAAGATTTATAACCTTATCCACAATTGGCAATAAAATTTATGACCCTTTTATTCACTTAGATAATAATCGTTCATTTTTGGAACATTTAACAGGCTAAAGGAATCTAATTAAACACAATTTTTTCACTGCAAATGCTTCATTCCTCTTCTCTTATTTTATGACAAATATTTCTAAGTATAAAAGTATTCCGCTTAACAGCTTCTCATTAAAGAAAGATGCAGCGTGATTAAGATTAAAGAGTCATTTATTGAGAAATGTATTTCTAGAGAAGTAAAAAGCAAAATATATTAATTATTCATTAACTGAAAAATAAACCTACGATATAATAATTATTATAACCTTATTAAATATGCATGTAGACAATTTTCCCTTGAGATTAAAATTTCGCTAGTAAGGTAAAAAAAAATCATTTACATTATTGTTTATTGTAATTTAAACGATATGTTTTTATAGGGAAAAGTACATTATAGTTTTGAAATACTACACTTAAAAAATATATATCTAAAGCATGTCTGTTTCTTCTTTGTTTTCATGTGTTTTAGTAAAACAAAAATATTATCATTTGCATATGTAGCTACTGCAATACCAAAGATTTCTTCACCCAATTGTAAAAGTTTTAAGTGTATATCGTTATTCATAAAATTTCACTATTATGTAAGGTTTCTTTCTCAAAAAATCATATTACATTTAGTTAACGTCTCTATTCGATAAAATTATATTAATTCTAAGTTTAAAGAATTACGTACTCTAGATTAAACACTTGCGATTAAAAATTATGTAGTACAAATGATAGGCAAATGTTTAGCAAATCAACTGACATTATTCATCTACGCTGTTGGAATTTTCAGGAAAATGCCCGCGAATTTGAACTTTTGTATAGAAAACAGTTACATAACTGTAATTTAAACTTTATTTTGATCATAATATGAGCAGAAAATATAGATACTGTCTATTTTCTATAATTGCGGTCTGATGATCTGTCAGTTTACAGCAATTTTTAAAATGCGTAGTATATAAAATACGAGGGTAAGTTGAAAAATAAGTTTCTCCTGTCGACTGTGGTTAGAGTAGTGTGTGAAAGTCAAAAAATAGAATGAGACATTAAAGATATGACATACTTTTATTTTATTATTCTCGTACGAGTACGTTGAGACATTTGTCATATCGCTTGATAAGCTTCAAAAAGTCCCCCAAGAAAAATTCAGGGCTTTGCATATGGAAGAATCTTTGAACGGCTATGGGCGAAAGGCGACACAGCAGGAAACAGCAAGTCACCGATACACCATTGGGTAGAGGTCGCTGCAAATCAAGCAGATGGCACTGTTGCAGTGCCTGCGCAAAGTGGAAAACAGCCTCTCATTTGATTACTGAAGTGAAACAAGCCGCTTCTTCCATATGCAAAGCCCTGATTTTTTCCTGGGGGACTTTTTGAAGCTTATCAAGCGATATGACAAATGTCTCAATGCACTTGGTACCTATGTGGAAAAATAAAGGTATGTCATATCTTTAATGTCTCATTCTAGTTTTTGACTTTCATACTCTCTGTCTCTGACCACAGTCGATAAGGGAAACTTATTTTTCAACTTTCCCTCGTAAATGATAAATGCGACGCAACGAAGCTTTTTGTTATCATTTACATCAGGCCTGTCCAACCTTTTACTAATCAAGGGCGCACCTCAGCTTTTGGCAAGCAATGAAGGGCGCCATTATTAACATGACTCAAAACATGCAAGAAAATCACCTTTTAATATTTGAAGCAATATACAGGGTGTCTCCTCTCAACGGTGGCCAATGGCTAATTTCTAAACCGTTGGTCATAGACATATAGTTCCAATTGCAAAAATGCTTTAAAAAAGGTAAGTAATTATCTTTTAAGCGATTTAGGTAAAAAAAATGTTTTACTAAAAATTACGAAAAGTAATTTTTTATACGGTCCCCCGGTCCTATAAGTGATATTTAGAAAATTTTTACCACTACTCTAACAAGTAAGACAAATAAAGTCCCATTCCTCTGCGATCAAAATTGACCGAGTTATAGCTGTTCAAAGTTGAAGCATCTTTCTTGCTGCAAAATAGGGGTCAGTCACAAATTTACTGGAAATAAAAATAAACATCAGATAGAAGATATAACTTTAAACATTGAGAGTAAAAAAAAAAAAAATTACAATGTTGTTTCTGAATTTATGTTGAAATTTACATGTTAAAGTAAAATATGCAATTTGTGCTAAAAACATAAGTAATAAAATAACAGAAATTTTGTTAAATTAAACTATGAAAAGCAACAGTCACAAATCGTTACAAAATGATACATACTTAAAGCTCTATTAGATTACTCAACCTAATAGAATTTAATGTAGTCCTATAAAATAAATAAATGGAAAGCACCTAAAATCGTATTAATATTACATTGTCATCGGGTTTAAATAAGTATGGGAATTGAACCTCAATCAGATATTTGGAAATGAGTTAAAATTTGAATATAAGTTTTGAACTAGGAAAATTTACATGCGAAAACTATGAATAAAATAAAAGCTTATCAAAATAACATACCTTTTTAAAATAAAATCACGAAAAGAATCAGCTTCATTTGCTTACAAAATAAAACATACGTAAAAATACAATTGAGGATATGAATTTCAAAACTCGCTTTTTGATTTCTCTATCAGTCTATACAAACCTCTATGAGGACGGTTTCAACATCATATAGGAAGTTTGCGTTGCTAAATCGTAAGTGTAGTTTCAATCCCAAGTTCGTATATAATCCATGAATAATTGAGAAAGGCAACACAGGAGGCTAATTTACTGGAGACAAGTTTTTATTAATTTCACAGTTCCAAGAAAGGTTGCCGTGCCAGAGAGGGACCCTCGCAGAGATAGGTCCGATCGCTAGTACTTACAGAGAAGAAGTGGTCACAAATACATTTTTCACATCGTCAAGTGTTGGCGCGATACATGTACATAAAAATAGCCAAAAACGACTGATAAGCACAAATTGCGGTGAGAGAAGGCACGTGGAGAGTTTCCGTTAAATAGACTTTCAATGATAGAAACCAAAGGGCATGATTTGAAATAATTAACGCCAAATGATAAAAGATAGCATATGGCTCGGGAAACCACAAGGATTGCATTCTTTACATAGGGTTAACCAAAAATCTCACGGGCTCAGAAAGGAAATTAATTCAAATGAAATAAAATAAAGACAAACATAGCACAACTGGTTCTTAAGTGAATAGCGTTTAACTATGCTTAACAACAGCCGAGAAATAACTCTTTAAAAGGTTGTTGCTATGGGAAAATACATACATGTACATGAACAAACGGATGTACGTTGTGGTTTTAAAGAAAGAATTAGAGATAACTGAAATTATATTTTAAAGGAAAAATGGCCGTTAGTAACTGAATAGAATTAAAGGGATTAAAAATCTAGCTTATTAAATAAAGATACAAATTAAGGGAATATTGTAATTTTAACTATGGGGAAAAACAATTATTAACTAATATGTAAAGGAAAACGCCTTTACATATATCTCCCCGACGACCGACAAAGAAAAAGCGTGAAACGCGGGAGATAAAAGAAAAAAAAAACCCACAAACACATGCCTCCTCTCAATGCTACAACACTAACTCATAAACAAAACATATTTTTTTTAAAGAGGAACTGGTGATAACTTGTCTAATAATGCAATACTCAAGTAGTAAATAAGCAAAGTAAATACATCATGTCTCAATTAAACAAAAAAAAAAAAAAACATGCTAATAAGCATGAAAAAGCAAGTAGGTACCTATAAAACTTGCAAAAAGTCTTTTTTTTTTAAACTGCAGTGAACTTCTGGACAGCTGTATATTATCTTGTTTCTTTTTTTTTCTGCGTGCACACTCAATATTATTCCAGAAGATTTTAATTCAGATTGCTTGAAATTTCTATTCAAGCCAAAGCAATTTTTTATTGCTTAAACGAGTTGGTTACATTCCAACTTCTACTTTATTATTCTATTTTTGAGACATGAATTATATTAAAAAGGTAAAATAACACATAAAATATTGAATATATATGTAAGAACACAATCAAACATAATGAGAATTCTGTGACATGTAAGTTTTATAACTACAATAAAAGGAGAAGCAAATAAGCAGAATTATATGATTTACCTTGACTGTATCAATGATTCTCTGTGTCAGAAAAAAATCTGTTTACTGATCTAGGTTATATTTAGTTTAGGTAAAAAAAACAGTAGTGTACAATGAACTTTTAAAAAAAATGTAAGAAAACTAGCCTTCTTCAAAAGATTTAATGTATAACGTGTGAGAAAAAATGTAAGGCAGGTTAATGTGAATCATACACAAGCGTTAAAAGAATAGATGTATGTGTGTGTGTGTGTGAGTGCAGCCCGAAACACCATTCGGTGTAGTAACTGAAGACTATCAGCATGCGGCTGCATATGTGAACAGGGAAAGAGTACAAAAAAATAAGGTTTACCTGTGTACAAACTGATCAGAAATAATGAAAACTTTACAAGTATATCATGTGTAATGTCTTAATGGACAATAAAAGAGCATAATGAAAAAAACTGACATGGTGTACATTAGGGTAGAGCGAAAAAAAAAATTTTTTTGAAAATCAAAAACGGGTAGGTGCCAAAAGTTGCCTTTATACTAGTACATCAACTGTGTGAAATTTTACCGCTGAAAAAAAATGGCTTGAGTCTGCGCTTTTGCTCCAAAAATCGAAATTTTGGGTAAAATTTGTCATTTTTTGACATTTTTTCAAAAAAATAAAAAAATTCCCACAGAGCTGGTTAGTATTTAAAAGTGTTGCTTAGATCTTTATATTTATCTGCTTAACATATTTAAACTATAAAACAATATCTGTAGTCTGTATAATTGGAGCAAATCTGACAACTTTTTGTGAAAAATCAGCTTTAACCTCTTTATTGGAGCATACAACGAAATGTTGTTTTGAATGCATTTCTTACCTAGTTGTTTTCAAAACTATTGTGTATATAACTCATAGAGGTGGTTGCATTATCCCATCCGTCTCAACCATCCAATCATCTAGGCCCAGTGTTTTATTTATGTATTGAATTGTTATTTTATTCCCGATGACGAGTATAAGTTTTCTATATATCAAAGTAATTTATATCTTCTTTATATTCACTGACTTTGGATGATTTGGATCATGCTGGTGTGACCTGCTGCACGTATATTTAAATACCATGTATAACAGAAGAGAAGCTGAGCAATGTATTGGGTATGTTCTTAATTGAACCTATTCAGCAGTCTATTATCTTCATTAAAATTTCATGCAATTAGTACATTATGATTGGAAGTTTTGTTATCACAGCTTTCTTTCAATCGGTTACATTTTATATGCAATGATTCGCCTAAAAATTGATTATATGGATTTAATTTCTAGTATGTCATCATTTATTGAACCTATTACATTGAATATATGCTGAGAAGCTAGCTGTTTAATATTATAACGATTGTCACAGAGGATTGCAAACAAAATTTGCAAAAACTACTTGTTGTAAAACAACAATATTTCTAAAGAAGTTTTAGTATGCTTTATGTCGTTTCTTATGTTGTTCCGTAGTCTAGTAATTTCTAATAAGATTTTAGATCTATTATTTAGGTGTGTAGTACATTTGGTGTAAAACATCCCGCGGTATAAACTTGGATTATACATTTTGTGAGTGAACATATAAACGCTGATTGACAATCTGTGCTTATATAAAGCTGTAAATTTTATTAACTTTATGAGCTGTCTTTTGTGTGAGATGTTTGCTAAATTCCTATTCCCCATTCTTTCTGAGAAATAGCTTTCCTTATGAATTAGCTTTGCAATCTCCGACAGAAATTTCTGGTCTGTTCTGAGTATCTTTTTCTCAATTTGAGAAAATAATTTTTCAAAATTATTCTCTATTTTATAAAAAAAAATTGCAGTAGGAAGTGAATAGTACGCAGACAAAGATTTTTCTTATTGATCTGGTGAATCCATGTAGCTTAGAACGTTTTATATCGACTTCTCAAATAATTGACGCAGAGGAAATTCACTGGAGTTGAAGTAGCGAATGATTCAATTTATACACTTTTTTGACACTTAAAATGACACTTTTATAAAATTGTCATTTTATACACAATTCTAAGCTTACCCCATGCAAAATGGTTCACAGTGACAAATAAAATTCTCCTAATTTTAAATGAGCACTTATAGTCGATTAGAATCCGTACATTTCCTCATAAAGTACTATGCATTATAAGTTTATGCCCAGGACATTTCACCATCAAATGTTGTCCGCTCATAAAAAGGGGATTTAAAAGTTAATAGGAAATTACCTAGATACGAAAACGCTTAGAAAACGGCATAAAACTAAAAAAAAAAAAAGTTTATTTACAACAGCGGTTGTTTTACACATGGAGAACAAATTTTCATTGCAATTCTCTCTGACGATCACCATCACATGAAACAGCTCGCTTCTCAACATATAAAAAATGCAATAGTAGAATAAATTACGGCATACTTATAGTTGAAATATCTGCAATCATCTTTGAAGCAAATCATTACGTAAAAAAAAATACAATTGACTGAAAAAATGTTGTGGTAACAGAACTTCCAATCACTATTCATCAACAGAATGTAAGTTTGATAAATATAATAGATGGCCGAATAGATCCCTTTGATAATATTCCCGTGCATTACTCTGCTTGTCATTTTTTTGTATAAACTGTAAAAATATACATGAAGATAGTTACAGAAGCATTTGGATGCAAAGAACAGATAAACAAGGTAGAAGCATGGAAAACATGCCAAATTTTTATAAAGAAAATCACAAATCAATGTATAAATAAAACACTGTACTAAGATGATCGAATAGTTGTGCCGGGTGGTATAGGAAATATAGCCACCTCCACGACGCATGTCCAAGGTAGTTTCAAAAACAAGAGCTGTATTAAAAACAATAATTCGTTGTATGACCCAATAGAGTGGTAATGCTGTTTTCTTACTAAAAGTTGTCTGTTTTGCTCCAGCTATAGGGAATAAACATATTGTTTTATAGTTTAAATATGTTAAACAGATAAATATAAAGGTCTAAGCAACACTTTTAAATACTAACCAGCTCTTTAGGAATTTTTTAATTTTTTTGAAAAAATGTCAAAAAATGACAAATTTTACCCAAAATTTCGATTTTTGGGGCAAAAGCGCAGACTCAAGCCATTTTTTTTCAGCGGTAAAATTTCACACAGTTGATGTACTAGTATAAAGGCAACTTTTGGCACCTACCCGTTTTTGATTTTCAAAAAAAATTTTTTTTCGCTCCACCCTAGTGTACATCTATTAAATTGAGAAAAGTCCTGTTAAATCAAATTTCCGCTATACACACTACTAAAAAGGATGAATGTAAACACGGTGTAGTATGGAAAAACTGAAAATTGAAACCGCAACTACAAATTAATTTTAGAAAACCTGGGAAAACACATGAGCGGTGCATGTAATAACAAAATGTGCAAAAAAAAAAAAAATATCCAACAAATTTCTGACAAAGTGTAAACGATCATATGAACTATGTGAAAGAAATCATCATGTGTGAAAGTAACAGGAACTGACATAGCAAACCCACATAAAAAAATCGAAATGTAAAGGGCTATAGTACCAGTGCACACGAAGAACTGAAAACACAAGGAAGTAGTATTCTTGCAAACGATGAACTAATGTGTAATGTGTGTGAAACAAAATTTTGGGTACTGAGAGACCCAAATCATGAGCAACGTCATTTGTGTAATATACAATGAACAAAAACGCAATGAACTAATGTGTAAATTCAATGAACAAAAGTTCCTCCTGTACACTAAGCACAAAACCCATTGTGTTACGTTTAGAAATTTACCGTTGTTTACACTGCCAGTTAAGGGTTAAATTATGAAAAAAAACAATCTTGCTGTAATTTTGTTATAAAAGGCACAACAATGTCCAAACAGTGGATGAAGAAAAAAAACAACGAAAAAAAATTCTCGTGAAGTGAAAAAAAATGTGGAATTTCTAAGGTAAATTCTATCCAACAAATTCTAACAATGTGAAAAAAATCAAATCCTTTTTTTTTTTTTTTTTTTTTTTTTTTTTTTTTTTTTTTTTTAGGAAAAAAATGCAACAACAATATACCTTCTTTCCTGAAACAGAAAATACAGTCATGAAAAATAAATAGAGCAACATAGTAAACAACCAGTATGTGTGTAAAAAAAAATCAATGAACAATCGTGTAAAGTGTAATAAGGGTCTGGTTAAACTCTAAATCATCTACCTTGAGTTTCGTATAAATCATCAATGAACTACTATGTATGAGGAAATAAATATACTGTCGAATACTATCTTAGCAAAAGAATACAAATAATAAAATAAAATGTTTACATACACAATATTATTAAAGTTAAAGTGTAAATGATTTAAAATTTTATTAAGAGGCATCAAATCTAAAATAAAAAAAAATCCCCTTTTTTTTTACCTGATCCAGTCGTGAAAGATGATATGTTTCAAAGCAGGCAAAATAACAAAACATTATACACCGACATGAATTTAAAACAAATGCAGTCATATATTTGAGAGAAAAGAATTGAAATGAGAAATATTGTTATCGAGTCACTATTTGTACAACTAATGAATTATCACCTGTGTGTTTACCTGTGTAAAAGTAATTCAAACGTACAAATTATTTCATGCATGAAAATTTAAATGCATGTGCGATCACTGTGTACAATTAATTTATGTACACACCTTATGTAAAACAAAAAAAAACTTAAATTATTCTAAGTGTTCGCGTTGTGTGAATAAATAAAATATTAAAAAAAAAATCGTGTAAATAAATCCATTTCAGTCTTTGACTAAGCAAGCGGCCAACTTGCTCAACCAAATCCTGAAATCAAAACATCAGACACATTGCTGCTCCCGGGAAAACAGCGCCGTGAATGATGACCTAACACAAAAATAAATATAAAATTTTATGACTGCCAAAATAAAAGTACAAATACATAAAAAAATGTACAGTGTAGGGGTATGCCAAATGCCACACATACCAAAGTGTAAAAAATTTAAAAAAATAATATGCTTCTACTAGAATGTGTATTGTGTGACTATCTTTCATTTAAGAAGAGGGGAAAACGAGATAGCATCATCTCTGTGTGTGTAAGATTTCATATTACATCATGAAAGTGACTCAAAAATATCTAATGGTTATGACAGAAAATCGAATCAAATAGAAAAACTGGTTACTGAAAAATAATATGTGTATTATTATTTTTTTTTAGAAGACACAGGAATTAGAGAAGTGTATTAAAATCTGGGTAATAATAATAACTGCCAACTTACAACTGTAGGAAAAATAAATTTAACTTGCTCCTTTTTTTTTTACGATGTCACAGATGCAAAAGTTAAACTTTCGAAGCCCAATATTGGACTCTCTATTTAAAATTATGTGTTTAGGTATGATACAAAAATAAAATGTATAGTACTTAAAATATAAAAGTGGGATTGTCACTCTTACCTGTATATACAATAAACATAAACAAGTGTAGGTATATAAAAATTCACAGCAAACATCTATAGGTATAAGAGAAAAACCACAAGAAAAGTATGGTGTCTATATATATTAAGTGTACAAGTCTCAAAATTATTAATTGCAAAGCAAGTTTTTTTTTATCTCAGCTAGAAGAGAAATTTTATTTTTATTTTTATTTTATTTTATTTTTTTGTGAACAAATACTACTCTTTTTTTTTAAAGGTGTGTAACTATTTCCTAAGAAAAACAAACAGTGTGACTTTAGTCAAGCAAACTGCATCACAAAATATTGTTATTGGAGAGAAGAAAAAAAGAAAAACGAATAGAATGCAATGTGACAATAAAGGCACTGAAACGATTATACACAAAAATGCGAACCAGGGCACTTGGCTGAGTGTATTAACCGCAAGCAACCGACCCGCAATTCAAGAGCTCAGAAATAGATTAAGTAATCATTTCTGAATTGCGAGTTTGTCACACCGCAGAATATCCCTGCATCACCGGAACATCAAAATAGAAAGAAAAAAAAAATGTAGGACCTCCAAAATGACTACTGGTATACACCTGCATATTATGAATGGTAAAAATCTAAAATAAAAAGATGAATATTTGCGTTTACGGGGGGGGGGGGTAACTTAAACAAGTAAAAATTAAACACATATGAGGATGCAGCGATACACGTGAAAAATTGAAAAAAAAGGCTTTCACTAGTAATGACTGCAAAATGTAAATTTGTGTGTAAAATTGGTGGGGTATCGCTGAATCCAACACACTGACTAAAGTCAAACTGTACATAAACTGACAATTTAATTTGAGAAAAAAAATGTCAACACCACAACTTATTTTACACACCCTTGAAATTATTCAAGAACGAAAAAAAAATACTCTGCAATAAACTAGTGCCTAATGCATTTCACTGTATATTTAAAAAAGGCAATCATTGTTGTCAGAATAAAATTAATTTCAACTTAAAATAGGTGACTGAGTATAACTGAGAAAGAATTTAATAACAGTCATGCAAAACAATTTTGAGCACTTTTAAAAATATGAGTACTCTTTACCTGTACATAATTATTCATGTAAAATATATATTTTACATGAAAATATGTGACGAATTACACCAAAAAAATATGTACTGCTTTAAATATTAAGACATTTAACGGAACCACAATCTACTACAAATATATTTACTAAATGTTTACAAACTTGAGACAAAATATTATAAAAATATCTTTAAATAGCTAAAATATAGAAAACTGTTAAAATATATAAAATGTAATAAAAGCATAAAATTTCTAAGATGAAATAATATATTCAACGGTATCAATTAAAAATATTGGTACCACAATGTTTTATAGAACGTAATGTCAGGTTCTTTTTTTGCCAGTCAAAAGAAGTACTGTCCTGGGAAAAACTTCTCTTCCACTATCATATGCTTAGAGAAAAAAAATATTTTAAGAACACATAAGCCACTTTTCAGTAATCCTGATTTATGTTTTATCTATTAAACCTATGTTTGTAATAGACAATAGAAAGAGCATACGTCCATAAAAACAAAACAACTTTACACTTTAGCAAAATTCTTATAAACACTACTTACCATCACAACCAAAATTACTTTTTTTATCAGCAAGTATTAAAATATGCACAAAGTTATAGAAGCAAAAGATATTAAACTTTTATATCAGATATTTCATAAAATTTTCTTCATTCCTTGTTAATCTCCACAGTAGCACAAAAGGTGAAGAATGCAGTAGATTTAATCGAAGAAAGAATCACGAGAAATTACGCAATGTGCACAGGAAAATATATACAGTTACGCTTAAAAAGTTATTATCGAAGTATCTTATACCAGATTATTTTTGAAACAAAATATTAACTTAACTAAGAGTAAGCAAGAAATGTAGCTTTTTATAGGCTAGAATAATGAAAAGTAAAATTAACTTACATAGCCCACTTATGGGGGGAAAAAAACGTAATCTTTTACGAAAATCTAAGTAAAATCTTGGATTCGTTTACTCTTTTTTTTATTATCCATTTTTTTAAGAAGGTTGGAACCCAAATAAATCTCAGTGATGCCCGTACGACGAATAACAAAACGAACACATTGTTTCCCGGAAAAATGCATCGGAACTCTATGGCAGAAATTGTCTCTCTTTCTTTCTTTACATTATAAAGTACAGAAGCACGGTGACTAATTACTTCTTCATCGTAGCAGACGTATTAAGCGCAACTGGATGAGTCAGATTTGCTGTGATAGTATTCTAGCAGATGAAAAACAGCTGTTTCAGAAAGCGGAGGGAAAGAACATTTTCTTTGATTCACTATCGGCATGAAGAAATAAATAGATGAATTCACCGATGATTAAAGGTTTCTACGGCGGTTCACACTAGAAGAGTCTTTTTTTTTTTTTTTGTTCGCTTGGTGGTCACTGGAATGCACAATTGAGTTCGCACTTCTTAGGAAATTCAGCATGTAAACAAATCTAATTTGTCGATGACTGATGATATTTTTAAATACCGAAGAATATTAGACGTTGTTATTATGTAGTTTTTTTTTAAATCGTACAATACTGGGATCCCTCTCTGACACTAAATTATTCAAGGACTGGACGAGGCACCAGTTAATATATATGAGGACGGTTTCAACATCATATAGGAAGTTTGCGTTGCTAAATCGTAAGTGTAGTTTCAATCCCAAGTTCGTACATAATCCATGAATAATTGAGAAAGGCAACACAGGAGGCTAATTTACTGGAGACAAGTTTTTATTAATTTCACAGTTCCAAGAAAGGTTGCCGTGCCAGAGAGGGACCCTCGCAGAGATAGGTCCGATCGCTAGTACTTACAGAGAAGAAGTGGTCACAAATACATTTTTCACATCGTCAAGTGTTGGCGCGATACATGTACATAAAAATAGCCAAAAACGACTGATAAGCACAAATTGCGGTGAGAGAAGGCACGTGGAGAGTTTCCGTTAAATAGACTTTCAATGATAGAAACCAAAGGACATGATTTGAAATAATTAACGCCAAATGATAAAAGATAGCATATGGCTCGGGAAACCACAAGGATTGCATTCTTTACATAGGGTTAACCAAAAATCTCACGGGCTCAGAAAGGAAATTAATTCAAATGAAATAAAATAAAGACAAACATAGCACATCTGGTTCTTAAGTGAATAGCGTTTAACTATGCTTAACAACAGCCGAGAAATAACTCTTTAAAAGGTTGTTGCTATGGGAAAATACATACATGTACATGAACAAACGGATGTACGTTGTGGTTTTAAAGAAAGAATTAGAGATAACTGAAATTATATTTTAAAGGAAAAATGGCCGTTAGTAACTGAATAGAATTAAAGGGATTAAAAATCTAGCTTATTAAATAAAGATACAAATTAAGGGAATATTGTAATTTTAACTATGGGGAAAAACAATTATTAACTAATATGTAAAGGAAAACGCCTTTACAACCTCCACTATTGTAACAATGCAATCTAAAAATTTATAATGAAAACCAATAGATGCATTTAAAGTTTTTTCGCTATTTCCCAAAATTTGATTTTTTCGATAAAGAGAATTTTGAAATTCATGTCTTCAGTTATTTTAATAACCAATCTAGAAGTTAATTAATTATAACTAACACTACCGTAAAACTTATACGGTGACAGCGCCTTCAGTTAAACCGCTCATTTAAAACATTTTGTAATTGAAACTATGTGTCTGTGACAAATAGTTTAGGAAGTAGCCTTTGAACAGCGGTTGGAAATCGACTCCCTTTATAATACTTTAAGCACTTAGTGTACGTTCCCATAAAGCTTTGTTCAACTCATCCGTTTTCAGCTATAGAAAAGTGGTTTAAGTCATGAAATTTAAAGTTTCATAACTCGGTCAATTTTAATGTTACATGAATGGGACCTTTTCTGTATTACTTGCTAGAGTGTTGAAATTTTTTTACTAAATATCACTTATAGGACCGGGGGACCGTATAAAAATTTAATTTTTGTAATTTTTTAGTAAAACATTTTTTTGACCAAAATCGCTTAAAAATCAATTCTTTGCCTTTTTTAAATAATTTTTGCAATTGGAAATATATGTCTATGACCATATGCATTTTTTAATCAAATTTACTTATCTAAAACCTATATCTGTCTATTTTTTTTCAGTTATGAAGAAACTCTAAAGTAAAGAGGTCTTCAGTAAAGCAGAAACTCGAAAAGAAAATGACATTGGAACGAGATTTTTCTAATTTACAATACCTATTGCAGCACGAAAATTTTATTCAACCCAGCACAAAATTTTTAGTGTGTGCAATTCTTTATGTAGCGTCATAATTAAGTAAAATATCGATCATAAAGTATCATATTGTAATTAACTTCCACTTCTACTGATAACCCATGGCTGCCAAATTCTACGCCTGTTTATAAATATATTAGAAACAGAAATTTTAGTAAATAATTGACAACATTTAATGTAATAAATAACAATGAATATATTTGGCATACATTTTACTTTAAAAAATTTGTGGTTCCAAATGTGTTTAAACAGGCGTAGTAATTGTCAGCTGTGATAACCATATTAATTCTAAGTTTAAAGAATTGTTTACTCCAGAATAAACACCTAATATGAAAGACTATTAAAGAATCAAATGGCATTACTTAACTAGTAAAAAAGACTAATAACCCGTCAGTAGTCGCGTGTCGGTCTTTTCGCTGCCCGTATAACTTATGATCTCCTAACTTGTATTACATTACAAATAGAACGGAGATCTACCATGTAGCTGACTTTGAAGGTTTCTCGACCACCTTAGTGAAGTTACAGGACACCTCTGTTTTTCTTTGTAGTACATTTTTAGAAACAAAGTTAAAATTGATGAAAAAGTCTACGTAAAAATCACTAATGTCAGTTCATTTTTACTTTTTCCAATTACTCCAAATCTCATGAATAAAATGCATAATTTAAGAAAACTGCAAATTTATATCTTCATTGAAATGTTATTTTCGTATATTAGGTGAAAAATATTTCTTATTTTACATATTTGGTATGTGGTGGGCCAGCGGCGAAAAGACCGAGCGCGACTAATAAAAAGTCGCGACTACTCGCGGGATAATAATTATAACGAGTTTTTTTATAGTCATTTGAATAAAATCTTAAGTGAAAAGAATATTTTTTCAACTAAAGTTTCTTAGTAAAACTTCAAATGAGATAAAGAATCATAGTTGAAATCGCAAATAATAAAAGATTTCCTAAACGAACCAGTATGGAGAAAAGGCGTCACATAAACAAACAACAGAATATTTGTTTTGATCTTTCAAATTTTACGTAGATGATTGCTTCACGATAACTTGTCAAAAACTATGAAAGCAAAATACGTTTATGATAATTACATTCATATAAAGTGAAGAAGTCTAGGGGTAATATCACATAAGTTTAATAAGTCTTGGTTAATATGGAATATTTACAAAGGAAAATTAAGTAAAAGATTAAGATTAAGGGGCATCTTCGGTCTTTTCGACCAGAGCTCGGCTGAGTACGTCTTCATCAGGCTGGATCCGGCATCATTCTAACTCTTCTGTACTTGTTGCTGAGGCCCTTTCGTGGGAAGAGTGCTGACTATGCAACAATTATTTCACACGTGGCTGTAACAAGGTCGTACACGTGTTGTACTTTGATACGGGGCAGATGGCGAGTTGGCCGAATGCATCTGAAGCAAGCCTGTTGCTATGGGCTCGCTATATCGACATTCATTTGATATTTATTCATATGATAATTATATTCATTTATATTCATTTATGAAATAAGAAAAATGATCCGCAAAATTGAAAAATTCATTCACATATCGTAATGAAATACAGGAATAATTTATTTAGTTAAATAATTATCATTCACCTTGGTCCCCTTATCTAGCTAGATGAATCTACTTAAGTGAAATTAGTAATTTTTTCGTGTCAAATGGTTATTTTATATATGTTTATTATAGTACAAATAGTTTTAAATTATAACGAATCTAATCAACATCTCTAATTAAATTAAATTATAGCGAGTATAGAAATCAGGAGTCATTAATAAACAAATAACGTATTTTTAGTGAGTTACGAAGTAAAATAAATTAATATCTATTAAAATGCAGATTGAAGCTTCGCCACTATAACCGCAATATTTTGATTTTACAAAGGAAACAGTAGTTGCATGATAAACCTTTTTAAGAATATCTTAAAAAGAAAAAGAAAATATTCCTTAAAATGAACTATTATATATAATATTTGAATATTAAGTAATATTTTTTTAAGGGTGTATTCGAAAAAACGCTTTTCCACCTTCAACAGCTCGAAATTTTCCGATACAATTTCAGACATATTTTTGAAAGTAGAAACATGAAACTTGCTGAGAGGATTTTTGAAGACACGTATAAGGTGCCGTGTGGTTGTCTTTTTACAATCAATTCATTAGAATTTGATTTATAAACAATTATCCTCTCAGCATGACTCTTTTTTCCGTTCCCAGATCTCCAGCTTCTGAAAAATCCGTTCATATTGGCATCTTTGACAGCCTTTTTTGAAATATTTCCTACATTTATCAAAGAATCGACCATTACGGCACCTTGAGTACTTTCTGAATAATACAGTTTGCCAGATTCATGCATTTGAGGGCAAAAATGAACTTAAAAATAAATCGGAAAATAAGCAGTTTAAATCAAAATACACCCTTAAGGAAAAGTATATTATAGTTTTGAAAAATTGCAGTTTTACAACATTACAAATGTCTAAATACGACTGGTCTCTATTTTATTCTAAAGTTTTTTCGCAAAACAGAAACTCTCAAGGAAAAAGATATATTAAAACTACTCAGATGTGGCAATCCCAAAACTTTCTTCAATCTTATGAATGTTATTTTTTCCTGAAAAATGCAGCATAGCATCGCAACTGGTTAGGTATTTTAAACCGAAATTTGCTCAGTAACAACATATGTCAACTTATAACTGAATCCTTTTGAGATAGAGCTAAGGCAAAATCTTAAAAAAAATCTGCATAACAGTGTCACATGTTGGGTAATGTACACTAAAAACTAACCAGGATCAATTTTTTTATCAGTTACTAACTGAATCTGAAGTTTGATGAAGATCCATGCATTAATTCTTGAGATACATTTATTTGCGAAATCGTACAATATGCAGCATAGCAGCGCCATCTGTTGGGCAATTTGCAACAAAAACTAAACAACATTAACTTATATCAAGGACTAACTGAATCTGAAGTTTTAGAAAATTTTGTGCATTAGTTTTTGAGATAGAGCTGTTGCAATAATTACGAATAATGCACCATTGCAGCACCATCTCTTGAGCTATTTGCAACAAAACATAATCAACACCATGTTATATTAAGTACTAATTAAATATAAAGTTTTACGAACATCCATGCACTAGTTCTTGAGATATCGCTATTGTGTAAATTGTAAATAATGCAGCATAGCAGCGCCACCTGTTGAACGATATACACCAAAAACTAATCAGATCTAGTTTTTATTAATGTCTCACAGAATCTGAAGTTTTGTAAATTTTCACAAGTTAGTTTTTGAGATAAAGCTATTGTAACAATCATATATAATGCACCATAGCAGCACCACCTGTTGAGCGAATTGCACTAAAACGTAATCAGCACCTTGTTATATTAAGTACTAACTAAATCTTAAGTATTATAAAAATCTATGCGCAAGTTCTTTAGCTATTGTAGAAAATGCGAATAATAGAGCAGCGCCACCTGTTTAGCGATATACATAAAAAATTAATCAGATCTAGTTTATATCAAAGTCTATCGTAATAAGTCTAATGTAAAGTTTTGAGAAATTTCGTGCATTAGTTCTTGAAATAGAGTGCCTACAAAATTTTTGTCCATATAGACATACAGACTGATAGACTCACGTACGCACATTTTGTAAAAACATGTTTCTCGGGTTCTCTGACTCCTAAAACCTATAAATCCGTCGAAAATCAGATTTCGAAATTTCCCTGAATCCAAAACTTTCTTCTTGCAAAGATATAAAAAAGCAATAATATATTAAAAATATATTTCTCCATTTTTCGGTTGCAATTACTGTCCCACGAAACATGGCATACTCAGCGCAAAAATGTAAAATTCGCATAATTTTTATAAAATTTTAATATTGAAATTTCTCTAATAAAAAATATTGTAGTGAATGCATTTGTAATTTATGCTTATTTTAACTTATGATTTTACTCTCCATAAATATATTCATTTTAAATTTGAAGAATTTGAAGAAAATTGGGATTACAGATATAACATTTAAAATTATTAAGTGTAACGAATAGGCGAAATTTTAAATAATCAAGTGATTTTTATTCAATTGCATAACATTGATGATAATTACAAAACTACTACATTTTTATCGTCGTTTGAAAGAAATTTAAAACGAATAAAATATTTCTTTTTAATGAGATTTTACAAAGTAAAATATTAAGTATGATGAAGGTTTATAGTAAAAATTTATCATAATAAATGACTTCTTAAACAGAACAATGAAGAAAATTAGTCATTTAAAAGCAAGAACTTTCTTTTACGAATTCCTCAAACGTTACGTGGTTTACTGCTTATTGCTCCAGATTAACCTACAAATTACTATCAAAGTAAAACACATTTTTCATTATTATATTCATTTATAAATGTATTTAATGTATGAAAATATCCGTGAAATTGAAAAATGCATTTTCACATTTAAAAGAAAATTATGAACTGTTTATTCAGTTAAATAATTATCTTTCATTTTCGCTTAAACAATTATCTGTTCACCAAGCTAAAGAAATCTATTGAAATAAATTACTTCTTTTTCACACCAAATGCTTCGTTTATTTCTGTTTATTATAGTACAAATACCCCTAAATAGTTAAAGAATCTAATTAAAAGTTGTACTTAAAGAAAGTTATAGGGTTTATAGGAATTTTGAGCCATAATAAAGAAAAAACCTTTTTTAGTGTTTCTTGAAGCAAAGTAAATTAATAATATTTTATCTAATTGAATCTTCATTACTATAACTCGAACAATTTATTTTACAAAGCAAAAGAAGGGTTAGGTTAAAAGGGTTAGGTTAAAAGGTTATTCCTTTCATTAAAAAAATTGCAGCAAAGACAAGATATTCCTTAAAATGAACAATTGTATAAAAATGCTACTAATATTTTATAAGTTTTGTCAAGTAATAAGAAATATTCATGAGGAATGATTCTGAATCTACAGATGTATCAACAAAATAGTACAGGTCATATATTTTTGAGAAGATTTTTTTCAAAAATCCAATAGGGGACCGTCAACAAATTAAAAAAGAACGAATATCTTTTGAATAACCCTGTCAAAACTAATCTAGCAAAAGCGTTCAAACTTCAGATTATAATTAAGTGGCTTAAGGTAATAAACTGTGTTCATTTTTATGCGGATAGCATGCGTACTCATAGAGAAATTAAGGTTTATATAAAAACGGTCCCAAACTTTGCCAAGTTTTTTGCTTATAATTTGCAGAGATCTTAATAAAAAAAAATTTTCTTTTCAGAAAATATAAGAAACGACATTTTACATAATACCCTGTAATTCATATAAAAAAATATTAATAATTGTATGAAAAGTGAGCAGGTTTACTAAATAAATTTTCTTTGCGCATGCGTTAACTCCATAAAAAACTTCATTTGCATTTTATGTTAGCTAAATGTATAGAGCAACTTTTGTTAAAGTTTCAAAATCATAGCTTGAAAATTCTGAAAATTATCGTCAATAGAATAAGATCAAAATCCGTTATTCCCAAAATGAAGCAAAAAGATAAAAAGCTGTATCCACATATACAGGGTGTCCAGTAAATGACTGTCCCATTTTGAATCTAAATAACAAAAAAAAATTTTGAGATAAAAATGTGTGGTTCGCTGCATTGTTATCAGATAATCAGTAATTTTTTAGATGTACACTTTCTTAAAATAGTTCGAATTTTGACCAGCAGATGGCGCTGGTGGTGGCATCAGGCTGTCGAAATTTAGACATTACTCTATTTTCATACGCATGATCTTTTTTAACTCATTTCGCAGAGTCGAATCTCAGTCGACATATTGAATCGACTCTTCACTTACCTACAGAAATAGATTTTGTTTGATGGAACGAGATTTAAAATAATATTTATGATTGAATAATATCTATTATACTTAATAAAAAAACAGCAAAACATACTTTTTAATAAGCATTGCCTTTTCACACATTTACCATAAGTAAATCGTATTCAAAAAAATGTTTTTGTAACCGGTTAACTGATTCTCTTTTTACGTACAATAAATTAAAAATATGGCATAAACACGATTCTTTTATGTCAAAAAAATCTTAGTATTTAATCTAAATATTTCTTTCATTAAGTAGTATGAAATTACATTTCAAAAATTTAGTGATTTCAAAAATCTTTACAGGTTGGATCACGCAAAATTTTCTTGCTTGTACGTCGTGTAGTGAAATCAGAATTAAAACTGTGGTACGCAAATAGTAGTGGCAAGTTTCCTGTCTAAAATAAAAGCAGGACAGTGACTTATAAATCGGCACATAAAAATATATTAAACCTTAGAATAGAGGTTCGTCTATATTTCGTCTATAATAAAACCTGTATTAAACATAAAAAATTATAGATCACGACGGTGAAAGTAACATACGAAACTACCTGCTAAGATAGAAACATGTCTAAAACGAAATTTTTTTCATTTTTCCGCAAACCGTATTCATTTGTACGTTATATTCGTATTTTGACATTTAACATATCTGAAAATTTTATTACGAAAGCCACGACAGATTTTAAGATGCTTTTTACACACAACCATTCCCTCTTCTTCCCCTGACTGCAAACGTATCTACCTGAAACGGAAGGATGCTTAAAAGAAAAAAAAAGCAACCTACCTGTTTTTATATCCTGAAAGTCATCCCTTTTCAAAATTTCATTACAGAAAGCATAATAGATCCTGAATCATCATAGAACCATTATAGTTCTACTTATTTTAGTTCAATTTTATAAATATAAATTTTATTAAATTATAGGAACATTAGTGTTTTCCATATATAGCTTTTAAAAAGCTTATAGATTCATTTTTTTTTTAAATAATGTTCCTTATTTCAAATCACATGCATTTTCAGAATTTTCCTTACCTTCTTTTCCCCAGGAAGAATAGTTAAAGAAAAGGGGGGGAAGGACGTCAAATATATTTCAGAATCTATGATGCTCTTTGTAATGAAAGTTTGAAAAGGGGTAACTCGCAGGATATAAAACAGGTACGATGCTTTTTTTTTTCTTTTTAAACATTCTTCCATTTCAGTGTAGATGTGTTTTCACTTGGGAGGGAGGGGAAAGAGAGAGGTGTGTATAAAAGTCATCTTAAAAACTCTCATGGCTTTCGTAATAAATTTTTAGATCTGATAAATGTTAAAATATGAATATAATGTAGGGATGATTTAGGTTTTCTGAAAAATTAACATTGTTTCGTTTTAGGCAGGTTTCCGTCTTAGCAGCTGGTTATGAATGTTACTTCCTCCTTCGAAATCTTTTTTTACGTTTAATACAGGATTTTTTATAAACGGATTCCTTCATTCTCAGGTTTATTATATTTTTATGTGACGATTTATAAGTCACTGCCCCGCTTTTTTTTAGACAGGGAACTTGCCAACACTATTTCCGACCACTGTTTTAATCACTTAACAGATTTCACTGCACAACGTAGGCAAGAAGAGTTTGCTTGATCCACCACTTAAAGCTTTTTCACACCACTAATTTTTTTAATACAATTTCATAGTATTTAATGGAAGAAATGTTTAGATTAAATATTATGATTTTTTTTCTTAAAAATGTGATGATTATCCCATATTTTCAATTTATTGTACCCAAACAGAGATTCAGTTAACCGGTTACAAGAACATTTATTGAATACAATTTATTTGTGGTAAATGTGTGAAAAATCAATGCTTATAAAAAGGAAGATTTGTTGGTTTTTATTAAGTAAAGTAGACATTATTCAATCATAAATATTATTATAAATCTTTTTCAATCCAACAAACTCTATTTCTGCAGCTGAGTGGAGAGTCAATTCATTATGTCGACTCAGATTCGACTTTGCGAAATGAGCCAAAATGCTCATGCATATGAAAATAGAATAATGTCTGAATTTTGACAGCCTGATGCCGCCACCAGCGCAATCTGATGGTCGAAATTCGAACTATTTTAAGAAAGTGCATATCTAAAAATTTGCTGATTTTCTGATAACAGTGCAACAAACCGGACATCTTTATCTCAAAACTTTTTTTTTTGTTATTTACATTCGAAATGGGTAAGTCATTCACTGGACACCCTGTAGTAGTACGTGCAGTATTGTATAGACACTAATCAGTTTAATATGGATACAGCCCCTCATTTTTTGTTTCATTTTGGGAATATCGGATTTTGATCTTATTCTTTCGGCGACAATTTTCAGAATTTGCAAGCTATGATTTTGAAACTTTAACAAAATTTGCTCTATACATTTAGCTAACATAAAATGCAAATAATTTTTTAATGGAGTTAACGCATACGCAATGAAAATTTATTTAGTAAACCTGCTCATTTTTCATACAATTATTAATATTTTTTAATATGGGTTACAGGGTATTATGTACAATGTCGTTTCTCATATTTTCTGAAAAGAACATTGTTTTTTATTACGAACTCTGCAAATTATAAGCAAAAAACATGGCAAAATTTGGGCCGTTTTTATAAAAACATTAATTTCTCTACAAGTATGCATGCTATTCGCATAAAAATGAACAAAGCTTATTATCATAAGCCGCTTAATCATAATCTGCTGTTTAAACGCTTTTGCTATATTAGTTTTGACAGGGTTATTCAAAATATATACGTTCTTTTTCCATTTCTTTACGGCCCCCTACCGGATTTTGGAAAAAAATATTTTCGAAAGTATATGACCTGTACTATTTTGTGCATACATCTGGAATTTCAGAGTCATTCGTTATGTATATTTCTAAATATTTAACAAAACGTCTGAAATCGCAGAATGTCAAGATTTTTTTGGCTGTGACTGGGGAAAAAAACTGAAGAAAAAAAATGTTAGAACGGCATTTCTTCACTTTATGTTTGTAATTATTGGAGCACAAAAAAATGATTAGATCCAGCGCATAATTTTTATATGTACAAAAGTTTTCATGGAATTTTGTAATTATGTATTTTTTTCATTCGCAAAAAAAGTTATAATTAAGTTATGTTTTTATTCTAAACAAATATATAAATTCTATATTTAAAAATATTTAATTCTATATTAAAATTTAAAAATTGACTATTATCAAGTGCAAGGTATAGGCGAAAGTAAAAGTAATTAAATGGCATTATTTAACTACACTGTTAAAAATAAATATGTGAATTCACGGTGAAACTACCGGCAGCAAAGTAGCCGAACTTTTACCGTTCCGTTAGTAGATTTTGCGCTGTGGGAAATACAAGAAGGGAAAGCTCCGTTTGAAGAATCAGTAACTTTCCGTTACAAAGTTTGATTTTTAATAATAATAATTTAGTTCAGTTAATGAATCGATTAATCGTCAAGGAATTTGAAATTACCGATTGATTTTAAAATGCTATGTTATTTTATTTAATTATTATTTGTATAATTTAGTTCACACCATACTGAGGATCGAACTCGGGACCTGCAGATTGCGGAACAAATCCTTACGAACTCAGCCAAAGCCGCTGATGCTAGATCGTACAAAGTATGTCTTTTATGAGTTAGTGGAAAAATCTGTTGTACTTTTTAAACATTTCCTTTCAAATATATGCCTTAGAATATTTGTAAACGGTTTATTTTATTTTATTTTAGACTGATGCATAATACTTATTATTTTAATTTTTAAAATAGTTTAAATTAAAAAAAAATCATTGTTTAAAAACACTTTTTTTTTAATGAATGAAAAAGTTTTTAATAACAATTTTTTTACAAGAAAAAAAAATAGACAATTTTTTGAAATTGTCCTACACTATTTATATTGATTTATTTGGCTAATAATTTAAAATATTTTTAATAAGAAATAAGAGAAAAATAAACAGAAAAAATGTAATTTAAAAGGGATTTTTTATGTTTTCATTATTCCATGGCGCCAGTGGTACCCTAACCCATAATCTGCGCTCGCAAGCAATTAGCGGTGTGGTGCCTTGACCACTCGGCTATGGAGCCCCACACACAACGAAGTGTCTCCGTTTTTTGTTTTTATTTCCATCCGTTTCGTTATTTTCAGGAAATATGGTGGAATTTTGCGATTTGTAACGGAAAATGTACTTTTGTTGTGAAAAGGGACCTTTTCTGTGAAATTCAGGAAAAAAATGTTCTTGAATTTCAGAATTTTTTAACAGTGTACATAACATTGATGATAATTATATCACAACTAATTTTTTTTATCGTTTTAATACAATATCAAATGAATGAAATATTTTTTTAATGAAATCACAAAGTGAAAGTCTGAATATGAGAAAGTATTTAGTCACATATGCATACAAGAAAATATTTCGTAAACGAAGCAGTAAAGACAATTAGTTACACTGTTAGAATTTTGCCCCAGTTTGAACCAAATTTTGGTTCTCAATAGCTGCCACCGTACGATGGTGAAATCTCGCTCCAACATTTGGAGCTTCCATTTTCAAACTCGTTCGAATTATTGGAGCTATGCCTGAACAGAAGCTCCAAATATTGATTCAAGATTTCACCATCTTACAGAGACAGCTATTAAGCACCAATGTTTGGTTCAAACTAGGGCAAGATTTTTAACAGTGTACATGAAAAAAAGAGAAAAAAAAATTTTTTTTCAGTATTTCAAGTTTCACGGATTATTTACTTCTTGTTTCTTCAGACTGAGTTTTTGATTACTATAAAAGCAAAAAAAATATTATCTATTATTATATTTCTTTACAAAAGTATTCAAAAAAACGAAAGGATCTGCGAAATTTCAAAAGACATTCTCACAAGCAAATGAAATTTATGAGCTGTCTATTCAATATTTTTAATTAGTTAAATAATTATATTTTGCCCTTTGTCTCTTTATCGTTATAAAAGATTCTAATTAAATCAAATTACTTCTTTTTCGCGCCAAATGCTTCTCTCATCTCTATTTACACTGGTTTCCAAAAATTAAGGAAAAATCGCAAAAATAGCGATAATTCAAAATATTACGTGTAGATTTTAATGAAACTCAGCCACAATATACAACTCATAGTAAGGTATAAAATAACATGAAAAGGAATTACCAGACAATTATGGTGTTTCAAAAAATAGCATAATTATAAAATTACGTTTGCCAGTTTGGTATAGAAAACGTACCTTTAATATACCATATGATCACCCCTAGTAGCACTACAGCCCATACAGCGATGTGTCATACTGTCAGTTATGCGGTCGATGAGTTCGCTGGAAAATAAGAGCCATTGCTCTTCCAAAGCAGTTGTAAGCGTGTTAAGGGTCAGATGAGGGGAATTTACGAATTGAGCGACAGGTCTCTCTACAGCATCCCAAACATGCTCGATGGGATTCAAGTCCGGTGATCTAGCTGGCCATTCCATGCGCTGAATCGTCTGATGCTGAAGATAATCTTCAACGATGCGAGCCCTGTGCGGCCTAGCGTTGTTGTCCTGTAACAGGATATCATTACCTATTGCACCGGCATAAGGTCGCACACAAGCATCAAGGATGTCATCTCTATAGACGTAAGCATTCACGGTTCCATGTGGAAAGACATGGAGGTCTGTGCGTCCATTCAAAGATATACCACCCCAAACGCAGACACTGCCTCCTCCGTATGAACCTCTTTCACGAATGTTTGATGGATGATAGCATGTTCCCTGTTCTCTCCAAATCAAACAACGCCTGCTATCGCTTTGGAGACTAAACCGGGATTCATCCGAGAAGAGAACACGCCTCCGTTGATCAACCGTTCAGTGGACATGTTGACGTGCTCACATCAAACGTTCCCTCCTGTGACATGAAGTAAGCGGCACACAAATTGCTGGTCGCCTCACGTAAAGTCCACCTTTGTGAAGCCTTCTACGCACAGTAGACATTGACACCAACCTTCCAGTGGCTGCAGCAAGGCAGGATCCGATTGACATGGTGTTGACGAACATGGTGTTGTGGTTCTATTCCCTCATACACATAACCGCAAATATCGGTCATCGGCTTTTGTCGAAACTCTTGGCCGTTCTTGGCTGAACCTTCTTGAACCCGAACCAGTGGTTTGAAATTGTTGCCAAAGCCTATGAACCGCCGAAGGACTCACATTTAGCCATCTAGCCACCTCTGCCTGACTTTGTCCTGCCTCCAATCTCCCAATAGCTCTAAATCGCAGTTCTGCGGGCAAATGATGCTTCGAGGTCATTGTAATGAATTGGCTATCCTAGATTTATAATGTCTCTATCACAGCGACAACTGCAGCCTTACTTTCTAACGTGTATTTTTATTTGCCTCAAGGATGATACAATGCGATTGCAGCGCCACTAATTTGCATTTGGTATTTTTATTCAGCATCTTTTATTTAACAACATATGTAAATTTCATACGGATTGCTTTCTTTTTGAACGAGTTACCGCTATTTTTGTGATTTTTCCTTAATTTTTGGAAACCAGTGTATTACAGTAAAATTACCTCCAAAATAATTGAAGAAGCTAAATTAAGAGCTGTGCTTGAATTAAGTTATGGTGCGTATATTAATCGTGAATCGTTAATACAGAAACAATATATTTCTAATGATTTTTAAGCAAATTAAATTAATAATCTATTAATTAAATGGAATTTTCATTACAATAAATCCAAAAAATTAATTTTTCAAAGTAAAAAAAAGTTGCATGGTAAAGGGTTTTTCCTTGTGTAGAAAAAAAATGCAGCAAAAAGAAGATATTGCTTAAAATAAACAACTGTATAAAAAAAAATAATTATTAAGTAATCTTTTATAAGGAAAAGTAAATGATAGTTCTGAAAAACTACATTTTCACCAGATTATAAATGTTCAAAACGCACGTGTCTCACTTGTGGTCTTTTGTGTTTAAGTTTAAAAAAAGGATAAATAGGGTAAAAAAGGGGTAAATTTTTCCAATTAACGGTTGCAGCACAATATTTTTAAATGTGTAACATTTTCATAAAATTTTGCACATGTTTTATGTATTTTGTCATATACAAAATTACAAGATATAGTTAAATTATGCTTTTTTTCTGAAAAAATACATAAATCCTAAATTTGAAAAAAATTATTACTTTTATATTAAACTTTTAAGGTTAACTGTTATCAAGTGCATGAGATAAGCAAAAGTTAAAGTAATCAAATGGCATTATTTACCTACATAACATTGATGATAATTATATCACAAATAACTTTTTATCGTTTTAATGAAATTTTAAACATATGAAATAATTATTTTATGAAGTAAAAAAGTGAAACTCTATATAAAAAACAATGTAATCACAATTACATACAATGAAATATTTCATAAACGAAGCTGTAAACAGACTTGATTAAATAAACAAAAATTTTTTTTTTTTTTTTTTTCAAAACTGTACGTATTTTGCCTGCTCATTGCTTCAAAAAAGTTTTTGATTAATATAAAAGAAAAATATATTTTTGATTACAATATTTATTTATAAAAGTATTCAATAAATGTAAGATCCGCGAAATATCGAAAAGCATTCTCAAATGCAAATGAAAATTATGAATCGTTTATTCAGTTAAGTAATTATTTTTTACTCTTGGTTTGTTTACCAAACTAAAGGAATCTAATTTAATCAAATTACTTCTTTTTCGTGCAAAATGCTGCTTTTATCTGTATTTATTGTAGCACAAATACCTCTAAACTAATAAAGAATCTAATTAACAGTTAACTAATAAGAATGTATTTATTAAAATACAACACATTGCTCAGTGGTGCACAAAACAAGAATTTTAATTTACATTTGTACAATTAAAATAAAATAAAACTGTGAACGTCTATTGCCGTCTTCTGCGGGCGTCTTCAGGAAAATATGATAACGGAAGGACTAAGTTTTCATCTTCATCGAGAGATAATATTTCTAAAAAAATTTAGATTAATTTAGAAATATTATCGCTCGATCAAGATGCAAAATTAGTCCTTCCGTTATCATATTTTCCTGAAGACGCCCACAGAACACGGCGCGAAACGTTGACAGTTTTATTTTATTTTAATTGTACAAATGTATATTAAAATTCTTGTTTTGTGCACCACTGAGCAATGTGTTGTATTTTAATAAATACATTCTTATTAGTTAAATTTTATGGTGCAACTGTCCTGTATATATTTATAATTAACAGTTGTTAAAGCAAGTTATAGGGTGTACAGAAACCGTGAGAAAACGGCGCATTTCTAGTGCATTTTCAAGCAAAGTAAATTAATAATCTCTTAATTAGATTGAACCTTCATTGCTGAAATTACAATTTAATTTTACAAAAAAAAAAAAAAAAAAAAAAAATGCATTTTTAAGCTATTGCAGTTTTTATCGCGGGCTTTGAGCGCAGCGACCTAATGTAGAAATTCCGTAACGAGAAAACCTAACACTTCCGTAACGAAAAAAACCTAACACTTCGGCTAACTTCGTTTCAGTTCGGCAAACCTCGGCACGGTATCCTTCGGTAGACTTCGGCAGACATTGACTCGGTATTTTTCAGATTTAGGATATCAAGTCTCAAACTTATGTTTCTTATGATCTAATTTTCATTGATCAAATTTTGTTTGGTAATTTATTATGAGACATTGTTAATTTTTGGTGACAGGAGACACCCCCACGGTGAGGGTCGAAAATTTTAAAATGCTTATAACTCGCGATCTAATTTTCGTAGCGCGGCCAAATTTTGTTAGGTAATTTATTATGAGACAGTGATAATTTTTGGTTACAGGAGACCCCCCCATGGTGAGGGTCGAAAAATTTAAAATGCTTATAACTCGCGATCTAATTTTCGTAGCGCGGCCAAATTTTGTTTGGTAATTTATTAAGAAAGAGTGTTAATTTTTGGTGACAGGAGACACCCCACGGTGAGGGTCGAAAAATTTAAAATGCTTATAACTCACGATGTAATTTCCGTAGCGCGGCCAAATTTTGTTTGGTAATTTATTATGAGACTGTTAATTTTTGGTGACAGGCGACCCCCCATGGTGAGGGTCGAAAAATTTAAAATGCTTATAACTCGCGATCTAATTTTCGTTGCGCTACCAAATTTGTTTGGTAATTTATTAAGCTATTGCATAGCTTTTATCGCGGGCTTTGAGCGCGGCGACCGAATCTAGGAATTCCGTAACGAGAAAAAATTCTAACACTCCGGCTAACGACGTTTCAGTTCGGCAGACTTCGGCACGGTATCCTTCGATAGACTTCGGCAGACATTGACGCGGTATTTTTGCATAAATTGGTAAAAAAAATGCTATGCAATAGCTTTACCACGGTAGTCCCCGAGTGCCACACACTGTTTTTTTTTTTTTTTTTTTTTTTTTTTTTTTTTTTAGAGAGAGAGAGAGAGAATTTACTGAAAGAAGAACTTAAATGAACAATTGTAAAAATACTTGAACTATTAAGCAATCTCTTATAAGGCAAAATGTATGATAGTTTCGAAAAATTACATTTTTACAAAATTATAAATGTTTAATACCTAACAGTATCTTTTTAGTCCTTAGATGTTTTAGTAAAACAAAAACCTCTGAAAAAAACTAGAAAGCCGTTTATCTAATTTTCAGTTGCAATCACTAGAGCAAAAAAAAAAAAAAATAGATTACATCAACACAAAATTTTTTATTTGCAAAATTTTTAATAACATGTATGTTATTTTTTTATTCACAAAAAATCATAGTTAATTCATGCATATTCATAGTTAATTTATGCTTTTACTCTGTACAAATATATAAATTCGAAATTTGAAGACATACTTACCTACTTTGGTTTAAACAACGAAGATTGAAAATTATCAAGAGCATAAAATAGGCAAATGTTTAAGTAGTCAAATGGCATTATTCAATAACATAACATTGATGATAATTATAATGCGACTAGATTTTTAAAATCTAGTTGCTATCGTTTAAAAGATAAATTAAACAAATGAAATACTTTTTTAAAGAAGTCTCACAAAGTAAATATTTTTCAATATGATAAAGGACAATAGCCGAAATTGCATATAACAAAAGATTTCGAAAACTTAGCATTGAAGAAAATTAGTCATTTAAATTTCTCTTACTAATTTCACAGAATTTACGAATAATTTACTGTTATTGCTTCAGAATAGTGTATTACGTTTTTAATTGTGACATTCGTTTATAATTGTATTCAATAAATGAAATGATCCGTGAAATTTTGAAAGGGATTCTCACATTCAAATGAAAGTTATGAAGCGTTTACTTAGTTAAATAACAATCTATCAACCTTGGTACGTTTATCAAGCTAAAGAAATCTAATTGCATCAAATTATTTATTTTGCGATCCTAATTACTCGTTTATCTCTGTTTATTATTGTAGTAAATAATTAAAGAATCTAATTAACAGTTGTGCTTAAAGTAAGTTATTTAATTAAAATAAAATATTATTTATGTAGTAAAATTATTTTAGCAAAATATATTTTTTATTATTGTATTCATTTATTCATATCATACTTTCATATATTCATTGATCAATTGTGTTTAATACATGAAAAGTTCCGTGAAACTGAGAAATGCATTCTCATATTGGAATGAAAATTATGAACCGTTTATTCACCTAAATATTTAGCTTTCACCCTTGGCCTGTTTATCAAGCTAAAGATAGCTAATTACATCAAATTACTTGTTTTTCGTCCCTAATAATTCATTTATTCCTGTTATAATTTCATTTGATGTAAACAGCAGTGAGCACAGCTGTTTATTATTATAGTATAAATATCTCTAAATAATTAAAGAATCTAACTAACAGCTGTGCTCAAAGTAAGTTATAGCGTGTATAGAAGTTGTTAGTCATTAATAAACAACTTATTTCTAGTGATTTTTAAACTGAACTTATTAATTAGATTTAATCTTCATTACTATATCCAACAATTTCCTTTTAAAAAGTAAATAGTTTTCCCTTTTTTTGAGAAAAATAATGAGAAGAAAATAATCCCTAAAATGAAGAAGTGTGTAAAACATTTAAATACAACGCAACCTTCATTTATCGAAGTTTCCTCGCTATACTTAAAGACTTCGGTATAAAGAAAATTTATTAAGTAGAAATCAACTGAAATGGATGAAATTTGTATAATACCCATGCATAAAATGAAAAATGTGCATAAAATGTCTACATTGGAATATTCTATTTTAATTTGAATGATAACCTTTTTCATGCAATGTAGATATAGGCAGAAAATTTAATTAGAATAATGTTTCTAATAAAATATACTAAAGAAAGGTAAACAAAAACTGAAGTTTGGTAAACCTTTATTTTTTTCAAAACCTCTATTATTTTTTTTTACCTTTCCCAAATCCATAATTTTAAAATGTCTGTATTATTATTTTGTATTAGTCCCTTATAAAAAAATGCACTGTATATTTTCTCACTTTTGTAAATATCCGAACAGTACACCTGTAACATTTTTGTGAAACTGGAAACCTCCTCTTATAGTATCGAAAAATTTTATCATTTCTAATTTTGAATAGAAATTTTTAAATAACTAATTTCATTTTCATACTATCCGCTGAAATAAATTCAATGCATACATCGAAACTGAAACCTCCCCTTTCAAATGTTGTAGACGTACGAAAGTGGAATAAATTTCATATATAACAATATATTTTTCGTAATATGAAGATTTAATTTCAAGTTCATGGGGCTGAAAGTCAAGATTCAGCAGAAAATTTCATTAAGTAGCAAACTTTGTTAAGTAGAAAAAGGGACTTCCTTAATGGAAAGTCCCACTGTATTAAGCAGTCTTTCATAAGGAAAAGTATATAAAAGTTTTGATCAATTACTTTTTTACCAAATGATTAATGTTTAAAACCAACTTGTCTCTTTTTAGTCCTTAGTTGCTTTAGTAAAACAAAAACCCCTGAAGAAAAAAATATGTTATAACGGTATTTATCCAATTTTGGGCTGCAATTACTGGAGCATGAAAATTTTACTAGATCAGCACACAATTTTAAATGTACATAAATTTTAATGAAATTTCAGTATTATGTATTTTTTCATTCGCAAAAGAATCAAGTTATATTTAATTTATGCTTTTACTCTGTATAAATATATATATACAGTGAAACTCGTTTAAAATACGAATCAAGGGACCGACAGCATTTCGCATCTTAAGCGGGATCGTATCTTATCCGGATTTCATAGATTCTCAAATAATAATGAATATAAAAATAGTTCACATTATTATCAATGTATATAACTTTTATTTTACCCATTTTTAATAATTTTTAGGTTTTTTAGAAAGTTTGAGTTTAAGATATTCAAATAAAAAATATTTTTATTTGTCTTCCAAAATTTTATTATATGTCTGTAGTAAAAAAATTAAAATCCCTTTATATGGTACTCTCTACCAACTTAAAAAAAGACAAAAAACAAAAAAAAAACAAAAAAAAAACAAAAAAAACAAAAAAAAAAAAACGAAAATTTTGTTCATTTTTAGAAAAGGGTAACTAAAATACATTACATACTTGAAGAATAATAAATTTTTGTAATAAATTTTTGAAAGACCAACTAAATGTATGCATGTAACAATAATTATTCGATGCATTAATAAATCGTGATATAGTTTTAGTTTCTTGAGAAAAAGTCGTTTACCTTGGTTTGGTACAACTTAGGGCGAGATTTTGTTAGGAAGTTTTCTGCCTTGTTGAAGTGGTAGAAAAAAATCTTCAAAGGAGGAAACAGCATCCATCGAAGAGGCATACAGTCAAAGTAAGCTGAACGAGCTCATTAAAGATGCCAATGGTGATATGATTGGTACCATATGTTTCTTTATCCACGTCGTCTTCTACTTCTTCTGAAGAACTAGGGTTATCGGAACTTTTGACGTCCGCGATTACATCCGCGATAGAATGAACTTCACTTGTCACAACCTGATCGTTGATTTTGACAAATAAGTCCCAATCTTTGCATTCTTCTTGATGCTGCTCTTAGTCTATGAATGTGATGTTAACATTTTGTAAAGTGCCGCGAAAAAGCAAGTGAGAAAAAGGAATTCATAAAAAAGGCACTCTTGAGGACGATTTATCGTAATTAATATAATATAATAATAATAAGCAGCTAGATAAACGGTACAAAAAATAAAAAGCATAAAAGTGTAGACTGGTTTCACCAACAACTTTCTCATTCAATACGGAGAGAAAGCAACCAATGAAATTTCAAATCCATCTAGTGTTCTGTAAGAATGAGTGTGATGGTAAAAGGCAGCGGCCGTGCAAAATGTGGGGCGAAGGGGGTGGTTGCCCCGGGACGGAAATTTCGGAGGCGCCAAATTTATATTTTTAACGTCATTTTTAGAATGTCACAACAAAAAGTTGGGGGTGGGGGGCGCCAAATTCTAACTTTGCTCCGGGCGTAATTTTCTCTTCGCATGCTCCTGGTAAAAGGAATAAAAGCGCTAGCTGTTTTTGTATTTTGTTGAAAAAGAGGGAGCCAATCAAAATTCAGAGCGCAAAAGCAATGGAAAATAACATATTTTAGAGAGAAAAAAGAAAAAAAATAGCATCTTAAGAAAAATAAATTAGATTTTACATAGTCTGTCCTAAAGTCACGTGATAAACGGATTATATAAGCATCATTTCGTATATTAAGCGGATTTTTAAACATCAAAGGGACCACATTTCTTCGTATATTAAGCGGGATCGTATCTTATGCGTACGTTTGTTACGCGGGTAATTTTACATAGGTTTAATAGGCAGTTTTCAAGGGACCGAAGATAATTCGTATACTAAGCGGGATCGTATTTTAAGCGGGCGTATCTTAAACGAGTTTCACTGTATGTTCCAAATTTGAAGAATTATTCAAAATCAATGATTGACTTTTTGTATTAGACATCGAAGTTTGAAAGTTATGAAGGACAAAGAGTAGGTGAATTTTTAAGTAATCCTAAGACATTATTTGACTACATAACATTGATGATAATTATATCACAATTAAGTTTTTATCATCTTTTTAATAAAATTTAAAACGAATGAAACAATTTTAATGATGTCTCAAAGTAGAAGTCTGAACATGATAAATCATTGTAGTCACAATTACATGTAATAAAATATTTCCTCAACTAGGCAATAAAGACAAATAGTCACATAAACAAAAGAAAAACTTTTTTTTTTTCAATATCTGAAATTTTTCTGGTTATTTCCTGCTAATTGCTTCAGAATAACTTTTCGGTTGCTGTAAAAGCAAAATTTATTTTCCATTTATACTTTCATTTATATATACCGTATTTTCGGGTGTATAGCCCGCACCCCTAAATCGAGCAGTGCAGTAAAAAAAGTTCGTGTATAATCCGCGGAGATGCATCGGTGTATAGTCCGCGGGCAATACACCATTTACGAACGTATATTTTGATCAGGGTTCGAAATTAGAAGCCATTAATCATAATTTTTACCACAAATTTACCAAATTTTTTCGTGATGCATAATACCTACAGTAATTCGGCTAAAAAATTAAGATTATCAGTACCTTAATTTTCGGAAGAAATGCCGTGGCGTTTACGTGTTTTAAGATAAAATTTCAAGTGATGCGGCGTTTACGCGCATGTTTTTTTCAAACAAGCGGATATTTTTTCTGAACTTTTCCGAAAATTAAAAAAAAAATCGGTGATAAATTCAAAATTTCGGACAGAAAATGTATACGTATCTTAGGTCATTGGTTCCCAAAAGGATCGAATCCTCGGAATTGGTCCGAAATGCACCAACTCCGAAAAGGAACGATTTCCCGGACTCTATCTGAAATGAAATGACTCCGGAAAAGCTCGATTCCTTGAACTCGTTCCGAAATGAAACGACTCTGTAAAGGAACGATTTCTCGGAATCGTTTCCAAAAAATCCGACTTTTCTGAATCGTTCCGAAATGACATAAATCACGTACTTGTTTTTGTTCTTTGCAACAGGGTGGAGTACCAACTCCGAAAAGAAACGATTCCTCGGACTCTATCTGAAATGAAACGACTCCGGAAAAGTACGATCCTTGAATTCGTTTCGAAATGAAACGACTCTGTAAAGGAACGATTACTCGGAATCGTTTCGAGAAAGATCGACAGCTCTGAATCGTTCCGAAATGACATAAATCACGCACTTTTTTTTGTTCTTTGCAAGAGGGTAGTTTACCAACTCCGAAAAGAAACGATTCCTCGGACTCTATCTGAAATGAAACGACTCCGGAAAAGTACGATTCCTTGAATTCGTTCCGAAATGAAACGACTCTGTAAAGGAACGATTCCTCGGAATCGTTTCGAGAAAGATCGACTGCTCTGAATTGTTCCAAAATGACATAAATCGCGCACTTTTTTTTGTTCTTTGCAACAGGGTAGTGTAGATTATTTTTTTGAAAAATAAACTAAATCTTAAATGATTTTAAATATCAAATTGTCGAGGTTGGAAGGGTTCCGGATTTAGGATTTTGTATTCTACAAACACAGTGGGGTGCTGCAGCACCGATTCGGAAGCAAATTATTTTCTTATATTTTATTTATAGAATTTTTTTTTAGGTCTCGCCTATAAGTAGATCCCCCACTTTGAAGTTCTTTTTTTGTCTAAAATTTCACGACTTATACGCGAGTATATACGGTAGCTATTATAGATCTATCAGTGCAATACTTGGCGATAGTTGGGACAGTTCTTCCAAACCCAGAAATAACTGTATTTAAGCAGTAAAAAAAAGCTTTACAAACATGGGAACTCTCTCTAAATTTTACGGCATAGCGAAAAAAATTTACAAATTTTGATGTTTTTTTCGAATTTTTTGAGGTTTAAAAGTTGTAGAAAAAATATCACAATTTCCAATTTTTTAAGAAAAAATCTTTGTATAACTCGCACCGTGTATAAGCCGCAGCGGCTTTTTGGAAGGTTTTTTTTCATGTATAAGCCGCGGACTGTACACCCGAAAATACGGTATATATACAGTGGTGGTCTAAAGTTTCCGGCCAGCAAAAATTTTTCAGTTAACTTGTAAATATACCCATATGAAGAGGAATCTCAAAGCGATACTTATACATTATATTGACATATTAGTTAGGAACTTACTAATAGAAGAACGTGTAAATATCAATAAATTTTATTGACAAAATTAAATATAAAAGAAAACGCATGTTCTCAAAAGTTTCTGGCCACTTATCATTCTTTAGTTTTTTCTATCCATAAAGTGTGTTTTGGTTGTGTTTATGAATGAATCAACGTGTATAGCATAGTTTGAATTCAAATTTGAAAATTTCAACAATTATTGTACCTAAAGGAGTGATTAGTTTCGCTAAAAGGCCAATCTTCTCGAGATATTGCGGCTAAGTTATCGATCAGTAAAATCGACTGTAAACACTATTTACAAAATTATATAAAGATGGTTATGGCTTTCAGGACTTTCAGAGGTCCGGGAGACCCCAGAAAATTACTATTTCTGAGGACAGACTTATCAGGAGAAAAACCATTGTTAATCCGCATGAAAATTCCGGTACAATATACTGCGATTTACGGAATGAAAATATTGCTGAAATAAGTTAGTCTACCGTATTATGATGCTGACGTGATACAGAACTTTATGGAAGAGTCGGTGTTAAAAAATTTTCAGAGGTAAAAAAAATTCCGACGTACCCTACTTTCATTTTCCAAGGTACACAAAGTTTGGTCAGGTGAAAACTGGAAAAAAGTTTTATTTTTCCATCAATCGAATTCGAAACAGTTTTGGAAGTGATGGCAGACACAACGTCCGATGACCTAACAACAAAAGATATGATTTGACCAATGTTATTCCTACAATGAAGCATGGTGGAGGACACTATGCCGCGGGGAGTATTTTCCTCAAAAAGTATCGGTCCGTTATTTGAAATCCACAGCCAGGTGAATTATACAATGTATAAGGATATCTTGCAAGACTATTTTCTGCCTTATTAGAGAAAAAAATTTCGTCGCATCTATTTTGCTTAACATGATAACGACAAAAATAATGTTTGCAAACCTCGATAAGCAATGGTTTTCGCAAAAAAAATTTCGTTTTTGAAATGATGAGCCCAAGCACCCAGCATGAATCCAATAGAAAATCTTTGAAAAGAAGTTGACAAAAGTCTGCGGAACTATAAATATTCCAACTCAGCCGAAATTTCGCCAAAATTGCAAGAAATGTGGGGAAAATGTACCATTGACGATCTTTAACCGTTGATTGTTTGAATGTCACATTGCTGCACCGCAGTACTTATTCCTAAAGCTAGTAAAATAGTAATACAATAAAATACTAATCGTAAATGTTGTTGATCACTGTAATTTTCTATTACAATGCCACTTTTTTACAAACTTGTGAAGGTGGCCGGAAACTTTTGAGAGCATGCGTTTTCCTTTATACTTAGTTTTGTCAGTTAAATTTATTGATATTTATTGTTCTTCTATAAGTAAGTTCCTAACTATTATGTCAATAAAATGTATAAATATCACTTTTCACTTTGAGATTCCTCTTCATAAGGGTATATTTACAAATTAACTGAAAAATTTTTGCTGGCCGGAAACTTTTGACCACCTCTGTATATATATATCCATATATATATATATATATATATATATATATATATATATATATATATATATAAATATTCAGTAAATGAAAGGATCGCGAAATTTCGAAAAGCATTCTCACATGGAAATGATAACTAAGAACTATTTGTTCAGTTGAATAGTTTTATTTTACTCTTGGTTTGTTTTACCAAGAAAAAGGAAACTAATTAAATGAAATTACTTATTTTTCAGCCAAAGCCTTCGTTTATCTATGTTTATTGTAGTGCAAATACCTCTAAATAATACCGCTAAAAATACCGCTACTTAGCAGCTCTACTTAAAGTCAGCAATAATGTGTATAGGATTTCTGAGTCATTAATGAAGAATGTTTTGAAATAAAATTGAAATAATTTATTTCTAGTACATTGTGAAACGAACTTAATTAATAATCTATAACTAATGTAACTTTTCATTACTATAATTGCAACATTCTCATTTTTCAAGGTCTGTTCAATTGAGAATAAACTTATTTTTTTAATAGCATTACTTAATAACAGAAAAATGTACTTTAACGTTCCATTTTTAGTCTAATATGTACAAATTTCATTTTGCATTCATAACAAATAGCTCGTCAGTTCCAATACTTTCTGTATTGTAAACGACAGAAACAAAACGCAATGAGCGGTACGCTTTTGCCAGCTGGAAATTTTGCATTCTCCTCAAGAAATCGTCATTGGGAGTTATATACCGGAGTGCAAAATAATAAGAACGATCATGTAATTTCCTAAATAAAAAATACAATTATAATAATCGTCATATGAACGATATAAATTTATTGCACCATACTAAATATTCTACAGAAACATAAAGAAAACATTCTTAACCCATTTTAGGTCAAGCACAGAAATTTTATAAAATGTAGCATTATTTTTATTGAAATATGCTTAAATTACATACATTAAGACACAAAAAAAGATTCGTGCATGAAAAATAATATTTTATATAAGAAATAATATTTTATATAATAATATAAAATATTATCTCTCATAATGAATTATATGAATATGAATAATACTTTTAAGACTTTTGTTTTATTCTTATTTCATATACAGAATTTGCAACTTTAATCTATTTTAAAAACATATAATTCATTTCAATTGGAATAATAATATATTTTTAAAAAGTCAAATTTGTCAAAGGAGTTTCAAATTAAAACTCTAGCGTATTTTGAAAATTTTTTAAGAGAAAGTGTTTACTCCAATTGAATTACTAATATTTTATGGATGTCTTCAAAAGCCTTAAAAAATAGAAGAAAAATAAAATTCTTGAAAAAAATGTGTCAGTGTGTTAAAAAAAAATATTTATCGAAATGTTTCGTATACGAACCTTTGGCCGAAAATGGGTTAAACAATTCTTATAAATATAATATCATATATTGCAATTTCACTCGATATGCATAGGGACCAAAATGATAAGAACGGAACAGATTTCTCTAAGTTAAAGAAATATTACATGTCAATTGGGCCTTTATTGAGTTTAATAATTTCAATTCAACATTGTAGTATAGAGTTTACATAATTTTGAATTTGTTGAGAAGGTAAAACAAGCCATATCTACCAAATTTAAGATTTTAATTCTGCTTGTGACTTATACTGCATCATTTGACCATCCTTCATAATATATTTTGCCCTATGATACCCAAATGTTGTTCATGAGATTTTGATTTGGGCCATTGGCTGGGCAATCCAGTTTGGACGTCTTCTTTATCTTCAAACCACTTTTTTGTGGATTTTTCTGAGTGAATTTAGGCATTGTCTCGTTGTAAATTTTATAAAAGGGGGCAATGTTTTCAGTCAGATTCAGCAAATACCTTCCTAACATGCAAATAGAGCTATATCAATATTGTTTATTCATCTGGAGAAAAAAAATTATAAGCTTACCTGACGACAAGAAAGAAGCTCAAACGATTAGGGAGTCTACACCAAATTCACACATTGAAAATACATCTTATTTATTTTGAAATCCAAAAAATATAGATGAATACCTTCTCGAATATCGAAATTAAACTTCTTTTCTGTACTGAAGACAGTTTTAGACAGATTCGTTTTCTACGTCAAGTGTTTCTCTGCAAACAGATAGTGGACTTTTTTACTACCAGATGTTAAGCGCGAACATCGGCATGCTTTTACATTTTTCTTCTTCTTACATTTTAACTCCCGGCATTTTTATTGTTCTGCGTACTGCGTGCGATACTGATTCTGGCGTCTTTATGTGGCTTCCAGATTCCTTTTCTGTCATTATTTTACTTGGAGCCTTGCGAATAATCAAATTTTGGACTGTTTTGAAATAATTTTTGGCCTTCCTGTAGATTTTGTAGTAACATAAATAGTTGTATTCTGCAAGAAAATAAAAATGACAGTCTTTGAAAATTTAATTTAATCAGTAATTCTTTGAAATTACATTCTGATCTGGTTATAAGCTGGAATTTACCATCTTTCGAAGTCAAAAAGCATTTTGATCCACCCTGTAATCCAGGCATTTCAAACACGTGGCCCGCGGTCCACAATTGGCCATCCAGGAACTTCTCTGTGGCCCGCCAAGTCTTTGGCATTTTCGTATGTTTGATTCAGTTCTTAATTGATGCAGAAAATACACTTTGCATTGCAAATATTACAGCGTTGCAAAATTGGAGAATGATTTTATTCAAAATATCTACCATAATTTCAGAATATTAATCTTTATTACATTTAACAACAGATATTGACATATATTAAAATTAATGAATCGCAATTAAATAAAGAAAAGTTTAAAATTTTAAATTAATAGTTGTTATTTTGGATGAAATTTTTTTACAGTTTGGCATAGGCAACACCAATTCAACAACACTCTGGCATAAAAGATGCAAACATACTGTCTTAAATATTATCAAATCTAATTTATTTTAAAATTTCGTTTCCAGGAGATACGATATGCAAAACGTATCATTAAGAAAGTTAAGAAGAGCATAACTTAATCTAAAAATTTAGAAAAATTTTATGCTTTTTTTCTATTAGTTTATTATATGTTTTATGTTGAAAGGAAAACACTATTTTACTGTTCTCTTTGATTCAATATGACATTTAAAAGTAATGCGTGGCATTTGTTAGGTATTTAAAATGTATCGAAAATCAATTAAATACGAAGCTAATTTCTAATTAAAAGTTTCTAAAAAAATCAAGAGAAATGATGCTTTGAAAGGGAAGTTGACACGCCTTGTAAAATAATAACAGTAATAATAATAATAATAATAATAAATTATTACCTTGTTTTTATAATTTGGCTGCAAGCATAGTCGAAAGTGAGCATTTTGGACATAAGCTCATTAATTAATTTTATTTTTAAAGTTTAGTAAACGTATCATTGTAAATTATCCTTTTTTTGATGATGGTATGGCATCACAGATTCAAAAAAATCAATTTGAAATAATTTTTATACTCAAACAAAGACTGAAAAATTGTGTTTAATATATAGAAACTTCGTTGAAGTTTGCTAAGAATTTACTCACAAATATATGAAAAAAATATCTAGAAATAATTTCGAAAAATAAATAGATTTTAAAATGAAACTTTGTTGAAAAAAGTGTGTTTGTGAAACATATTAAAAGTAATCCATCTGCTTTTAAAAACAATGATTGGATGCAAATGCACACAACACGAAATCGTTCAAGATAGAATAAAGCATGTCCAGAATAGCTAAATAAATTAAAAAATATGCTGGGGCATTTCTATAAATATTAATGATGCAACCAGAAATTTCAGTAATCGCATGAAATCCATAATTTCAATATGCGTTGCTATAACTGAAAATTTTCATTAAATTAACAAATTTTCATTTGTAGACAGTAGCCATCAGTAGCCACCGACAAATATTTTTTAAACCTTTGCGGCGCAGGGCAAATTCATTGAACAAATGTTGAAAATAATGACTCACACCGGAATTTGAAAACAATTTTATTTGCAAATAAGAAAACGCTATGTTTCACGTATTCAATAAACAGTAATTTTTTTAAACAAAATTCCTGTGCTAATGTGGCGTTTGGGAATTAAAATTAAGTGGTATATCTATGAAACTACTGCGCCGCAAAGGGTTAATAGCCAATTTTCTCATTTAGCAGCTCCGTTGCCGGAGGCTAGAGTTAATTTTGATATTTAACATTATAACTTTTGAAATTATAGGTGCAAGAAATTTTACTTTGTGGGCAGTTTTTTTTTTTCGCAGACACGATATGTATTTAAAAATAAGTGAAGAGAAACAGGAAATTACTCCTATGCCGGATCAATAACCATACCCAATATATTTTAGTCAATTATGATTTTTTTTTAATTTCATAATATTATATTGTAAATAATTGTGTTCTATCAATGATTGATTTTATAAAAAAAAAGTAGCAATTATAACGTAAAAAATACAAATATTAGGATTAAAAATTAATAACACATTTTTGTATAATTTTGATTACGATTTTAATTTTAAAATATTCAAAATGCATTTAAGCATGTTTGTATTTTTATTTTACCTTATTTTTCTTTACATTTGACATTCTTTTACTACAGATTTTTTTTTTTTACTTAATAATTACTTTTAAACGTTTTCTGGTGCATATTTTTAATTTTTCCAATAAATAGTTTAAAAAAATTATGTATTTTTGTTTGCTTTTTTGTTTTTTAAAACAATGTTTTATTTTTAATGTACAGTTTTCATTTTGTGCAATAGCCATCAAATTAATCTGCATTTTTAATTTTCGATAGTGTGGCCCGCGGCTTTGCGCTCATTTCTAAATCTGGCCCGCGGTGGTAGATGAGTTTGACAAGGCTGCTGTAATCCAAATATTTTGCGAATTGAACAAATTTGCTCAAAATCTCTTGTTTAAATTCGATTTTAAATTATATGTAAAAATATCCACCAATCATGTTCAGCGGTGTTAGAAATATCGATTGCGTTCTTGTCATTTTCCTCCTGTGTAAATTTAGCAAATTACATGTTTTTAAAAAATATTAAAGAAATATATGCAATTTTTGTAAATGATTAGTTTAATATTAATTGAAAAACTATGTATTTAATTTTAATACAAAGGTTTAAGCAGCTGCATAGAAAACACAAGCTTTTTTTTTTCTATTATTTTGCACTGCGCTATAGCAGACTTATAGATAGTCTGTTTCTCCCTGTCCTGCCCTTCCCTTTACTGGAGATTTTTAAAGAAGATAAAAATAATAATCTGCAAGGAATTTGGAGTCTGTAATTGCGCTTACAGAATTTAACATGAATGCCGTCCTTATTATTCAAAGAAGAAATCATTAGATATGGGAACTGATAAAAATATTGCAGTTATAATTGCGTGCCACACATTAATTGTCAACAGGAAAGTGGACATAAAACATGTTTTTGCATGCCGTGTTCCGAGATTTCTCATACCCAAAAAACAAAGTATTCGCGTGGAAGTTTGTTCATAATTGAAAGGAATGTTACAAGTAGATGATACAAATTCTCTAATGTGAAGAAACCCCTTCGCGGAAAGTATTTTTCATAGTTATAAGCATTGTTGAAGAATGCGGATGTCGTTTTGTAAAAGCTATTTAAAAAAGTGTTTTTCAGCATGTTTTTGAAGTGTGAAAAAAATATGGGGCAAGTAATATTGTGTTATTAACAACTACTTTGAACAGTACAATAAAAATTTAAATGTCAAGTGTGGCTACAATGATATAAAAGATATTATGATTATTCTTTTTTTATGTTACAAACAGAAAATTTTCCCTTACAGCCTAATACTTTTGCAAAAGAGCAAAATTGTAATGTTGTTTTCATGGTACTTTCTTTTAAATGCAAGACAAAGGTTTTTTTCAATATTGAATATGAATCCAATCCTTGAAAATGTTAGTCATTCATTGTTTTTCGTATTAAAAATGTATTAAGTAATTAGAGTTATGTCAAATAATGCTTTTGTTGCAGCGAAACCCTGAATCTAAAAAATGCATTAATATAAGCTTGTCACTGAGAGTGAATGTACGATTATATATAATATTTGAATCTTAAGTTTTGTTTTATAAGAAGATTTTTTTATAGTTTTGAAATATGCTTTACATAATTACAAATGTCTAAAATCTACACTCTTAAAACGAAAGAGCTGATTTGGCTTCTCATGAAAGGGCTGTAATTTTTTCATTCATAAAAGAGTTGTTTTTCAAACGATTAAACCTTCTTGATCTAAATTTCTTAAATAGCTCAACTTCATTTAAATTGGTTAAAACTCGAGTTATTTCAACTCTTTTTTGAAAAGCTGCCTTTCAACATTGAGATGAGTGGATTTCAGCTCAACTTGAGCTATTTTGTGGCTGACTTTTTAAGAGAGTATCTGTCTCTATTTTGTGTCTAATTTGTTTAGCAAAAGAAAACGCAGGGGGAAATAATAGAACATTTTTCCATTTTACAGACTGCAACTATAGCAGCACGAAAATTTGATTAAGTGTAAAACAAAAATATAAACTGAGCATAATATGTGATAAAATTTAACTATTAAGTAAGATTTGTTTAACAAAAAATCATGTTGCAGTTAATTTATGCTTTTACTTTGTATTCTCAATTTCAAGAATTGTTTATTCTGATTTAAACATGTAATATTAAAAATTATTAAAAACACTTTATCTAAAATTAAAGTACAAAGAACAGTCAATTGTTTGAATAATCAATTAACATTTTTTAACTGCATAACACTGATGATAATTAGAATACAGGTAGCTTTTTATCATCGTTTGAATGATTTAAAACGAATAAAATATTTTTTAATGCAGCCACAAAGTAAAACTTAGAATATAATAAAAAGTTATAATCACAATAGCATATAATAAATGATTTCCTAAACTAAACAATGAAAAAAAAATCATATAAGCGAAAGAAAATTTTTTTTTAATAATTTAAAACATTAAGGGTGATTTATTGCTTATTGCTTCATAATAACTTATTGATTGCGATAAAAGTAAAATACATTTTTGATTATTCTATTAATTTATAAATGCATTCTGGAAATGAAAGTATCCGTAAATTTGAGAAATGAATTCACAAATTCTACTGATTTTTTTAGCCGTTTATTCGCTTAAATAATTAACGTTCGTTCTCGGTCTGTTTACAGAACTTACGGAATCTAATTGAGTAAAAAACTTTTTCTTTCACTCCAAATGTTTCGTTAATTCTCTGTTTATTATAGTACAAATAGCTCTTAATTCTACTTAAAGCGTCTACTTAAAGTAGGTTATAACATGCAAAAAAAGTCATGTTGTCATTCATAAAAAAGGCACCCTTTTCATACATTACGAATAAAAATAAATAATATACTGTTACGAATTTTGTAAATAGTTAGTGTTTGTACTGTAAAATAATGTAAATAATCTTATTAAGCTCCATTCCTTTACTTATATTAGTTTTTGTTACATTGTCTCTGTTATCAAGCAAACTTGTCCATTATTTTCAGTGTATGTCTACGGCAGATTGGCGAAATAATGAAGATATCGCCAAGTTGGCGTCACTTTTGGCGACTAATTTTGGTCGCCAAATTTGGCGATATATCGCCAAGTTGGCGACAAACTTGGCGATTGTTGGCGATGGTAACCCTTTCCTCTCTGGTAACCCCCCTTAGATATACTGATACATTGTTTGTTGTTCCGTGGATTTTTTTCGAGTAGGTTCTAGAAATTTCTAGCACATGCTCCGAACCTATATAAGAAGAGAAGCGATGCGAGCTGTTGTCATTATTTACCAGTCAGTGATAGAGTGAACTTCTAGGTTTAAGCAAGTTTGCTTGATGTATTGAGTTTTATCTACGTTGTTTTGAATGTGATATAGTGTTGAGACATTGTATAAAGAGTCTCTGCGACCTATATTTGTACTTGTTCGATAGATTTAAACAGTTATTTTGGAATATCTTGTAATATTTGTGAGTTTCGAAGACTCTGTTGTTCTGAAGTTCTGTAAATAAATTATTTTCTACTTTTCTATAAGCAAGAGTTTGAAGTTGTCCAACCATAAGATCAAAAGAACCCAATATACGCTACAACATTTTTTTTTTTTTTTATAGAAAAGTACAAAATACACTGTTTGTTGTTCCGTGGATTTTTTTCGAGTAGGTTCTAGAAATTTCTAGCACATGCTCCGAACCTATATAAGAAGAGAAGCGATGCGAGCTGTTGTCATTATTTACCAGTCAGTGATAGAGTGAACTTCTAGGTTTAAGCAAGTTTGCTTGATGTATTGAGTTTTATCTACGTTGTTTTGAATGTGATATAGTGTTGAGACATTGTATAAAGAGTCTCTGCGACCTATATTTGTACTTGTTCGATAGATTTAAACAGTTATTTTGGAATATCTTGTAATATTTGTGAGTTTCGAAGACTCTGTTGTTCTGAAGTTCTGTAAATAAATTATTTTCTACTTTTCTATAAGCAAGAGTTTGAAGTTGTCCAACCATAAGATCAAAAGAACCCAATATACGCTACAACAATACTATTAACTAGAATAAATTTTCGTTACTATAATTTCAAAAATCTAATTTTACAAAGGAGAAATAAGTTTCATGATAAAGCTCTTTTTTCTGAAAAAAATTTTTTATAAGCAAAAAATATATATTTAAATTACCAATTACATATAAAATTTTAACATTAAGCTATCTTTTATGAAGAAAACCTATTATCGATTTACAAAGTTATTTTTACACCAATTATAAATGCGAGTTAACTCCTTATTTTTTCCTGTTTATATATGTTTTGAATTTCCTTTTTAAACTTTAAAAAAATCTATAAATAATAACATCTAAAATTAAAAAAATATTAAATAGCATTAAACGACAATTGAAGATTTTAATGGAATAATATGTTATGATACATTTTCTCAAAAACAGGTTTTGTTTAGGGATGAAAGCGTTATGAAGTATTATATACAATTATTTTACTTAATATTGAAGATATGAAACAGTATTTTTTTTGTATTTAATATTTTTATATTTAGAAATTTAAATGGGGAAAATATTTTCTAATATTTAATAATTAAGGTCCCTGTGGTAATAACGGCACGTTATGGTTTTACCAATTTTCACGGCTCAGTTTTAGTTTGTATTTTTCAAACAAATGTATGATTTTATACAGCAACTCATTGACTATCTATATAAAAAAATAATTTAACAGATATGTAATCATGTAGTGGCGTGATTTATTGACCAATGCTATTTAGCGTTATTACCCACCTATATGGGTAATAACGCCATGCGAACAAAACTATGAAATAAGATGGAATAATTGCATGTACATTGCCCAATTCTAAAATTACAAACTCTACAAACTTAGAAATTAAAAAATTGCATTGTAAGCTATTGAAAATGTTCAATTTTTTGTGAAAGTGTAAGAAAAATAAAGGTGTGGTGTGAGGGGGGGGGGCAAATGGATGGGGCAAAAGAATATCAGACCGTGAGCTTCTTTTTGCTTAAAAAGGACCGCTTAAATAGAATTATTAGAAACATTGCACAGTTTTAACTGTGTTTATTTGAATCAGTATTTAGGATGTAGCTCGGCAACTGTAGGGAATCAACCGGGGTATTAATGCCAACGATTGGCGTTATTACCCTGTTATAGTTATTGCGCTGTACATTTTAAATTACAAATTATCTCGAGAAGATATCCAAAATCTTCACCAATATTTTGAAAGTCCATGAAATGTACTACAAATTTATGTAAATAACAAAGTATTAACAGATTAAAAAAAAATAGTCTTCACATCACAAAACGTATCTCGCAAATTTTAGATCAATTTTAGTTGCTTGTAAAAACATTAAGACCTAAAAATGAAACAAATTAACTTGAAGCTGTTTTTTGCGATTTATATGACTCAAAACCCTTCTGCGCAGAGCATGTGGGTGTCATGTACCAGATTATTTCATAATTATGCATAATATTAGCACTTGGCGTTATTACCCCGCCTGGCGTTATTACACCAGATCACCTTACATGTTAATATTCTTTGACAGGAGAGTTTAGTATCATCTATTAATATTCAAATAAATAAAAAAAATGAAAAAGAGTGCATTAAAAAATATAATAGTTCCATAAGAGTGCATTAAAAAATATTAATAAATAGCCAAAAATATAAGTATACAGAGCTTTCTTTGTTTAATTTCTAAAATTTGACTTGCATTTTATTGCTTATTGAATAATATCAAGACGATTATTTTTAAAGCAAAGTGATTTTATTATTTTATTGCATTCTTTTATAAAATAAAATAAAGAAAATTCATTAAATAAAAAGATGTATGAGATATGCAACTACACTTAACCTTTTACATTAATACTTATGCCCTGATTACTGAATTAAATATTATGGTATTATATTTATTCCTTTTTCAGGTTAAAGGAATCTTTTCATATACAATTTTTCTTTTTGGTACGAAAGACCTCGTTTCTTTCTGTTTATCATTGTAGAAATATCTCTAAAAATAAAAAGATTATTTTTAAAAACTTCCGCTTTATATAAGATATGTTTAAGAGTCCCGTGTCATTTATTAAAATTAGTATTTTCTGTTACTTCAAAAACAACAATAAATTAACAATTTTATAAATATGAAAGGAAGAATTTTTATTAAAATAACTGAATCAATTTAATTTAATCTGGTATATATGCATAAAAATATTGTTAATCATGAAAATCATTCCAAAAATAAAACTCCTTTATTAAATTAAATGTTATTTATAAAACATCTTTGTGAAGAGTGCTCAAAAATGAAATTATGATAAAGAATATTATCATTAAGTAAATTAGTATTCTTATTACGTGAAAAGCTTATTTGCAAAATATACTTTACTAATTATATAAATGTGAAAATACTCTAAAATTACATTTAATAGCACTCTCAAACTGGGACAAATAAAAAGTTCACTTTTTGAATGAGTGGAAAGCATTTTCATTCTTTTTGAAATGAATTTCATAAAAATTCACTCCTTAAAAGGTGTGATTTTTCCCTCACAAGAGAGGAATGAAATATTTCACTCCGTTGTCCAGAGCAAAATATTTGAATCCACTGACGAGATTGAAATGATGACATTATACAATGTTAAAAATCTCTGTTTAATGATTAACTAATATGTAAAATAAATAAATGATAATTACTAAAGTATGGTACTTCTTATTTTTTTTAAACTACATTTCTTGTTGTAACCTTGGAAGTTACAATGAGTTGGTCCAATTTGAATCACCTTTTCAGGCTACTCATCAACCAACGACATGCCTACGACTCTTTTATAAGACAAGGAAAATAATTAGATTTCTTTACTAAGAATGTATTTGTTAAAAATACGAAACATTGCTCAATGGAGCACAAAAACAAGAACTTGTACAATTAAAATAAAATAAAATAAAATAAAATATCAACGTTTCGTGCCGCCTTCAGGAAATGTGATATTGAAAAGACTAAAAGTTTGCTTCCTGATCGATAGAAAATATTTCTAATAAGATAAAATTTGAAATGAATCAAAAGTTTAAATATGTTGCCATATACACATGAGGAAAAATTAAAATATTGCAAACAGGAACAAACTTAAGATTTTATGATGTTATGCCATATTTTTGGTACATTATAGGATAAATTATCATTACAAGGTTTATTTTTTCGTGCAATGATTTCAACAGATTCTTTATTTTTGTAAATGTTATGGTGCAGTTGTCCAGTGTATGTTTATTAATTAGATTTTCGTCCACCATATTGTTAGGAATAAAACAATTAAGTAATATAAATATGATCATTAGTGAAATGAAGAGGTATAGCTTATTTGCTTTTTATTGCTTATATTTCTAGAATTTTTCTTTATCTCATTAATATAACTTGTTTAAGTTTTATAGAAAAAGATCAATCTCATTTCTGAAACTTAATGTATTCAAGCCTTATTTCACAAGTGACTGTCTGTTATATACTTAGTTATCGCTATTAATAATGTGTTTTGAATCTTTATTTTTCGTTATATTGAGTTTATCTTTTAAGCAATTTTAAATATTCTCTTTAGAAAGGATTGTATGCACTGCGTCGTAATTTTAAATACTTTTTTTTTTGGGGGGGGGGGGCAAAAAATGTGTAAGGTATTCATAAAATTAAGTTTCTGAAATTATTTCTTTTACGTAAAAACTAAAAACTTCTCTGCATTTTAAATTTAAAATTTTAATTATAACCAAATCAAAATCAAAATATATTACCGATCTTGTATTCCCATCAAAGCAAGAATTATCATAGTTTTTTAGTTAATCAAAATAATAATAATAATAATTTTTTTACTTCAATGGAAATAATATGTCTTTTATAAAAGTAAAGAAATTCTTTTGCGTGATAAGTTTTCGAGTTTGCTTAATGTAAATTTATTTTCTTTTTATGGAAGGTCGAAGCATTTTTTAAATTAAATTAAAAAAGAAAATAAAAAATAAATTTTATTCATATATCATACTATTTATCATTTTATTTTATTATTACCATATCATATTATTTTTACAAAATATGGAATACTTTATAATGGAGTTCTTTTCTTTCGGTCCTTATCAAAGTATAGCATTTAAAATTTAAAACCACAGTCTAGAAGTACTTAATAAAAAAATACAATAAAATAAAAAAACAGAAAAAATTCTTTCTTTAATATAATATTAAAGCAAATAAATCACAAAATAATAACAAAAAGAATGAAAAAATTTAACAAAATGTCTTTCTATTAGTATGAAACGTAACGTTTAATTATTTGATTAAAAATCAATTTTCATTACTATTATTTCCTTCAATGGCAGTATAAAAGTGCTTTCTTATTGGTAAAGAAAAACTTTTTTGATTTAAAAGGTATTAAAGATAAAAAAAAAAAACTTAATAATAACAATTTTATTTTTTATCTTTAAATGACATTCACTTAACATAACATACAGATAAAACCCGTTTTGTTATTAACAGGAGCTTTGAGGATTGAGACAAAAATAGAAAGTAACAAATTACACGCTTTGAAATAACATTAAAGCAAGAAGAAAATAAAGCAATAACATCAAACATAAGAACAATAAAAGCGTGGCTAAATACGTATCGAGTAGGAAATGTAACGAATTAAAGCCTCTTTACCAGGCACTTTCTGAAGTCATTGTTCTATTAAACAGTAACGAAAAGCTTTTTTCCTTGAAACAGACACAGAAGTTTATTGGGAGAGCTTTCTTTTGGTGGAAATGGAAAAAAGAGAATTAAAAAAGAGAAAATAACTTAATAAATAATTTTTGTTCGTAAATTTATTTTGTTTAGTACACTGTAAAACATTTGAGAAACGTTATACCATAAAATGGGTGGCAGCTTTGCTGCCTCCAACTGTATGGATTAACCTTGCTTCCTCCAATTTTAAGGAGTATTTTAATCGATATAACCGGTGTAACATTGTAATATTACACCAGAAATATATGTTTACATTACACCATTTTATGGTGTAACGTTACACAAATGTTTTACCGTGTATAAAATTCATCGAGTAATTTTTTATTGTTTGGAAAAATTTCTATATTTTAAAAAGTGTTCTCTTTGAAATAATGTTAAACAAAGCACGAAGTAACAGTTGTAAGCCTTGTAAAAGTAAAACCTTAATGAAATACACGAGGAGAAGTAAATGTTCTGAATTAATTTCTAACTAACATACAATTACGGCAGTAATTACTTCAATATCTTGAAATGAAATGGTTTTTTTTTTCTATTAAAGCAGCAAGCTTGGAAGGTTATTCGAAAATTCTCTCATATCAAATAATTGATGAAGAAAAGTTTTTTGTCTGTGTATGTGTCTGCCTCATTCTTTAATGGCGATAGTTGATAATCTATTGCATGTAAATATTTATACATTTAGAAAAAGATAAATAAAAAGGATAAACAAGGATAAACAAAAGACAAATCCGAATGCAAATAAGAAATATTCTTTCATGGTGATTAGCAAAGATATTAATTAAAAAGATAAATATATACGATAGTTAAAAAAACGATATTTTAAAAAAATTTGAATATTTATTATTTCAAAAAAATATTTGTTTAAATTTGATTTCAGATTTTCCGTCTATAGTACGTTTTCAAATCGCAATCTCTAAGATATGGATATAAATGTAACAAAACCAAAAATATCTAATTTTAAGTGATGTTTTCTTAGGTAAACGGCTGCTTTATAAAAAAACTATTAGTAATTTACCATTAAAATTATCATAAAAATAGAGGAAGTTTTATAATCGAATATTTGGTTTTCTGTATCATGTTTTTGTCTTTTCTTCAATTTTATTTACTACTTTTACCATAACTATAATGATTATAGAAAAACAAAGAATATCAGGTATAGATGCCACCATAGTGTCGGGTATATTTGCTGGTAAAGAAAATAAAACGGGAACTTAAATGAATTTTTTTTACATATACATTAATTATATCGTATTTCCAGTCAATTTTAACAATTTCCAACAAAGTTGAAAAGTGTTTATGCGTTCGGTTTGTCTAGCCGTCTGTCCGTCTGTCCGTCTGGCCGTGTGGTCGAATGGTCGTATGGTCGTCTGGTTATTTGTCCACGCTGTAACTCTCGTAAATATATTCGGATTGCCATGAAATTTTTATATGTTATTGATGTTTACCCTAGCACGAACCCTGTTGAAAATGAAGTTTCTACTATGATTAGTTTATTTACAGGGATACTCAAAGGTTTTCCGATACATTATGGCCAATGGGAAAAAATCGTTTAAAATGAATTTTAAAGGTGTCAGACTTATTCAAATTTACATGAATTCGCAAAGTGCACTAAAATAGTCATTCTGTAAAATGTGCAGTCAATATAACAGTTTTTATTCATTTACAGGGCCACTCAAAAGAATTCCATTACACAACAACAAAGAGATGGGGAATTGTTTGCAACATAGTTTAATAATATTAAACGATTTCAAATATCATAAAACTGATATACGCCGCTGAGACACATAACATTTAACAAATAATATTTAAGTGCATAGCATTTACAGGGACACACAAAATGTTTCAAATCTTATATTCTTATCCTAAGTACTGTATATTTTCGATGATAGCTGATGGACGGTTGAAATGAATTTTCAATTATGATAGCGCTTTTAAGTTTTACTAAATGTCTGCAAATTATATGATGTATGTAAATGTTGATGTACACGGTTACATAAAAAAGCTCATAAAGGTTATTGAATATGAGAGTAATAAACTTAAAGGTGGTTTTTACGTAAGTTATATATTTTTACGTTAAACTACTTTCAGTTTACAATGAAATGTTTGTAGAATATAGATAAAACGATATACAGGGTCACGCAAAGAATTAGCTATGTAATCACCCATAGATCATAATTTCTGGAAATGTGATTTAAGTAGTTTTAAGAGTGTGTTTGTTTGAACTAAATTTTAACAAAATACCTGCGTGTAATAAAGGTACTAGGTAAATTACAGGGTTGAACATAAGTATTCAAGTATTTTCCATATATTAGAATAAAGTGCTGAAAGAGAAATTTAAACCAGTTAGGCATTTTCTTTCTAAACTAAATTTTCCCATTATATAGTATATATATATATATATATATATGTCATGATACGACGATGATGTTCTATAATAATGTATAAGCTCTAGTGGAATACCATGTTGGATGAAGAATACTACTATTCACTAAGAATCAATAGCGGGATGAGCTGAGCAGTCGTTCTGGTAAGTGGATAAGCCATGGATTTGTTCTCGAAGGAGTTTCTCCAATAACAATGCAAGTAAATCAGTTTTAGTTCTTTATTATTTAGCACGAACTTAAGTTACTCCACAGATCACCGTTCCACACATCTATCACTACAGCCTTCGTTCACCAAGCTGCAACATTCCGACGTTCTACATTCTCGGAAAAAAATGGCATTTCTTCCGAGCAGTTTAAAGGAAAGATGCATTCTGCGCTCTCAAAAACCCAAAATGAGAATTCACACTCACACCGAAAAACTAGCCCCTCCCTTCTCAGCGTCAGTCATTTTAAATATCCAACCAGGATCAACCCCGAGGTACGTGTAAAAAAATTAATTGTCCAATTTCATCAGCAAATATTATATTAACAGTTCAGTTTTTATGTGACTGAGTCCTTGGACATTCATAACAGTTCCATTTTTGGGAATCTTTCTGAAAATACTTTATACTTGTAATTCAATATAATAACGCATTTTATAGTGTAGTAATATAGTAATAATAAATATTTCAAAAGACATTCTTTAAATTCTAAATTATATACTTAATCTCGTTTATCTCATCTCATATTTTTTGGGATGAAATATAGAGAGAAGTGGAATAGAATAAAGAATATAACATTAAATAATACTATAATAAATTATGTAATTATTTACTTAATCTTGTAATTCGAGTACAGGATTAAGTAGGTACAAAAATTTTAAAATATTATATGATAAGATAAAATAAAATAAATTTTTGTTCATGTTTGAGAATGCACGTGACCTTTAAATTACCTAGATTCTTAAAAAGAAATATTAATAAATAATAAAAATAAAAGACAAGATCTATCCATGTCAAATAATTACGCAATAAATAATCTCTCGATGTGATAAAACATTGCAAGATGCAAGAAGGAAAGAGAAAAAGAAACAAAATTAAATTTTAATTGACATGCACTTGGACTGGAATGCAGAAGCAAAGAGAGAGAGAGAGAAAAAAAATTTAAATAAAGTGATGAAAATTTTGTTACTTGGCAAATAATTAATTTAATAATTGATAGATTAAATTTAATATTACAAATAGGTTCAGTGGAAAATTAAAATTTTTTTTACTTAAAATTTACTTGTTATTATATTATTCTAAGTTATAACTAGAGTATTTCAATACAGAATAAGAAATTTTCACTTTGTCCGTCTACGCCGGCATAAACAAACAAATATAAAAATTTCCAGACAAGTGACACTCTCGCTGCAGTCAAGAAATATCATTGCCATTCTTATAAGAATTACAGGATATTATCTGAATTAAAATATGGAAAGAAATTTACTGTTTAAGAAAAAAAATTATAAAATGATAATAAACTAGAGATTAAGTCTAAGCTACAGTTTTTACTTGAGTTTGTTGTTGTTGAGGGGATTGTTGCTCATTAATTAATTTAAATTTATCAGGGGAATAATAAGGCCTTAATTTAGAGACGTGTACAATTTCTGAACTTTTGAACTGGTTTTGCTTATCAATTTCAAAATTTACTTCGGATAATTTGTTAAGAATTTTATAAGGGCCACTAAATACTTGTGATAACTTTCTAGTATTAGGGTACTGAAATTCTTCATAGATAACTAGATCCCCAATTTTAAATTCTATATAATCTTTATCATGATATTTTTTATTTTTTAAATGAAATTCATCAGTTCTTGCTTTAGCAATTTTAAGGGCTTCATGAACAGGGGGATAATAATTTTGTTATAAGGGGGAGTCATAGGGTAATTGACCAAAAAGTAAATAAGCAGGTGGAAGTTTAGTAATAGAATGGGGGGGGGGTATTATTATATTCATTAATTACCTCAGTTAAAAGCTTAGTCCAAGGAATTTTAGAGGTAGTGGAGTTTACTTTACATTTTAATCTGATTACTATTGTCTGATTTACTCTTTCACATTTCCCATTCGTTTGTGGATGATAAGCAGTGGTCAAATGTTGCATAATATTATGATTTCGCAGGAATTTTTTGAATCTTGAAGAAGTAAAAGCAGCATTCCTGTCACTTAGTATTTTTTGAGGGGACTGTACACTTGAAATCTTACTAAAACAGAATAATTGTTGAGGGATTTTGATATTGAAGATTTCTTTCAGACAATTTGAATAAGTTTCTGTAGTGACACTTTTGGAAGGAAATGCCCAAACATATCTTGTTGCATGGTCTATTATCCTTTAGGTTTCGGGAAAGTAAAATCTAAAATATTCTTTCATTAGGAGAGAACTGATTCGATTTCGACCCCGTCCTTTAATGATCCTTCACCGCAGGTGACCAGAAAATGCTGTGAGCTTTTCGAACATCTGTTAATAATTTGCAAATCGTTCAAACGTAGGGGAATTTTGTTCCCTAAAAAGAAAGTTTCTATTTACTTGTCGGATTCGAAAGTAATGCTTTAGGTTCGTTGATAAGATCTAATTGGCAATGATAAAAATAATCCTTTTCTGTGACGTGAGTGTCATTAAATAAAACATATATTACTAGTAATTGAGCGGTCTTTTTAAAAAATAATTAGAGAACTTGATGAATGTCCATTGAATGTTTTAACAGCATTTGGTTTCTGAAGGACATAATCTAAAAATGAAGGTTTGTTATAGAAAAAAATAACTACAAGTATATATATTAATAAAAAATACATTATTTAAAAAAAAAAACGCTAATTTTTCAAATATTTAAATAATACAAAAGTGATTTCTTTAAGTATCATTGTTAATATAATAACGATTTAAATTAAAACAACAAAAGAAATTTCAAGATAAGAAAAAATTAGAAATTAACATATGAGGAATCTTTAAACAATACATTTACAAATAATAAAGAAATATCTAACGGAATCCATGTTTCCATTAGGGTCTTCGTTTTTAACTATTACTAAGACAAATATTTACAAATAATTTACTATAAAAATTACGAATAATTTAATATAACTATATAATTTACTATAATAATAGTACTATAATTTAATCTATAAGGTAATTAACCGAATATTATTATTAAGAAATATTGGATGAAGTCCGAATATGAAAATTCTATCAACACAGCAGAGAAGAAGATTTTGGTGTTAAAATTTCTTTAAGGGCTTTTAACCCTTTCAGGGTCGTCGTTTACAGTCTGAAAACGGTTACTTTTAATGCCCAAACTACCAAGTGGCACCAGTAATTTTTTATTTCAATTTGAATCACATAGTATATGTTAAAAAGAGCTTTAAATTATTTTTAAATAAATTTATAAATTGTGGAGTCAATACATTAATTGAACATATTTTGAGTAAAAATACCTTGCCCCTGAAAGGGTTAAAAATTGATAAATACCTACAGTCCCCTTGTATTACTATAAAAATGTGATGTGTAAAAATCATAATGAAGAAAAGTAGAAAAAACATTAAATGTGTTTCATAAAGAAAAAAAAAACACTTTTTTGAGAGGTAAAATTGAGACAGTTGATCCACTGTCTACAACACAATACACTTTTTTATTGTCCACATATCCAGGAATAAATAATTGTCAAATATTATTAGTAGGAGGTGGTTCTACATGAGCAGGAGTTTGAGTTTGCAATGAATTTGTGTTAAATATACAACTCCGCTCCCAATGATAAGCATTTTGTATACCTCTGTTTAAACATATTCTGCAAGGTCGACTTGGATAATTATTTTTACAATGGGTCGTAGGAATTCTAGGAGTGAAAAATCTAGGATTAAAATTTTGGGTTGGGTTGTTTGGAGTGGGTCGAGTCCAATGTCTAGGATGAGGATTGGGATTGTGCATAGGTCTAGTTTGTTGAAAATTTCTATTGCTGTTATTAGGGGTGTGAGTTGGAATCGCTGCTAATTGTTTAGCAATGCGAAACCATTCACGAGTATTGGAAGGAGGGTTTACAATTAAACAATTTTGATACTCAGGCTTAAGTCCATCAGTTAATCCCTGGATAATTAAATTTTCCCCAAGCTGAAGTTGCCTTCCAATCTCAACTTTTTTTTCTAAAATAAGAATCTAAATCGCTTAGATCATTTAACTTTAAAGAGATAAACTCAGAAAAATTTGGGACTCTAATCTGGATAAATTTTTCTGTTAAAATCTCAAAAATTTCATCATAAGTAGCACACTCCAAACACTCATTAATATAAACCTTTAATGCTTCACCTTTTAAAAATTTCGAGATGTGAAGTTTTTTCCAATCATTATCTTTTTTTCTCCAGAACATTCGTTATCAAAGTGTTTAAACCATTTAAAAATATTCATACCTGACTCAAAGTCAAAAGGTACACTATCAAGTTTATTTTCTGACATTTTATCTTTTTTACTAATCCTGATCTTAATAACTTAAAAGAGGGATAATTCATACGGAAAATATTTAAATACTACACTTCAATACCATAATAAATATTAAAATAATTAAATCAACTCTTGCTTTAAATTCATGTGGAATAAATAAATAATAAATAAATAAGCAAATAATAAATAAATATCATAGTTTTCAATGCATATGAAATACACAACAAATATTTTTTATGAACACTTTAAAATTAAGTAAAATTTCTATGAGCAGAAAAATTCAATTAATAAATTAAGAACAAACAATATATTTTTGATATATGTAAAAATCATGATAAAATTAACCATTTTAAATAAGGAATTATTATTAAAATTTCGTAAACAATAACAAAATAAGATAAATAATAAATAATAACTTACAATCACCTCGATATGGACTTGTTTAAGTACCTAAATTTTATTTAAATAAACAAAAATAAAGCACTTCGTAGATACGACTCACAGGTGTAAATTTCAATTATCTTGTATTACCGATGGAATCTACCGTAGCTTCGCAATCATGCTGCAGGTGTTCATTTATTATGAAATGAACGTTGATTAAAATATTGCAGCACTTTTATCTAGAAAATATATAAATAAATAATTAAAAGCAAATGATGTTGAATTGATTTCATGCAGGTGATCTTTTGTAATTTTTATTTTGCATATCTCACAGTTGAAAAGGTTTCTCATTTGTTTGCACATGAAGATGTTGTTTCAAGTTAATTTAAGTAGAAGACATATGGTTGCATATCTCACAGCTGAAAAGTTTCTTACTAGAATGCGAGATATATTTCACAATTAAAAGATTTGTAGATGTAGATACCACACATAATTACAAACAAAACTTTATAAGACGATCCTTTTCACAACTGAAAGGTTTCTCCTTTATATGGACAGGAAGATGTTCTCAGATTACCTTTTTTGAGAAATTTTTTTCTTTATCGATCGCATTCCCCTCAACACCAGTAGCACCACTCCAATGACTCATGTCAGTTCAAGATGAGTAATAAACAAAGGCAGAAGTTCCAACAATTAGTTTCAAGCTCGGCGAAAATGGCGCGTGCACACACAGCGTTGTGAAGAATTCTCAGACAAAGGTTCAGTTGTTAGTTATTAAGCCAGGATAATTTCCTTTTCTCAAAAGTCGTACGCCGGTTTATTTTTCATCCTACCGTCTAATCAATGTCATGATACGGCGACGATGTTCTATAATAATGTATGAGCTCTATTGGAATACCATGTTCGCTGTAGAATACTACTATTCACTAAGAAATAATAGCGGGATGAGCTGAGCAGTCGTTCTGTTAAGTGGATAAGCCATATATTTGTTCTCGTAGGAGTTTCTCCAATAACAATGCAAGAAAATCAGTTTTAGTTCTTTATTATTTAGCACGAACTTTAGTTACTCCACACATCTATCACTACAGCCTTCGTTCACCAAGCTGCAACATTCCGGCGTTCTACATTCTCGGAAAAAATGACATGGCTTCCGAGCAGTTTAAAGGAAAGATGCATTCTGCGCTCTCAAAAACCCAAAATGAGAATTCACACTTACACCGAAAAACCAGCCCCTCCTCTCTCAGCGCCAGTCATTTTAAATATGCAACCAGGATCAACCCCGAGGTTAAGTGTAAAAAATCCTCACTTCTGATTAGCCCACGAGGCGTGGCGTACGGGTAGGAATTACTTCACGTCTCGCAAATAGACAAGCCTTTTAACATCTTCGCGCATTAACACAGATCAGGTGATCAATAAAAAATAAAATTAAAAATCTCGAGAATATTCTAAAAAGGAAAGATTACGAGATAATTTCCCGCCTTTTTGAGAAACAAGCAATAGATTATTAATAAGTTAAATAAAAAAAAGAAAAAGGACTTTAGCTGTTAAAGATTAATGTATTACGAAACTAAGATTTAAAATATGTTCCACAATTTTAGAATTAAAAGCTCAGAGAGAGCAAAATGGCGCAAAATTCTTTATTTTATTACAAATATATATATATATATCCACCGACGGATCAAATACAGGTCTGTTCAAGAGTATTGGAATACATATTTGCCTATGGACAGTATCATCATATTTTCCTAAATAACAAAGTTTTCATAAAGATTTCAGGAAGTGTTGGAAAGTGTTTATAATCTATGCTTAACTCATGATTTTTCTAACTTGTTTTTTTTCATAATAAAGAACAATCACAGCATGGACGTCTTTTTAGTTATTTATTTATTTATTTTTATTTTATTTTTATTTATTTTTTTGACTTTGCATAAAAAATGACATACCATTATTTCTTTAAAAACTTCTTATATTTTTTTCTATATTTACATTAACATAATTCTTTACGAAACATTTCGTTAATTCTCATAATATATATATATATATATTATCCAATAATCCATATGCATATTGCAAATTAAATATCATTAATTTAACGTAGCATATCTTATAGAATGTAGCGTCTATACTGTTCTATCGTTCAATACTCGTCTTCTTCTATCGTGTTCGCTCTCCATTTTCATGAAGCTTCTTCAGTTTAAGGAGGCTGGTCAGTCTATGATGCGTTTGATGCATTCTTATATTCAAAATATATGCAGGGATGTAGTGGAGGGTATACGGAAGTATACGATATATACCTTCTGGAATTTTTAAAGGAGTACCGTATACCCTATGTTTAAGAAAGCTTATAGTATGCACATTCTAGGGTATACTGTCTGCGTTCAGCGGATACCCTCTGCTTAGAGCGTATATCTTCTGTTATTTTTACGACTAAACCCCTGCTCTTCAGGAAATGAATATTTCAACTTCTTTTTTCAATGTATTCTTCATAGAGGCTGTCACTTTTTTTAACTGTCAAAATATTCCTAAAATCTATGCTTAATTTAATATTTTATGTTTTAAAAAATTGCGAGTTGAAAGAATAATTTAACACTTCATATAAAATTATGTGAAAATTTTAGAAATATTTTGAAAACTAAGAAAAAACTATGCATCTTTTAAGAAAAGAACTCTGGAAAAAGAAGCAAAAAATATTAATTTCCCAAGAAGATACTTTGAATATAAAAACGCATCAAACGTCCATAGATTTCACATTAGGGAGTAGAATTCAGCATCCAAAAGACCAGCCACCGCTATTTTTCTTCAAAAAATTTTCGGTATGAGATTGCGCACCTTGCCCTCTTTTTCTCTCTTGTCCTTTCAGTTTTTCGATTTGGTCTGCAAACTTTTCATACTACTCTTTTTCTTATTTTTTGTTTTATTTAAAGTAAGATGCACTTAAAATTTATTATAGCTTTGTTTATTATAGCTATAAAAACTATAACAACACGTTACAGATATCGTTACAAGTAACAAATGTGATTAATTAACATTATGAATATCCATTTTTAAGAAGTTATATCTCAATAGCTTTTGATCGGAAAGAACAGAAAGCTTACATTTTTTTTTTTTATGTTTCTGTCATATTTAAATTGAATATGAAATTGAATACTACAAGCATGTTTTTCATACAATAAAGTTAAAAGAAAGTAATTCATTAATAAATAATAAAATATTTTTTAAAAAGATTCATGCAATTAATAAATATTTAAACAAAAGGAACAAAGGATGTTTAAAGTATATTTCAACATATTTGAAAATAAAAATTAAAAAGACGCTGAAAGAGGAATAACTTTTTCTGAAATCAAAAAAGGACCCTTAAATTGACAATTTCTAAAATTTCCACTTAAAAGTGTTCTTTATTTTTACGTTTAACCTAATAATGTATTGATATCCAACATTATTTCCATAATCATACTCACAATTATTGGAAAATTCAAATTATCCGAAATAAAAGTTCCAGCTAATAAAAAAAAAGATTACAGTACAGATAAGGAAGTGTTATTTTCCAGAAACTTGAATTACATTTGAAAGGAAATTTTCGAATCGATCCTAGCTCTGGATTTCAAGTAATCTGTTTGTTCGAGCTTAATAGTAGAAACAAATGCATATTTAAAATAAAAGTTTAAAAGACCGGAAATTGGAAAGTATTGGTTTTTTATGAATTTATTTCTTTTTCTAAGCGGCAAACAATTGTTTTGAATATTGATTATATAAGCTACGTCTCTTTTTCTATCATGTGAATGATAAAATTTTTAATACAAAAGAGTATTCTTTATGTTAAAGTAAGCTATTTAGAATCAGATAGATAGATAAATATATATATATATATATATATGTATCTATATGCATGTATTTCTTTTCATTTTAAATATAATTTCTCATAATGATACAAAAACAGTTACACAATTTCTTATTTCTATTTCAGTTCGGTAACTGTTTTATAACTTTGCAATGATGTTATGAAAATCATACAAAACAAAAATCGCAGCTCTAATGAGAGGTTGAACCTAAAGAATTATCAAATCTAAACTAGGATTAGAATCCAGTTTCATTGAACTTAAATCCAACTTCCTATAGCGTTTTCAAAAGTCGATTGTGAAAAAACAACAAAATATAATTTATTTATTAATTAAATTTTAACATAAAAGAATCCATAACCAAATTAATTATAACATATAATAAGTGCGTCAAATTAACTTTTTGTGAACAAATATAAACATAGTTTCAAGTAAATTCTTTTTTTGTACTACACATACTAGGAGAAATTATTTAATACAGGGTGTCCAGCAAATAACACCCTGATTTCAAAATTAAATTTCTCAAAAACAAAGATCGATAGTAATATGCGGTAAACGGTTTTTTCATTAGGTAAGCTGTAAAAATCTTATACAGAAATTTCAAACAGTGAATATTTGGAAAAAATTGCGTTCTGATTGCATAGAATGCTTTGATTTGACATTTTTCTTGTTTTAGATTGCCTGCAGAGAAATAATTTTTCAGCTTACAGTGCAATATTTTAAAGATTTTTCGAAGTACATTTTTAGAATTTCGAAATTTCAAAAATTTAATTAAAAAAAACTACGAAATATGGCATTTTAAGGCCGAAAAACTCATTTTCTGGCAGCAATCTAAAGGAAGAAAAATTTCAAATCGAAGCATTCTTTGCAATCAGAACACAATCTTTTCAAAATATTTACCGTTCGCAACTTTTGTATAAGATTTTTACAGCTTACCTGATAAACAAACCGTTTACTGCATAATTCTATTGATCTTTGTTTTTGAGAAATTTAATTTTGAAATCAGGGTGTTATTTGCTAGACACCCTGTAAATGTTTATGTACATTCACAAAAAAATTGTTCAAAATTTAAGAATGACTCCGTCAACTGTAATAGGCTGCATTTTTACACCTTATATTCGAAACAGTCTTTAAGTGTAATCTTAATAGGTAGCATATGAGTCTCATTTGTGTTGCAATTTTTAACGCATTGAGCTTGCAAGCATTCATAAAGCAAAGTAAAGTAAAATTAAACCTGTAAATAAAAATGAAATTTATCGAAATTACAAAATAATAAATGTTTTATTTTTGATAATGGCGTTTACTTATCCTTAATTAAAATAATTTGAGAAAATAATTAAAAACGGACATATTTAATTTACTTTTACCTATTTATTCTTAACAATATAACTCAAAACAACACCAGAAACAAAACCGATAATTAAACAGAATATCTCTACATTTAAGGTTAAAGACAAAATAATTAAGAAAATTAAACTTCAGAATTTAAAAATAACTATACCATACATTAGGCATATCAAACACGTAGCCTGTGGGCCGCTGGCAACTTATCTGTGACCCGCCAAGCCTATGTCATTTTTCCCTTATCCATTTTCATCTATTTCAGAATAACAATTTTTGCTTTATTTAATGGTAGCAGTTTTGAGATTAAATGAAGAGAGGATTACGTAAAAATTGGTAACAACTTTGAATTAAAAAAAAATAAATTGGCAACTTTGTTATGCATTAGAGATGAAGACCTGTAAAAACTATAATGTATTATACATACAAGCTGAGCATAAATCGATGAGCATTTCGATCGCATTTCGAAGTTCTAGAAAAAAAATATTGTACTAATCTGTTTAATATTTTATTTACAAGCGTATTTTAAACAGTTTTATTTTACATATTCAAAAAATTTTACATTAACTCCATGGTTCAATTTCGCACCAAACGTTGCGAAACATCTGAGCCATTATTCCTCCAATAACTTCAGTTATTCTTCGTTTTAATTGATCAATATCACAAATATTTGTTGTGTACACCCATTCTTTGAGAAACACCCAATGTAAGATATCTAAGGTTGTTATGTCGTTTGACCGTGGAGGTCAAGGAATTGGTCCACCTCTATCAATTCATCATCTGGAAATGTTTCTTGCAGATAGTCTTTAACAACGGTACCTCTTTGTACTGATACAGAATGTTACTGGAAACATACCTTTGATTGAAAAACTAATTGTTTAAATTACTTTTGCATTTGAACAACAATATCGATTCCTACATTTATTTATTTTTGTTTCATAGAACTTTGAAATGCGGTCTCCAACTTATGCTCACCCTGTATATGTAATCAGACCTTTTAGAATTTTAAATACAGAAAATTGCGCATATTGAAATATCGAATCAAAACTTACATAAAACCGAACTTGAATGAGAAAATTTAAAGAATTATTAAATTTTATTTTTTTTATAAAAATAAAATAAATAGTTTTTAAATGAGTAAATTTGAAATTAATACGAATTCTCGTCTTTCTTTTTTTCTTTTTTTAGGATAAATATGTTACCGTGGTATAAACAGGAATATATAAATACAAGCACGAGGATTTAGGATTTGAGCTCATTAGTTGTCATTATCTCTATTAATTAAACGTTCCTTAATTAATTTGCACTAGGCCATCTTTACCTTTTCATCTATTGTTACCTCATATTACCACACCTTATATTATCTTTTCATTTTTACAGACATATTCGTACTCACATACATTTTAAGATTTTCCGAAATATGTCTAAACAATTTATCTAATTAACAGTATTAACTAAAAGGTCAACATGAGCTATTGACAAATATTATTTTAAAATAATTTCATATTTTAATAAAAGCTCACATTTCACTTGCAAAAATTTTTGGATTTAGCAAAGAATATACTGAAAAATGTCTAGAAGAACTTTAGAAAAAATATTTTATTAGATTTCTAAAAAAGGTGCATTCATCGCGCATATTAAAGATAATGCGTATTCAAAAATAATAATATCATTATTAATACATTCAATGGAAGGTAATTTAAAATATGTTACTACGCTGTAGCAAAAATTATAACAAGAGCAATTAAAGAAATTTGAAAATAATATTAGCAAATATATATATATATATATTACTACTATGAAAATTCATGATATAGGTAGAAATTTAAATAATCAAATAAAATATGCAATTTCAATATTTGTGCTTATTTATAAAAAAAAAAAATATTTACAAGTCGAATGTAGATTCTGCCATTGCAGAATTCAGTTTCGCCTCCAATTAGGAAAAAAAAACTAAGTTCATTTTTATTATGACATTATTTTCACTAACTGAAGTCATCTGTCAGTAAAATCTTAATCTCAGTGTCCATAATAAAAAGAAATATTGAAATGTAATATCGTTATGAGTAAAAATGCGATGTTTTAAATAGTGACGTCATTTTCTCTTCAAATGTTTTTTAAATATTACTGTTATTAGTATTATGAAAAAGGCGTCCGTAATAATATTGTATTTGATTGATATTGTAATTTTATTATCGAGAGAAGAGCTAAACTGAGTTGCCACCATTTTGCAGAAATATCGTAAAAAAGCATTTAAAATTAAAAATAAAATATAAAAATGGAAATAAATTAAAAAATAGCTAAAATGGGCACAACTCCAAATAAATAGCTTTCATTTAAAAAAATAATTATCAAAATCGGTTGAGTAGAATGTTCAGGGCTGATGACACGACATTTTTAGCTTGTCTGACAGAAATAGCATCGGAGGCTAAAAATAAATAAATAAATAAATAAAAAAAATAAAATAAAAAAAACAGATGTTCAAAATGGCTCTGAGTTTGAAGTTTTCTTTCGCAGGCATGTGAACTAACTCACCCTGCGGCCGATTTCCAACCGGAAATTTTCAGTCTATGGGCTTTTGATGCATTCTTATTATTTAAAATATCTCCTAAGGGAATTAATATTTTAAACTTATTTTTTCAGTGTTGCTTCCCTTCTTAAAATAAATCAAGTTTTTCTTAGTTTAAAAAAATATTTCTAAAATTTATGCTCAATTTCATATTTTTTGTTTTAAAAACTGACGAGCTGGAAGTATAAGTTTAACATTTCATGTACAATTATGCATCAATTTTAAAAATATTTTGAAAACTAATAAAGAAAGATGCATCATTTAAGAAGAAAATACTGAAAAAAGAGCTTAAAAATATTGAATTTCTGAGGAGATATTTTGAATATAAAATACATCAAGCGCCCATAGATTTAACATTACGGAAAGGAATTTAGCCGTTGAGTGACCCGCCGCCTCAAAAATAAAAGATGAGGTTCCTAAAATTATTTCTATGCTTAATTCAACCACCCCATATTTCTGACTCAAATATAAAAGTTTTGATTCTATAAAGTTCATATTTAAATTGCAAATAATAGCGTTTCGGCAACGATTAGCTTTACGAAAATGCAATAATTATGTAATTTTAAAAAAAGGTGTATTCATATATGTAATACGTTTTTCTTTCATCTACCTTACGATAAAAAAAATTTATGTCAGAAATTGGTAAACTGTACCCAATATGGACACCCTAAGGAAAATGTATTTTTTTCACCCCCATGTACAAGTCATAGGACTCCAAAAATATGTGACCACTATCGTTGGACTATTGACTATCATTATTAAAATTAGCGACCTTGTAATTATTCTGGTTTAATTTAAATGATTAAAAAAATGTTTACAAGTGCCCATATAAGGAACTACCTGTCCCTATTATAGACAGGTGTTTCCTTATTGACTTTCTACACAGCGTGTATGGAAGAGCCACTTTTCCAAGGGATTTTAGAGGAAAGGGAATAAAAAAATGTATCTTAAAGTATTCCGAAGAGCAGGGGGGACAGTAAATACCGTATTTACTCGTGTATAAGGCGCACGCGTGTATAAGGCGCACCCCTGCTTTACAAGTAAAAATGGCGATTTCTTAAAATCTCGTATATAAGGCGCACCATAAATTTGAATCGCTAATGAATAATGACCAAATAAATTTCAGTAAAAAAAAGTCGAAACAAACATTACACCAGACCAGAAAACAAGACGAAAATGCATTTTTAGACTTCGGGCTGTAAGAGAATGATGGGAATTAGGAATGAGTGACGGTAAAGAGAATTGCTAATTAGCGTTTAGACAATGCCATTAGCTCTGTTGTGTAAAAAAATGCAAGGAATGAAATAAATATGCAGTAATACTTCAATTAAGTAATATTTTCGGAAATTAAACATCTTCTTTGAATAATTTCTTGTTTCATATGCATATCGTTTGACTGCATCCAATAGTAAAAAAAAATATTCCGTGTATAAGGCGCACCTAGGAATTTTGTCTTTTTTTTTTAGAAAAAAAAGTACACCTTATACACGAGTAAATACGATATATTCATAACATGCATTTTAGAAATAGGGGGGGGGGTGGCATTCTCGGTTTTTATCCTTCGAAGACCCATGCAAAGCCCCTTAGTTACTAGTAAATATTATGAAGTAATATTGTTGGTTTTGCTTAGCTTTATTACATCTGTCTACGAATTTACATCTGTTATTACTCAGTCCTCACAGCATGGACAAATAGAAACTTTTTCACCATGGGCAATAAGTCCCACATAATCCTCATGAACATATCTGCCACATGTGATGCATGGCCGCATGTTAGAAAAAGCATTAATACTGCAAAAGAAGCAGTACCAGCTCTCCTTTGTTGAGGAAGTCATACCATTGGTACCTACGATTTCGCCAACAGATATCATACTGGGGGGGGGGGGGGCTCTTTTTTATTTTTCTGCAAGGGTTTTTTGGAGGAAGGTTTTGGAGGAATTCTTCAAATAGCATCTTGTTGAACAAAGATTTTACCACTTTGATTACTTTTCAATTTATTGCTTGGCAACGTTGAACTTTCTTCTTTCTTACAGTTGCAGTCGACGAGGACATAAGCTGTCCATATTAGGAACCGGGCGTAGTTTTACTAAATCTTGTACCAAATGAATAAGGAAAATTATTTTAAGCAAAATATGCAATAGCAATCGAAAATATGTTTTATTAGCTTTCTAAAATACTCCACTTTTCAACATTTAATGTAATTTTACCTTATTTAATAAGAATTTAAGCTTACAAGTAATTAAGATCAGCAATCTCAAAATAACAAGTTTCCTCCTAAATGGCGAACAGCGCGCTTTTTTACACTTTCCAGCCTTAATTATCTTTTCAACTGCTTTTCTTCGCGAGAATCTTGAACCATCTCTCGATCAAAATTATTACGTTTAAAAATATTAGGGGTATCCATATTGAGAGCCCTGTCCATATAGGGTAAAAATATCTTATTTAATTTGTATGTAAATATCCATATAAACAGTTATATTGTTGAATTTAAATATCCAAATCGATGTTTATCATCAGACGTTTGTACATCATTCATGATTTTTCAATTTTTAAAGTTTGGCAACGTTAAAATCCATATGTTTTTATTATTTTTTTTTAATTTTCAGGTGACTATTTCAAATTTCTTCTAGTGGAAAATTATCGAATTTTAAATACATTTTTTTTTTCAGGGTAATATTTTGTACGTAGAAAAGTATGTAATTGTATTTAGATAAATTTGTACTCAGTTTGTAATGTAGCCTGTCGCTATGCATGCATAACTTAACTGACCTTCGATAGGAAACAAGTTTTATATACCTAGTACGCATGAAAATACAGCTGAACGACATTCCTTTCAGTTGCAATTTTCATTCTCTGATGTATATACTTAAAAATAAGCGAGTAGTTTCCAAAAATTATTCCTGTGCTTGGTAGAAATGCCTGATATTTTTGACTGAACAGTGTTCTTTTAAGAGTTTATTGAGTTTTGCATCTACAATTTGCTGTTGTTATTTTTGTAATTTTTTTTTATTTTTTTTTTAGCAGAGTTGTGCCGTAATTATAAAAATGTGCCTTTTTTTTGTAATGTGGCTTGCGATTTAGTTTACAATACTTTACTTAGACTTCAGTTGAAAACGAGTTCGACATGTCTGCCATAAAGCAATACAAAATGCCTTATGTTGGCTGCCCATAGTGCCATGGTTGATGGCTGCCCATAGGCCCATAGTGCCATTGACTGCCCATAGTTGGCTGCCTAGTGCTGCCCATAGAGGAGGCTTGACCCACCCTTCAGCTTTCATATTAAAAAAAATAGAGTTTTGTCAAATATAGGGCAACCGAAGCCGGTGAAGTGCTTAAGTCGCGTAAGTCTTTATTCTATGCAGAGGATTGAAACATGAAAAGAAAATTCAAATGTGCCGAATTTTCAAATTAAAAAATGTGTTTTTGGAAATAAATTGTAAAATTTTCTTATATATAATACATAATGGAAATTTATATTAGCTGGTTTTAAGTAATGCAGAAATATTGATAGTTCATTCTAGGCATAAATATTGCACAATAATTTAAGCTAAAGGCAACAATATGCCATTCAGTAAACTTCCGATTATCCGCGGAATTGGACATTGCGACTGTCAAGGATAAGACTATTTAGCGGATAATCCACAAAAGTATGAAAAAAAGGAACAAATCAACATAAATATGCATTTGAACAGTTTGATTACATAACAGGTAAAATAGATATATATTTGAAAATTTTATACATACAGTAGGTAACATAAACATACTTCGATTTTAAGGAATAATAAAATTATTCTCATCTCATCAATTTGCAGATTTGCTTTATTAAGAAGTCAGTCAAAAGTTTCTCTTTTCGTCTTCTTCTTCTTTTTTACTTACCCATCATACGTAGTATAGGGTAAGTCTTGCAATCGTTTTGAAAATCGAAAATTTTTTTTGACAGATTTACACGTTTTAGATAGTGGTGATTCCGAAAAACATATTTTTAGAAAAAAATTTTTGCCGTCCGTCTGTCTCTCTCTCTGTCTGTCTGTCTGTCTGCCTGTAAACGCTTATCTCCCGAACAAATTAAGATAAAGACTTGAAATTTTGTATGTTGTTAGTATGTAAGAATGGGACGAACCCTATTTAATATCAGCAACCTCGATTATCCGGAACTATTTTTTTCGGACTCTCGAAAAATTCGTTCTGATGAAAGGTATATAAAAATTTTCGATTTTTTTTTTTGTTTGTTTTAAGGAATGGACGTAAAAGGCAATAAAATACCACATTTTGCATATAGAACGAAGTCGATCAGATTATGAGTTGCCGAGATATTTGTAATCTTGTTTTCCACATTCTTCGATTTTTCATGACCCTGTATTTCATTCAAATTTCAATTAAGAAGTATATTTTAATTGGAAATGAAACGCTTAATCCGACTCAGTTAATTGTTAGTTAATAGAATTATAATTTTTGGAGTTATAAGGGTGTTTCTTTTACGCAGTTCGGTACTACTTGAGTAGTTTGGCGTTTTACATAATTTGTCGAAATTGGTACATCAGCAGTTCTTTAATATAGCATTACTATGTATATTAACAATATTTAAATTTTGTTTATGAATTGCAATGCATTGTGTAAATAGTTTCACATGTTTTATTTTCATATACATATCCATGATGGGTAAGTATTACGGTGGCCCCCAACGACTAGTCTTTCTTTTTTCTTTTTTCTCCTTTTTGTATTGATACAAAAAATTGTGTAAAATTACAGTTTTACCAAATTAAAATGTCTAAAATATACCTGTCTCTTCTTTGTTACTAAGTGTTTTAGTAAAAAAAAAAAAGAAAAAAAAACTCTGAAGAGAAAAATATATTAGAATGATATTTCTCCATTTTCAAAATCTTGTTTATTTTTAAGGTTGGAATTACAGCAGAAAGAAACATTGATTAAACCCTGCAAAAATATAAGTTTTGTATAATTTTTAATTATACAGATCGTATAAGTATTATAAGTTATAAGTATTAAGTAACATTTTATTAATAAAAAATCATATGACAGTTCATTTAAACTTTTTCTGTGCATAAATATATTAATTCGAAATTTGAAGAATTAATTACTCAAGATTAAACATACTGGATTAACAATTGCAAAGAATAAACAAATGTGAAGTATTAATAAACAAATGTAGTAATTAAATGATATTAATAAGCTGCATGACATTGATGATAATTATAATTAGAATCAATAAAAAATGTTTCGTTTTTGTTTTTAGCCCAAAATTAGAGTTTCGGTGATATTGTTGTCGAAAATTCGGCCGGACCAAAACTCGATCGAAACTATCTGCATTTGAAAAATCTTGTTTCTTCTTTGGGAAGTTTCCAACATTACTCATTGATTTCAGCTTTATCAGTTAAAACGAATTATTTATTGCTATGAATTCCACTTTTTATAAATATTAGTCATATTTGACCTAAGAAGTGTTTGCAAATTGCAAAGAAAAAATGTGTGAATAACTAACATTTAAAGATACTTTTCACGTGCTCATAAAAATTCGTAAGCAATAGAGAATGATTAGTTTGTAACCGCAGAAATATTTCGAATACTTTTTGAAAAAGTACAAGTATAAGAAATAATATTTAAATAAAATGTATAAAAAATAAGTCGAGGTATGCATACATCATACATTTTTTTTTAATTGGGTGAAATTCGTATAATAAGAAAGTTATTCCGTACCGTTAATGAATTAATTACATTTTTTTACATGAAAATAAAAAGTTTTGGTCAGAGACACATCACGACAACTTGGGCTACACGTATAATTGATTAATAATTATGTTTGTTTAATTAACGCGTATAAATAATCAAGTATTGTATAAATTTATGTATGTATTAATTTAATTTAAAATAATATCGACATTTTCGCTTTCGGTCGAAATTATGAAGATTACTGAAATTCAGTTTCAGTTTCAGGTTCAGCCGATCCGCAATTATAATACAACTAGATTTTTAACATCGTTTGAAAGAAACTTTAAACGAATAAAACAGTTTTTAGTCGCATCTCACAAAGTAAAAATTTGATTATGACAAAGAATTATACCCAAAATTACATATAATAAACAATTTCATAAACGGAGTAAATGAAGGAAATTAGTCACTTAAACAAAAATAAAAGTGTTTCTTCTGCTAATTTCTGAAACTTTACACATGATTTACTTCTTATTATTACAAACCCTATTGATTATTATCAAAGTTAAATGCATTTTCAATTATTATATTTATTCATAAATGTATTCAATAAATGAAAGGATCCGCAAAATTGAGAAATGCATTCTTACACTGAGATGAAATTTATGAACCGTTTATTCGTTAAGTATTTATTGTTCATCCTCGGTTCGTTTACCAAGCTAAAGAAGTGTAATTAATTCAAACGACTTTTTTTTCTTCCACATGCTTCGTATATCTCTATATATTATTATAGGATTTTTAAATACATCCCTTGCGTAGATTTAGGATTAAATATTGCGAGAGGTCTTATCTGTTTGTGAAAAAACACCGTAAACACTGGCAATAATTAATAAATAAAGTAAAACACTTTGTAAAATCACCATAAAATGTAAAATAAAGTAGGACGCGTTTCGAGCAACAACAATAACAGCTCATCATCAGCTAAACCAACACATGTCCGTAAGATAAAGAGTAACTTTATTTCGACTCTGTGCCCTTACGGACACGTGCTGGTTTAGCTGATGACGAGCTATTATTGTTGTAGCTCGAAACTCGTCCTACTTTATTTTTCATTTTATGGTGATTTTAAATATAAAAATACATTTCTGATAAAAGGCAAAAAAAAAAAAAAAAAATATTTGTAGATATATATACACCCACCTACAATGCTTAAAAATTGCTATTTTAAAACCTTTGAGCACCATAATCTTTTAAGTCCATAATCATTTAACACTATTATGTTTTAGCTCCATTTTTTAAGGGGAGAATTAAAAACTAGAAAATTTGTACCATTTTATGTTGCAAGTTCTTAAGGGAAACAAAATATAATAAGACAAAATATATATATATAAACAACATTCTTTACGTAATTTCTGAATATTCACGAATAGTTTACTGCTTATTGAATAATATCAAAATGATTACTATAAAAACAAAATTATTTTATTATTGTTATATTGTTATATTCACTTTAAAAAAGTAAATAAAAAAGAATTAATGAAATGAATTTATCTATGAGATATGCAAGTACACTGTTAATTTTTTTTTCTGTGAAATTACAGCGAATCTATGCGTAATCCATTATCTTAAACCCCTGATCGTCAAATAAAAGGACAAAACTGTAATGTTGTTTTATCCAACATCACATAAAAATAAAATAACTAAACATAGAAAGAAGTATAAGAATCAAGAGAATAAATTATAAGAATTTTTTTTAAACTGCATTATGCATTTTTAAATTAATTAATGTAAATAATGCTTCTATTGCAGTGAAACCTGCAGGTTAGTGACCTGATATATCAGTTTGTGGTAATGACAGGGTTAAGCCATACGTAAAATAAAAGAGATTAGAAAAGCCGAAATTCTGTTAAATAATAGAGAAGTTATTAATTTAAAAATTTGCAACAAAGTCTGTAAAGTAACATCGTTAAAAATGCACAAGACCATGTAAGTTTAATTTTTCTTAATAATTTAATTTAATTTTAAATTAATGAATCACTTATTCTTTAGGGACCTTAAAGAATTTTAAATTTTCGAGTAAATTTGAATTCTTGTATCATTTTATTTTGTTTTTATATCATTTGCACCTAGCACTTATGGTGTTTGAACCCCGAGATTTCCAGATAGCGGAGGACACCTTATTAACTGATCTATAGAAGCTACTGATATTGAGAACAAAGTGTGTCTTTTATCATAATTATTTGATTGTAACTAAAAAACCCACTAACTCCGACGAAATGACTTTTCTTTTTCTAAATTACTAAAAGTAAGTAAAAAAATAAATAAATAAATAAACTAAATTTTCTTCTTTAATATGTCTAGTAATAATGCAAAAGAATTTTAAAAGTGTGTATTTTGAATTATAAATTTTGATAAAAATATTTATAAATAAAAACATGGAAATTCCTCCAAGGAATGCGATATAAGATAAGGGAAGTATCTGTAAAATGATGACCGAGACACTCAATCGAATACATTTAACCGAGAACTAGTGTAAATTTATATAGAGTCTCACTTTTTTCTGTGCTTTTCACAGAAATTTTTAACAGTGTATATTTTTTTTTATTATGAAACTTGTGACCTAATTAATAAATTAAATAATATGGCTTTTTGTATATTCCTTTGTCAAGTTAATTAAACATAATTGGTTTATTTCATGCGAAAGTTCTCGCTTATTTCTGTTCATTATTGTTGAAAAATCTCCAAAAATAAAAAGATTCTGTTAACAATTATCGCTTAAAATAGGATATATAGCGTATTTCAGAGTTCCGTGTCATTAATTAAAAATTGTATTTTCTGATTGCTTTAATAAGTAACACAAATTAATAATTTATTAACTATGAAATGAATCTCTGTTAAAATAACTTGAATGATTTGATTTAATATGGTACATATGCATGAAAAAATTGCTTATCGTGACAGTTTTATAAGAAATGAAACTTTACTATTAAATTAACTGTTATTTATAAAATTTCATTACCAAGAATTCTAAAAAATTAAATTATAGTAAGGAATATCATAATTAAGTAAAGAAATACTATTAGTAAGCTAAAATCTTATTTGCAAAGAATTTTTCAGTAATTACATAAATGCATAAAAAATCCAAGTTTATTTTTGAACGCCCTCTAAAACTGCGATGGATGAGATAAAGAATGAAAGGTATTTTCTCTCCTTTATAAGGGAATTTCATAAAAATACACTCCTTAAAAAGTGGGATTTTTCCCTCCATAGAAAGGATTGAAATATTAAAAATTGTCTAAAGTGAAAGTATCAATCTTATAATGAGAGTGAAAGCCTGACAATATGCAGCGTTAAAAATTTCTGTTTTACGATGAACCAATATATGGATGAAAATAATCATAATTACCAAAATACGGTATTTTTTAATTTCAAAAACGCCATTTAATGTTGAAACCTTTTGAAATTGATTTGCTGGTTTAATATGAATTACTTTTCCATGCTACTCCTTAGCCAAACATACACGGCTCAAAACAATTAAAGGATATTTTAAGTTTTATATAAAATAAAGATATAAACGAAATTTTTTTTTTCCGAAAATAGAAGAAGAGAATCACAAATGCAAATTTTTCTGGTTTTCAAACTGTGGAATATGCAAATTTTGAGTTCGACGTCAAAAACGTCGCTTCAGCGGCAGCGAATGAAATTTGACTTTCAACTGGATAAAAGAGAATGAAGACAAGGATGATCGGAATTCAGTGATTGCTTTGTTTCAATGAGTACGATGTCTCAGCGAAGTCATTTGACAGATTCAGAAGCTTAGAGAATTGCTGGTAGGTTAGAAGGGGGCCAAACTCAAGCCGAAGTAGCGCAAGCCATTGGAGTGTCACAAAGTGTCATTTCCAGGATCTGGAACCGTTTTTTGGAGAGTGGATGTGCAGGCCGAAGACCAGGGCAAGGTCGTAGACGGGCAACAACGCCCAATGAAGATCGGTATTTAGCGTTAACAGCTCGGAGACACCGAAACATGAACGCTACTCTTCTTCAACAACACTTTCGCTCGGCTACAGGCACGGAGATTTCAACTCAGACTGTCTGAAACCGGCTCCATGATGTAGGTCTGTATGCTCGCCGAACGATGGTATGTGTTAGATTAACATAAAGGCATCGTCGCGACCGGGGGGAGTGGGCAACCGAGCATGTCAACTGGAGGAGAAATGAATGGAGCAATATTCTGTTTTCTGACGACTCCCGTTTTTCTGTGCATCCGGATAATAGTCGTATTTTCATCTGGAGGGACCGTGGCAGTAGGAATAATCCTGCGTTCGTGCACGAAAGTGTCGGATTTGGCGGTGGAGGAGTGTTGGTGTATGGTGGCATCTCCATTGACGGGCGCACTGACCTCTACATCATTCGAGATGGAGCTCTGACTGGTCGCCGATATAGGGATGAGATCCTCAGACCTATTGTAGTCCCTTACGCTGCAGCAATCGGAGACAACTTCATTTTAATGGACGATAACTGCAGGCCACATCGTGCAAACCTGGTGGAGGATTTCCTTTTCAAGGAAAGAATTGTTCGAATGGAATGCCCAGCGTGTTCTCCAGACATGAATCCAATCCAGCACGTTTGGAACGCGTTTGGAACGCTCACGTGCTGGCCGCCCTTGGAAACCATACCCCCTACTGAAAATGATTTTCTTTGAAGAAAACACCTTTTCTTATTCTTTTTTTCTCATATGCACAAATTGTGTTATTTTCCTTTTGTACACAAATGCGCAATAAAATGCATTTTTGTTCTGCCAAACATGTGTAATTTATTCTCATATAACCTACTATGTCTGTCGACCATGTATCAATCAGCTAAAAAGTTTCCCAGATACAAAATCCACCTAAAACTGCAATATCTTTTAATTGTTTTGAGCAGTGTATTTGACATCTTTATTTGGCATCTTTTATGATAACAGTAAATGAATTAGATTTTCTTCTGGCATATCGTTAGGATTAAAAGAAACAGATATTCAAAATATTATTGTTATTGGAATGAAGGGGTAAATTCTTATTTACTTGTAGTGTTTTATATATCTAGATTTTGTATCTTATAAATAAGTTAAGCAGTTTAAGTTTTATGAAAAAAAAATCGACCTCATTTCAAAAACTTAATATCGCAAAAATTAAAACTTAAAACTTAACTCGCTTTCAAAAACTTAAGCGCGATTTCATAGGCGACGATTTCCTGTTACACTCTTTCTTATTGTTACTAAAAATGTGGTTTGAGTAATTACGTTTTGTTATATTATGTTGAACTTTTAAACAGTTTCAAAGATTTTCTTTTAAAAGTATCGGGTAAACCGGGTTATAGTTTATAATCTTTGTTCCTTTTGAGAAAAAAAAAGTGTAAGGTATAATTTTCTTTCCGTTTTATACGTTTTCATTAATTTAGATTACAGAAATTATTTTTCTTATGCAAAAGCTAAATAATTTCCTGCATTTCAAATTTAAAAATTTATTTCTAATCAAATCAGAATCAAAATTTATCTCCTATCTTTTATTTCAATTAAAGCATAACTAATAATAGTTTTTTTAATTAATATTTTATTTCTACAATAGAATCTTCCTTACAGAATTTCTAAAAGTAAGGAATTGCTTTTTTATGTGATAAGGTTTCTGTTTGCTTAATGCACATTTCTTTTCTTTTTAAAGAAGGTCGAAGTGTATTAATATTATTATTATTATTATTTTGTAAAGAAAGAAAGTAAAAAATAAATTTTAATCCTACCGAGTGTTCTAAAAATAACTGATGGATTTTAAAGTTTAATAACGTGCAAATGGTAACAAATATTAAACAATTTCTTGCAGGAGTATTTTTTAAGATGTCATGAATTTTTAAGCTGCGATTCTCAGTTTTAGTTACAAATAACAGTGATAGATGGTGGCGCTGCAAACAATAACCGTGAATCCAGGCTGGGTTTCTTTGCCTTTCTCTTCCTCCATCCAAAACAGGATATTACAAAGATATTTAATGGATTCTGATTATCTAAAATCTTGTCTGGACATAGCACCTATTGTTCTCAGCGCACCCTATTGTTGGAAATTCAAACTAAAATCAAGAATCACAGTCAAAATACTCCTGACATAATACATAACCCTCCTGCAATAACTATTTAATATATCATCGTTTGCAAGTTGTTGAATTTTGAAATCATTGATTGATCAAATCATTGATTTTTGAAATCATTGTTGAATTTTTTAACATTTTGGGGACACTCGGTGTATTACATTATTTAAGTAAGTAAAAATAAGTAAAATATTGAATGTTATGTAAAACAGTTTTTATCAAAATACGGCAATCAGAATTTTAAAAACTATAATCTAGAAGTGCTCAATAACGAAAATAACAACATAAAAAATGCTTTCTTTAAAATAATGTTAAAGCAAATAAATCACAAAATACAACATCAATAATAAGAAAGCTTAACAAAATATCAATCTAGTAGTGGAAATGTAACGTTTCAATATCTATTTAGAAATCCATTTTTCTGACTATTAGATCCTTAAATGACAGTATAAAGATACATTGTTGTTAGGGTAAAAATTATGTTTTATGCAAAGGATATTAGATAAAAGCTAAAAATGAAATTATAATTTCCTACTTATTCTTAAATAACTTTTATTTAACACAAGATATCGATAAAAGCCATTTTGTGATTTACAGTAACTTTAAGAATTGTGAAGAAAACAGAACGCAAACAAATTGCACTCTTTGAAATAACATTAAAGCAAAAAGAAAATTAAGTAATGGCATCAAACATAAGAACAATAAAAGCGTAGCTAAATACTTATCGAGTAGGAAATGTAACGAATTAATGCTTCTTTATAAGGCACTTTCAGAGGTCATTGTTCTATTAAACAGTAACTGAAAGCTTTTTTTCCTATTGATGAAACAGACACAAAAGTTTATTGGGAGAACTTTCTTTTGGTAGAAATGGTAAAGAGAGAATTAAAAATTAGAAAATAACTTTAATTTTAATTCGTAAATTTATTTTGCTTAGAATAAAATTCATCGAGTAATTTTCATTGTTTTGAAAAATTTCTATATTTTAAAAAAAGTGTTCTCTTTGAAATAGTATTAAGCAAAACACGAAGCAATAGTTTTAAGCCTTGGAAGAGTAAAACCGTAATAAAATTCCTAAGGAGAAGTAAATGTTCTGAATTAATTTCTAACTACTATGCAATTACGGCAGTAATTACTTCAATAAGATGACTTGAAATGAAAGGTTTAATTTGATTTAAATGAAAAGTTCATTGGGAGAATTTTGTTTTGGTGAAAAATGGTAAAGGGAGAATTTAAAAATGGAAACAAAATATACATATTTTTAGTCGTAAATTTATTTTGCTTAAGATAAGAATCATCGAAAAATTTTTTATTGTTTAGAAAATATTCTATATTTAACAAGAGATCTGTTATCTTTAAAATAATATTAAATAAAATAGGAAGTAATAGCATCAAACCTTGGAAGAAGCATAAAACATTCTTAATCACAAGTAAATAAATGTGTTTCTAATTAACAGACAATTGCGGTAATCATTGCTTCAATATGTTGCATTTGCAATGAAAAGGATTTTTTTTTGGGGGGGGGGGGACTAAAACAACAAGCTTAGAAGTGAATTTAAAAAAAAACGCTTTTAACTAAAAATACTATACTAATAAAAAATACATGCATAGATGCATTACTCCACCATGTATAAATGATACCTTAGTGTCAAGCAGATATGTAAGTAAAAAGATAAATCGGGAACATAATGATAATACTACCATTTTCTTTCTTTTTACTTCATGTAAGGTACATTTAAAATTATTAAAGCTTTATGACGCTGTAAAAATTACAACACATTACATACCTATATTAGAAATGAGAGACATTATTAATTAACGTTATAAACATTTATTTTTTACAAATTATATTTCAATAAAATTTATGCGCTAGTGTAGAAAATTTACACATTTCTGTATATATTGTATTAAACTTGAATGGGAAATTCAGAACTACAAGCATGTTTTTTTTTTTATACAGCAGATGTAAAAAAAAGAAACTCATTATAAAATAATAAAATATATTTTTTAAGATAATGCAATAAATATATCTTAAAACAAAAGAAAAAATAAAACTAAAAATACAATAAAAAAGTACACCATTTTCTATAATAATAATAAGAAGAAGAATCGTTAAATCGACAATTTCTTAAAATTTCATGTGAACATGGTCTTTATTTTTGCGTTTTTCCTAATAACATATTGATGTCCGATATGATTTTCATAATCATACTCACAATTATTGGAAAATGCAAACTAGCTGAAATAAAACTTCCAGCTAATAAAAAAAAGATTACAGCATAGATAAGGAAGTGTTATTTTCCAAAAACTTGAATTACATTTGAAAAAAATTTTGAATCGATCCTAGCCTGGATTTAAAATAATCTGTTTCTTCGAGCTTAATAGCCGAAACAAATGCATATTTAAAACAAAAGTTTAAAGGACCAGGAATAGGAAAATATTGATTTTTTGTGAATTTCTTTGTTTTTCTAAGCAAGAAATTTTTTTTTTAAATATATATTAGATCCGTTATGTTTCTTTCTCCATCATTTTGGTGAATGATTATCCTTGATAATTCAAACGTGTAATTTTTATGCTAATGTAAGCTATTTAGAAACAAAAGATACAGATATAGATATAGTTAATTTTAATTTTTCACAATGATTACAAAGACAGTTATACAATCTTTTATTTCTATTCAGTTGAGTGACTGTTTTGAAAATTTTTAATCAAGTTGTGCACAAAAGGTAAAGCGAAAATGCAGCTTTAAGAGTTTAAGCCTCAAGAATAAACAAAGCTAAACTACGATTTGAATCCAATTTCTTAAAACTTAAAGCCAATGTCCTATAGTGTTTTAAAAAATCGATTGAAAAAAAAAACTTAGTTGGTTTTAAATTAAATTTTAAAATAATTTTTTATAACATTTAGCATTAATTTTAACATACTTTAATAAATACTTAATCAAATTTTAACATACACGAATCCATAACCTAATTAATCATAACCTGTTATAGGTACATATTATAAAAAATTACTTTATAAATGTTCGAATGCATTTAAAAAAATAGGTTTAAGAATTACAGATTTCACCCATCAACTGCAACAAACTGTACTTTTACATCTTATATTCGAAATATATTTAAGGTAATTCAAATATATGTCATATTATCTTCATTTTAGTTACATTTATTAATATATTTAGCATGGAAGTATTCATAAACAGAGTAAATTTAAAGCCATTAAATCAGTGGTTCCGAATACGTACGTCCCACAGTGGGGCAATTTGTCTTTTCAAGGAGACTTTTTCTGAATTCGGTGAAATTCGGACATCCGCTCTCACGATCCTGAAAGAATATGCTACTTTATTCATTTTTTTTCTTTTTTAACAAGTAAAATCAAAAGTAGCAAATTAAAAAAAATGTTTAAAAATACAAGATTTTAAACAACTTTTATTTTAATTCTTTCAAATTGGTTCTCACTGCAATAAAATTTCAACGCGCTATCGACAGACGTATGACATTTAACCTTTTAAGTGCTTGAAACGTAACATTCCGTTCACTAATTTCCAGCCCGACCAGTGGCCGAGAGGTTCTGACCTCTCAACTGGTAGACGGCAGGTGCTGGGTTCGAACCCAATCCCGGCCGTCGGCCTAACCGTTCGGAGTTTTCGTGGTTTTCTTCGAACCTTGCGTAAATACGGGTTAGGTTCCCTTAGAAAGACCCCCACGAAGGGCACTCCTCCCCATGGGCCTATATCCCTAGTGTAGATAATCGGCCGACACAAATACACACACACACACACTAATTTCCAGGTTTCACTGCAATATAAGCAACTAGCAGCCTTCGCACGCTACGCTCGTCGGTTTCTTTAAAAGAATCTTGTATCAAACAAAATGCATCTAGCAAAGCTTAAAAATTTAATATGTAATCAAATAGCCATAATCGTTGTCTTATTTGTATTATCTCATATTATCCTGTTTATAATAAATATTGGTGACATAATAGACAAAATAGCTCTAAAATCACTGTGTTTAACTATTTTTGATATATTTCTTGTATTGAATTACGCCCTTCTACCTATAACTGCTGCAGAGATGTATTGAAATAGCTTAAAAGTACGACCATCCCATTAAACACCTTTAGGTGAGAATTTCTAAAACAGATAAAACGCATGTTGATTTTAATAAATACATGGAAACTAAAAACAGGAGGAATTAAAAAAACAACAAACAAAAGGGAGGCTATAAGGAAGATATGTTAGCGGAAAAGTCATGTGACGGCACATTCTGTGGTTGCAAAAAGCAGAAAAGACACGAGTATGTATAAAAAGATAAAGAAGTTTAAGTATCAAAAATTAGATTTTTTTTTTTTTTTGGCAATTAGTCCCAAAGTAGCCAAAGAAATGAGAAATAAAGCTCCCCTAGCGGCAAAAACAGAATCTAAAAGGATAATAAGTAGGATAAATATTTTTATTTTTATTTTTTCTACGTTATTTAAGTTTAGTTCAATAATTTTGCTATTATTAGGAGACATTTTGTTTTAATACATTCAACGTACCCCCCAAAAAGGTGCCCATAATATGAATGTCGGTTGATATATATATAAACCGACAAATCAAATACAGGACTCTTAAAAATATTGGAATAAATATTTTGCTATATACAGTAACTTTATTTCCCTAGATAACGAAGTTTTGTTAAAGATTCCAAGAAGTATTGAAAAGATTTTCATAATCTATGCTAAACGCATGATTTTTCTTACTTGTCTTTTTTTTTTTCATTGTGTAAAAGCTAAACTATAAATAAAATTAAGAATTGTTTAACAATATAAATTATCTGAATTGAAGCAATTTTTACTTTAACTCTTTCAAATTGGTTCTCACAATAATTAAATGTCAAGGCGCTATCGACAGACGCATGCTGAACTAATTTTTGTAAGACGCAAATTTAACTCAAAGTAATGATTATACTGGATTATTTTCAATGAAAAACTCTGTTTTAAGTATATTATCTATGTTGTTTTAATTAATGATTTCTAATTTTGTGGTTTCTTAAATCGACCGACAGTCAGTGATATAAAATTTTTAACAGTTCTGGGAAAGAATTATCGTCGCATTGAATGGGCGTCTCATTCCAGGTGTGTACGTTTTCTGGTTGCATACATGTTACATGATTTATTTGACCTTTTTTTGTAAAGTGATTCAGACTGATTTGTGATTCGATTTATAATTAATATTTAAATGATTTAACTATTAGAATTAGAAAATTTCAAAAAGTTATTTTTTTTTATTTCATTTTGCAAAAATGTAAATATAGCAGTTTTTTTTTTAAATAAGGTTTGAGAGATATATACAGTGGAGCATCGTTTATACGACGCCGAAGGGACTACCGAAAAACGTCGTATAAACGATAAAGACGTATAATCGATTTTCACTTTCAAAAATAGAATTAATTTTGTTTTTGAGTAATTTTAATGTTTAACTTGATGATTTGCATGAATTTGTAAATAAAACAAACCAAAATAAAGAAATAACCAAAAAAACGGGGGAGGGGGAGGATTTAAATATGCGCACCTTTATTTATGTTTCACAGAAAGGTTCCTAATTTACACTACATCATTTCCTTTCCATTTAAAGTCAAAGATCAAAAACCCTGCTTGGCTATTAAAAGTCGAAAATACGGACAACAGTAAGAAGGATAGTCTATTTGCAACTTAAAACAGGTCGGGAAAGCTGACCATTCCGACAAAAGAATGACCCCTCCCAGTGTAATCTGTTACACGTAAGCTGATTTTTCAGACTTATCGAACACCAGCCCTCATTTTTATAATGTGGAGTGCATTTAAACGCACTCTTTGGTGTCATTCATAGCTGATAACTTCCGCTCGTTTGTAAAATACACAAGAAAAATAAGCAAAAATAAACCTATACAAAATCGAAAAATCGGCGTGTAAACGATTTTGGGCGTCGTACAAAATATATATTTTTACATTAAAATGAATAGGAATGAATCGGGACCACATTAAATTGTCGTATAAGTGATCGTCGTATAAACGATGCTTTACTGTAATAGCATTTTATATTCGTGAATTGTTTGATGTACGTTAACTTCTATATGAGGCAATAAATATATTTTTTAACGAATTTAACTTTTCAATCAAACATTTTAAGTATATTTTCTATGATGTTTCAATTAATGAATTCCACATTTCTTCTTACAAAAATTTTAAAACTTAAATTTATTGTTCTGCATGATGCTCAAAAATCCTTATCCCATATAAATTTTTGAGTTTAAAAATTTAAAGGGAGCTAAATCTTTACTGAGTATTAAATGCTGAATTTTAGCTATATTTCCATTTTCTAATGATTTCCATTACAATAATTTAGTGTCGTTTTACTTTTTGTTCCATTCTTTTTGAAGGACCCTGTAGATTCTTAATTGTTGATTATTTTGAATTAAAATGTTGCATAACATAATTTTTCCCAATAAACATTTGAAATTCACATAAAAATACTATTAAGGAACACAGTATTTTATTAATGCTGTAGAAACTTTTTTTAACACTGTCTTTAGATTAAGCATAAAATTACAAATATCTGTTATTTTGCAAAGGTCTTAACTGTATTAATGTATTAGGTAAATGCATTTTTATCAAAAATGATACAAATGAACTACTTTTATTATTAATACAGCTATATTCATTACTGAAAAGAAAAATTCAGTTTTTTTAAAATTAACATTGGTAAATTTACTTTAGAATGCATCAGCCTCAAGAAATTTAAGCACTTATTAAGTAAAAAATAAATTTCAAAACGACTCGGCATCTTATTCAGCATTAATATTTTTTACTTTTTCATCAAATTTTCAAAAGAATTCAATGAAAATTTAATAAAAGGGAAGAACAGAAAATTAGTTAAATTAAACTTGTCCTTTAATAATGCCCATTCAAATTTCCAATTTAATGCGGATATGCATAATGTCATACATTTTTTTTAATCTGACGTCTTTGATCTCTTTAATGTAACTTTTGTAATGTATGTAAAGTATAAAATCATTTTCACTTGCTCCAAGCTTCAAATCTAATCAAAAGTCTAATTTCAAATTCATATAATGTGAACTTTAAGCTAATGAGTAAGTAAAATTTAAATACAACATCCCCAAAATTATATTTAAAAAATCTCATGACGCAGTGTATAAAAAAACAGGCAAGCGTTTTCATCTTTATCGCCCCCTATTATTTATTGAAAAGATTTTAATAACAACAATAATAATAAAAAATAAATTAATAAATAACTAAAAATAACAATTTGGAAATCTCTTCGAATTAAAATAAGAATCAACTTAAAAAGGTAATTTTAGATAACAGTAAATTGTTTTGTAAACATTAATACTTTTTTTAATCAAATTCTTCAAAATAAATCAAAATATTAGAAATTAAAGAAAAAGAAACCATAAATACCATTTAATGAAAACGTCCAAATGAACATTAAAAAAAATTAGAAATCTGTCTTTTGTTCAGCATTAATACACTTTTTTAATCATATTCTTTAAAATAATTAAAAGCATTTGGAGTAAAACAAAATAACGTCCCTTATAAATATATTCCAATTTTTCATCTTAACTAATAATCGTTTAAAATAAGTATCTATTGAAAACTTTATTTTTTTTCATTTCTTTATAAAGAATTTTTTCTTTTAGTTGAAAATTCCATCCTTTTTGTTAAGACGTCTATTTCTATTCTGATTTCTCTTTTCTTCTATAATAATATGTACACTATAAAAAAAAACGGAAGATTTAACGGAAGTATTACTGGTAATCTAGACGCCAGTACTATTTACTGTTTTTTAACGGAAAAATTCCTGAAAAAATTCCGTTTTTTTTTTTTTCGAATTTTCCCCGGAATTCACGGAAATTTTTCCGTTAAAAAACAGTAAATAGTACTGGCGTCTAGATTACCAGTAATACTTCCGTTAAATCACTCGTTTTTTTATTTTTTATTTTTTTTTACAGTGTATGCTTATCTACATGTTTCTCCGTGCACTGTTTTCTGAAGAACCACCTCACACATAGTGAATCTAACATTTTTTTCAGCAATCTTATTTATACATGAACAAAATTTTGAAAATATTTGTGAAAGTTGCCTATACTCCATGACCCAAGAACATTTTTCAGCAAAGTGAAATGGCAATCGCTGAGAGCGAAGATTGATGGTTGTTGTTCGAAAGATGCGTGGTGAGACGCGATAATGTGTAATCTCCAGCATAATTCCTTTATTGTTTGTGTGGTTTTTGTGTGTAATGTTCGTGCAGTGCCTTCGTCTGTATAAATGTATTTTAATATAGCAAAGCATCTCGTCTATTTAAAATAAACAACATTCTAGTATACTTGGCCAACTTCATAAAATGGCGTAGCTCGCCAAGGATGTTCACCATGGTTGTTTAAAGTTCTTCAGATTCTTCAAGTTAGATTATTAAAATCTCCTATCATAAATATTATGCTAAGAAAAATGCTTCCTATTATTTATGTGAAAGCGAGAAAAATTCAACAACTGATCCAGTTATTATCAAGGTAATTTTTTGTGTGTTTTGTTCCATCGAGAGCAGGGTTAAAATATATATTATTTAAATGGTTAAATATTTAAAGGGTATGTATATGTTTTATATTATTTCAGTGGTAATACATATGAATAGTTGTAATGTTTAAAATTGATTGGAACAAGAGTAGAAAAAATACGATATTTAATTCGGTAATTATATATGAAACATAAATAATATTGCTGTTGCCATGTGTATTTGTTAAAATCAATAGAATGTTCAGATAGAACTGTTTTGTCATAAATAATTATATTGAGTACGGAAAATAAAATTTTATTACTTAATAAATATTTTGCAAATGTATGATATTATTGTGAGTTTGTTATTAAAAGAAAAATGAATTTCAACTATCGCATTATAATTTTATAATAACCTTGTAAACATTCATTTGTTTAAACACACGTAGTTGGGGGAAGAAAACGTATTTGTCTATTTATTGTTTGAAAAAAAAAGAAAAAAGATCTATTTGCAAATGCTTTCATTTATTTATTTATTTATTTTAAGCTTCATGATTAAAAAAGAGCTACTTTCAAAGTATGTACTGCAAGTAAGTATTTTTTTTATTTTGGATACGTATTATTTCAAGAATTCTATGATTTTGAAATGTTTTTACGAATTTAGATTAAATTATGAAATAATGTCAGATTATCGTCTATAATGTCATGAAATGAAAAATATGACAATGAATTGTTCTTCATTTGATTATATTATAGATATTATTATTTTTTACTGTTTATTTTTATTTTTTTAAAGATTAACTGAAAGTTCAGCTATTTTTTTTTTGTTGCTTTATTTTCGATTTATTAACTGAAAGAAGAATAGCACTGCGATTTGATTTGAGTTTCAAATTGCAATAAAGAAAAGATGGGTATATCTTGTATATTATTTCATTTAATTAAAAGAGTGTTGATCTAAACTTGTAATTTATAAATATTTGGTTTCGTTTGAAATATAATTTAAGAAAAATGAAAGTGTTTTAAAATTAAACAATGTACTGTAATGTATATTTTTGAAGGATTATTTAAAAGTAGTTGCGGAAAACATTGACAAATACTTGTTTGGTTACAGCACAAATGTTTTAAATATTTTTAACTTGATATTTTGGTAAAAATATATTTTAATTATTGCAAGAATTGTTTTGTTCATATATTTTTTTATTGTGTTGCAAATGTGTTATACTTTATTTAGTAATGTTAATATTAGTATTTAAATAACGTAAAGTGCATTTATTTTGATGGGTTATAAACAAAATGATGCTCAGGTTTACGTTAAATTTGGTTTAAGGCGTTTTTAGAGAAGGTTTCCTTTAGAATAAGGACACTGTTTAGTATTGTTATATTGTTGCGATTTTGTGAAATATAGTTTATCAAAGATGGATTATTTAACTCAAGGTACTAGAAAGCAAGATTTGCAACAAGTGCCGATTGAGCTTGGCGTTGAGGATGTCGAAAGGCTGAAAATTGTAGAGCTGAAAAAGGCTATACTAGAACTTAATGGATATGAAGAAGATTTTGTTAAAGGGATTTTTAATTCCGTAATTGAGGATAGAAAAAAGAAAGAAGCAAACGCCCAGAAGAAAAAGAAGAAAAGCGACGTCAAGAAGAGAGGGAAGAAAAAATGCGTCAAAAAGAGAGGGGAGAAAAATACGTCAAGAAGAATGGAAGAGAGAATAGCTAGGGAAGCGAAAAAACATGAATAAGGAATCAAAAAATTGAATCAAAAAGATGAGTCAAAGGCTGATATCTTCAAAAATTTATTTGTCACAGATTGTCTCGAAATTCGATGAAAAACGTGATGAAATGGGATTATCTTTGATAAACTTTGAAAGAAGAGCAGAAATGGCACAAGTACCAAAGAAAGATTGGATAGCATATCTGTTAGCAGTTTTACCTGTGGAAATTACAAATATGCTAGATAGAAAATGCAGTTAGTTATAATTTCGTGAAAACACTTATTTCAAAGCGATACAAACTGAACAGTGAGAAATTAAATCAGTGTTTTTACAGACACCACAAAACACCTGACAAATGATGGGGGAAGTACACCCAAGAGCTTTTAAGTTATTTCACTGAATGGATAAGAGAATTAAATATTAACACTTTCGAGCAATCAAAAGACTTAGTAACGGAACAATTGAAATTTCGTGCACCTGTAGAAATAAAAGAACAATTTTTAGAAAATTATCTTACATTTACCACGCCATTAGAACTAGCGTAAAAACTCGATGATTACGAGAGCATTACAGACAATTTTAGAAAAAACAAGTTTCTAAAGAAGAATTTATCGGAACTCTCGGAATAGAAGCTGCAATAATTATAGTTTAGATTAAAAAAGGGATATGAGAGATAGTAAACCAAAATTTGAAATCAAGACTGAAGCATTTGTCGGTGTACAACGAGATAAAAGAGTTGCGCAAAAATATGCCTGTTATGCGTGTGGTAAGGAGAGCATTTAAAGGAGGCCTGTCCCAAATTGAATATAGCAGGACATAGAGGAGGGAAAACTTCCAAACCTGATCTTGAAAAAAAGGGTGTAAGTGTAATTTGTTTGAATATGAATTTTCCGGTAGAAGAATTTGATGGGAGACTCCTTAATGTAAATATAGGAATCCGTAACCAGAAGTTTCAGGGAATCATCAATAGTGATGCGGAGATTACAGTGCTGCGGGAATCGATGGTGCCTGAAGAATATTTACAATCATGTGAGAAAGTATTTTTGAGAACCGCAGTAGGGAGTCCTGTAGAATCAAAGCTTGTTTCCGTTCCGCTCACTCTTCGGACAGAAGATGAGGTCATTCCGTATGTACGGGTACCAGTTGCGGCAGTGGAAGGATTGAACGAAGAAGCTTTGGTCATTCCTAAGGTTTTTGCTCTGTTAAAAGAACAGCAGAAGTTGTACTTAAAGGATGAGGTAAATATCACACCGGTTGAAAGAAACAAAGAAAAATCTGCATTCAATGTGGAGGGAAGGTCAAAGTGTTCAGAAGGGAATGTAAAAACAGATCTAAATAACGAAGATGAAGATTCAGAAACTTCAGATTTGGAACTAATTCCTACTCCGTTTGAGGCAGCTGTTTTGCCCAAAAAGTTTTGCAACGAGGACCAGAAGGAAAATTCTTCGGTTTCACAAGCGCAATTGTTAAAAAAGGAGCAAATGCCTTGTTCTTCACTAAGAAAATGCTTTGAGGATGCAAAGTGGCAGAAAAATAATTATTGGATCGAATCCGATTTATTGTATCATAGAGGCGAGGTTGGAGGGCAAAAATATGTTCAACTTATCGTACCTGCCTATAGAAGACAAGGAATTTTAAGATTAGCACATGAAACAACAACTGGTGGATATTTAGCTACTAAGAAAACAAGAGATAGAATTGCTATGTCGTTTTGGTAGGAAGGAATACCAAAAGAGGTGAAACAACTATGCGCTGCTTGTCATGATTGTCAAATGAGTAGAAAAACAAAAATAACAGACATTGAACCTATTGAAGCTGTCGGAAGACCGGAACTCCCGTTTCAAGTAGTAAATGCAGATATTTTGGGACCAACTGAGCCAAAGTCCTCTCGAGGTAATCGGTATGTTCTTGCTGTAATGGATCAACACAGTCGTTGGCCGGAACCAATCCCTATTAAATCATTGACAGCAAAAGCAGCTTGCGACGTGTTTATTGAAATGTTTGTTAGAACTGGAATTCCTAGAATGATTGCTATGGACAATGGAGGTAACTTTGCTTCAAAACTGACAAAAGAACTTTTGAAACGATTAGGGAGTGTGCCTAAATTTTCTACTCCAGGATACTCACGATCAAATGGATTCGTAGAAAGATGGGTGGGAACGACGAAATCGATGTTAAACCATACCATAAACTCTCATGGTAGAGGTTGGGACAGACAACTACCATTTCTGTTATGGGCATATCGAGAAGTCCCCAATGCCACAACTGGTGTAGCATCATTCTCTTTGGTGTACAGACGTCAACCTGTAGGACCACTAGCCATCTTAAAATCAAGCTGGGAGAATGAAATGGTGCTTCCTCAAGGAATTGGAGAGTTTGTAGCAGATTACATGCAGAAATTATGGGACCGTTCGAAAGATGCAGCAGAATACTCAAAGAACGTTTCTGAAGCACAACAACAGTGATACGTTCATCATCATAATTTAAGGTCGAGAGATACGAAATTTTCTGTAGGTGATGAAGTGATAGTACTAATCCCTGAAAGAACCAACAAACTGTGTTCAAAATGGAAGGGACCAGAAGAGATAGTTGCACAAAAATCGATGCATTCCTATGCTGTTAAGCTACTTGATGGAAGTTTTCGACATCTACATCAGAACAAATTAAGAAAATACATTAAACCGATTAGAGCTATTGGTGTTATTTATGAAGTCGATGAAGAGTTTGGAGAAGTACAACATGCTCTGGTAGAACAACACAAGGTCGTTGATGAAGAATTACAGAAAAATATTAATCCGAGCAATTTATCGTTAGAACAACAAAAAAAACTAATAGCACTTATCGAAGAATATAGAGTGGTTTTTGATGCAGAATACAAGGAAGCCAAAGTTGGTTCACATAGCATAAATTTAAAACCTGGTGTTGTAAGGAAACAACCACATTTTCATAAAGTACCAGAAACTTTGAAAGGTAATGTAAAAAAGCAAATACAAGAATTATTAAAGAAAGATTTCATAGAGCCTTCTTCTGCGGAGATAGTCTATCCATTGGTGTGCGTAGCTAAAAAGGATGGAACAATCAGACTGTGTGCAGATTATAGGGAATTAAACGCCGCCACCAAGATCTCTTCTTTTCCTATACAGAATTCCGAAAACGTAAAATTTAAAGCTGGTTCAGCAAAATATTTTACTTCGCTGGATATTTTAAAGGGGTATTGGGAAATACCGCTCGAAGAGAGTAGTCGAGAATTGACCAGTTTTGTGTCACCAAAAGGCCTATATCAATAGAAAGTAATGCCTGTCCGGAGCTCCGGCTACTTTTCAAAAAGCGATGAATCAGGCTTCGAAACCGCATAGTGACTATTCAGAAAGCTTTCTTGGCGATATTATAATTTTTCTTCTACCTGGGAAGAATACTTGTAAGAGAGATTTTGGAAACTTTAAAATCGTTACATTTTTCTGCTAACTTGACAAAATGTTCCCTTGCAACATCCGATGTACGATATTTAGGACATATTGTAGGTTCAGGAAAACATGGACCTATTCCGGAAAAGCTGGAAATAATCAAACATCTCAAAGTTCCCGAAACGAAAAAGGGACTGAGATCTACATTGGCCTAATTAACAATTATAGAGAGTATGTTCCAAACTATACTAACCTTGCAAAACCTTTGACAGACTTAACAAGAAAAACAGTCCCAAATGACATTCCATGGTCAGAAGAAGCTGAAAAGGCGTTCAATAAACTAAAAGAAAGCTTATGTAAAGTTACAAATCTTTATACCCCAGACATGTCTAAACCGTTCGAAATAAACACTGATGCTTCCATATCGGGTATTGGTTCATGTTTAATGCAGAGGAACAAAGATAGCATGTTAAAACCCATAACCTTTTCCAGCCAAAAGCTTACTCCAACTCAATCAAAGTAAAGTACAATCGAGAGAGAAGCGTATGCTGTAATCTGAGAACTTGGTAAATTCAAAATGTGGACTTATGAAACGACCATTATTTTGCATATGGATCATAATCCCCTAAAATACTTAACAGAGGGAACTCCTAAGAACGCCCGATTACAGAGAGGGTCTTTGGCACAATCTCGCTATCAGGTAACTATTGTTCACAAACCAGGGAGTGCTAATACGGTGGCAGATGCTTTATCTAGCATTTATGAGTAAAAAGAAAAATACTTCTCATTACTTCGTATTATTTCATTATTTGTATTTCTAATATGCACGTGCATCATATTAATGTGTAATTGTAATGTGCATATTTTTAGAATACAAGATATAGAATTTATATATATAAGCAGTGCAAGTAAATGCTCTCGATGGGAAGTGGGACGGTAGAAAACATATAGGACTTTTAAGTAGGACTCTAAAATAAGGGTTTTGGTAGGACTTTTATGAGTAGTTCGGCAGTGTGGGACACCGTCCAAAATGTAAAAACTGGAGGAAAGGTGTGAAGGTTGCCTATACTCTATGACCCAAGAACATTTTTCAACAACGGGGAATGGCAATCGCAGAGAGGGAAAATCGATGGTTGTTGTTCGAAAGATGCGTGGTGAGACGCTATACTATGTAATCTCCAGCATAATTCCTTTATTGTTTGTGTGGTGTTTGTGTGTAATGTTCGTGCAGTATCTTCGTCTACATAAATGTATTTTAATATAGAAAAGCCTCTCGTCTATTAAAAATAAACAACATTCTAGTATACTTGGCCAACTTCATAATATTTACTTAAATTTTTATATAATTAAAAAAAAACTTTTTGGATATAGTTTGAGATGCTTTCAAAGAGAAACTCGTATCTTATTACCTATAATTTCTTACAGTGGTGGAAAATTTGCGCAGAGATGTTGACACCACAAAATTTTTATGGTATTCTTCAGCTTGATAAAACTCGTGAACATTCTGACATTAAATATGAAGGAAAATACTACTACCCTGTTTTGTTCTAGTTTGAACTAAATTTTGGTGCTCAATAGCTGCTACTATAAGACGGGGAATTCTTGAACCAATATTTAGAGCTCATGCTGAAGCATATTTCCAATAGTTGGAACAAGAATGAAACAGAAAGCTCCAAATATTGGTATGAGATTTCACCATCTTATGGTGACAGCTACTAAGCCCCAAATTTTGGTGCAAACCAGGGCAAAATTTTTAACAGTGTATATTTTAGTGATATCAATAGGCTGCATCCCTTGCGCTATTTGTCCACATTGTAATATGATATAAAAATTGCTATTTATTGAAGAAATATTCATCTATTCACAATTATTTATGTTGGATATTTCCGCCATTAAGAAATGTCTGTGATACAATGCTAATGGATAACACCGCTGGAAATAGTTAAACTAGACACTGTATATATGAAAGGCTTAATAAAGTCCAAAACTGGATGTTAAGTTTAAATCAATACTCAACATCTCTTCTAAAAGAAAACTCGGTCTCATATATTTAACATGAAAAGAGGGACGTGGTAAGACGCAAAACCTCGGCACTTAATGAATCATTTTTTTTTTTTGCAATATTATTTATACAGTGCCAATAAAAAGCATCTTGACAGTCATTGAAAAATGCGAAGTTTGTGATTGATGGTCCTTACAAACGCATTTATTTGTTTTTTTCCTTTTTTTCCTTCTGTGGTTGTTAAAGCTGGTATTATCAGTACACTGTAAAAAAAATTCAAGAGGTTACTAAAAATTTTTTAGTAAATTTGTATTCCACAAATTTTTTAGTAACCATTACAAACTTTTTTTTTGCAAGTGAAACAAGCATTTCTTTTGTAAACTGAACAAAAGAATTTTTTGTATAACTAACTTAAAAATTTTTAGTATGAGCCACCAATCAAATTTTAGTAACAGCACCAAAATTATTTTTAATAACCATTACGTGCGCCCGAAGGGCAGGAGGTTCCTTCGAGCTGCATCCAGATTTCTGAAGCGGAAGATTTTCGGCAAAACTGCAATAGATGGCAGCACCACACATTGCTTACTGCTCCGACAGGATTTTCATAATCCCTTTATTAACGAGTACTTACACTACATGCATCCGGGGCGTATTTGGGGCTGTCCAATATCGAACCCGGGACCTTTTAGTCTGGAGTCCGTTAGTATAACCACTATGCTATCAAGGTAACACCAAGTGAGTTTTAGTAATAGTTATTAAAAATATAAAACTATTAACTCTCTTCGTTGCTAACTTTTTTCTAGTAATTCTTACAGATTTTCTTGTAACCGACTAAGATTACTAAAATTTTTTTAGTAATTACAAGGATCACTAAAGTTTTTTTAGTAGATCGACCCTTTTTTTTACAGTGTATATAGCGCTTTAAACAATTATCAGACCTGGATGAAGTCTCTCGGTCTTTTGTATTTATTTTTCGTTTTGGTATACTTCGATATGGAAAATCGGCTAGGTATTTTTTGGGAGATAGATTATTTAACCTGATGCTTGTAAATTGAATACTTTAAGATTTACAGTCGATTTACTTTACGATTTACAGGCACATTTTGTTCTAACAAAATCAAAGAACAAGGTTGTTCAACAATATCAATAATTTACGTCGATTATGTGCACTACTAAAATGTCTTTTAGAAGGAAAAAGCCTTTAAAAAAATCCCTTTTTTCAAATCAGCACTAAAACTTAAAACTATAAAAGGAGTCAAATAAATCATATTAAGAGAAACAAGACACCACACCACGCAACCAATGCATGATAAAAACTCTCATCCTCCTTTTCTAGTTAAAATTGGAACAAATAAAATGAAACATTCGAACATCAAAATTGTCCATTTGATGCCCTTTTTTCTGTGTGTATGTGTGTGTGCGGGCTGCCACTATACATTAAGATTAATGAATAATTTCAAAATATTAAATCGAAAACAAAAATAGTCACTAATTCTAATACATTTTTTAAGTATGTGCAATAGGTGTTTCAAAATTCGGAGAATATGAAATATAACGGATAATTTAAAAATTAAATGCGTCGATAAGATAAATAGCAGTTATAACAGAAATGGACTAAAGCTACCTGTTTATTTAAAAAATAAATTCTTAATGTAAAAACATTTATCAAAACTAAATAGAACTAACAGTTATATTTTAGCAGTTTGCACAAGAGTGCATCACATTTCTCATAGCAGCTGGATTTACAAATGTTCAACGTAACGGCATTTGTTAATGTTAATAGACGCCAGATGTATCACAACACTCTGAATAGTATCGAAGTATGTTTTGCTTTGTGACAGATGCAACAGTAATGGACATGTATTTATTCTGAGAATATAATTTGATACTATTGTTATTGAAAATATTAAAACCGCCGTCTAAAGTTATTGACAGCATCTTTCGACGTACTTTGAGTTTTACTCTTTGGGTAACTTTTTGATCAATCATATGCATAATCGAAATAAAATATACAGTTGAAACTTTTACAGTGTACACTGTAATTATAGAATATCAGTCTTTTGGCCAATGAGAATGCTCCATGATAGCCCGAAGTAGTCGTTTTCTATAAAAGCGGTGGAGTGACGATGAAGCAAAATAGTCATATATTTTACAGTGTAGGACAGTTTTCATCGGTGCCATAATTCGCTTTCGTACTGCCCTACAATTTATCGGTAACATTGGTCACTTCGGTAAATTGTGCTGAATATGCCCATATTTATGTCTTGACAGCAGAAGATATGCACGATCCAAGGAACTTAAAAAATAACTCTAACAATTTAGCTCTAGTGTCAAAGTGCTACACTCTAAATAATATGACTATTTCGCTGCATCGTCACTCCACCGCTTTTATAGAAAACGACTACTTCAGGCTATCATGGAGCATTCTCATTGCCAAAAGAAAGATATTCTATAAAAGCGGGGGAGTGACGATGCAGTAAAATAGTCATATTTTTTACCGTGTATTATACGATGGGTTAAAGTCGTTTTAAATTCCAGGCGTCTTTATGTTATCCTACACTGTAAAAAATTTGACCCTTTTGCTGCATCGTCACTACTTGGCTTTTACAGAATATCTCTGTAACCCTTCTGGCCCCGTCCCAGTGTCCCAGCTGAGCGGATGTGGCTGAGTTACTCTCGTAATTATACTCGGATTGCCATGAAATTTTTGGACGTTATTTAGGTTTACCCCAGCACGAAACCTATTGAAAATGAAGTTTGTACCATGATTAATTTATTTACACGGACACTCAAAAGTTTTCCATTACATTACGGCCTATGGGGAAAAATTGTCTCAAATGAATTTTAACGTTTATAACAGTTACCAAAAGTTTGAAAAGTGCTTATGCATTGTTTTAACGGTGCTTTTAGATTCGGTTTGTCTGTCAGTCAGTCTATCCGTCTGGCCGCGCTCTAACCCTCGTAAATATACTCGGATTGCCATGAAAGTTTTGGACGTTATTTAGGTTCACCCGAGCACGAAGCCTATTGAAAATGAAGTTTCTGCCATGATTAATTTATTTACAGGTACAGTCAAAAGTGTTCAATTACATTACGACCTATGGGGAAAAATTTTTCAAAGGCATTTTGAAGATGTTACATCCTGCCAAACATACTAAATTTTCATGTACTTAAGATATGCACTAAAATATGCATTCTATAAAATATACGGTGGAAACGTAGCTATTGTTCATTTACAGGGCCACACAAAAGAATTCCATTGGATAATGGAACAGAGGGAGAATAGTGTGCGACATTTTAAAAATATATTAAACTGTTTAAAATGTCACTTAGGCTTAATATAAATTATACGATATTGTCTTGCATAATATGAAGTACAATGCATTTATACGGACAGACAAAAGATTTCAAAAAGTATATTCGTTCCGACAGACTGTATATGTTTCCAATGATGGCTGATGGATGTAATGCATTTTAATTATGATGTACGCATTTGAGTTTCACAAAATCTCTGTACATTATAAGGGTGTGTATAAATGTTATAGTTGATATACAGGACTATCCAAAAGAGGTCGCCCACGTTACTGAGTATGGGCGTAAATTACTTAAAGGTAGTTCATAAATAAGGTATACATTTTTACGCTGAACTGCATTCAATTTACAAAGAAATGTTTGCAGAATTTAGATAAAATGATATACAGGGCCACGCAAAGAATTGCGTGGGCTATGTAAGGTAATTTATAGTATTGTAAGCACCTATGTAAGCACCTATGAAAGGTAATTTATAGCAATGTGATTTCAGATGTTTTTACAGTGTTTTAGTTTAAAATGAAGTTTAGCTTTTTACTGACTTGTAATAAAGATACAAGGTAAACTACAGGGCTGAACAAAAAATTTCAAGTATGTATCCCATTTATTAGTACAAACTGCTCAAAAGGAAGCTTTTAAGCTTTTTTTCTTGCTAAACTAAATTTTCCCATTAGATAATATGCGTATCTACTGACAAATCAAATACAAGGCTGTTCAAAAGTATTGGAATACATATTTGTCAATATACCCTTATTTACCTGATTAACGAAGTTTTATTAAAGATTTCGTGAAGCGTTGGAAAGTGCTTCATAATCTATGCTTAAGGCATGATTTTTCTTACTTGTTATTTTATAAACCTTTAACCCTTTCTACGACACACCCGCATCTAATCCACAAACATATAGTTTGCTTTTAAAAATTTTAACTTGAAAAAACACGCTAAAAATGGAGAAAGATGGATTCCTCTCCCTAATTTAAAGCATTGGACACACAGAGCTGCGCAACACTCATTCAACATCATCCGTTTCCTTTTCAAACACTTGCAAGTGAAACAAGTTGGAAATTGCACGTGAAGCGTAGCAAATGAGGTGCGTTCGTACGATAACGATGTTTTAAAAATATTCAGTTCCATCTGTTATAGTAAAATAGTATTTCGGACACTCCAGTAGTAGAAATCTTTTGTGTGTTCCTGTATTTATACTGAAAGTAACTTGTATTAAGCTTCAACAAAGTACATCAATTTCATAAAACGTGAAACAGTTTAATATAATTAAAACACGCCCCAAGCAAAGCTTTTGATTGTCCCTGTAATTGAACTATGCATCCGATTTTCATAAAATCTGAAATGGCTCGACAAAATTATGTAATATTTATATATTTTAAATTTCAAACGATTCTGTTTAGTAGTTTTTGCTCTGTTATATGCGGACCTAAAAAGGAAACCTGTAGAAAGATTTGGTAGTTTTCATCCCAAATCATAGCATTTTTATTTGATACATTTAACCCTTTGCCACGCACAAAGCCGCGAAGACTCCAAAATAAATGTTTGTATTCCCAGGGATTTAACAATTAGCAAATGAATAAATACACTGTTAAAACTAAAGGTGACACATTGCACCTTTTAAGGGTGAAAGGCTTGTCTCACTGGTAACACCCCTAAAGGAGCCAAAATGGCACCTTTAATTAGGGTGAAAAGATGGCACCCTTAATTCAGAGTGCCCAAAAATAAAAATTTAAAAATACACAAACCGACTTTTCGCCCTCGCTGGATTCGAACTCAGAGCGCCTGATTACAAGATCAGCGTTCTAACCACTCGGCCATCAAGTTCACCTTCAAGCTCTCCCAGAAATGTTCAATTGTTTTGAAATTCAAAGGTTGCTTTATATAATAAAGCTTGCCAAAAGTTAGCCGAGCGAAGTTCTAAACGAAATTGGGATAGCGTATAGCGGTGATAGTCATCGTAAGAAAGACTTGCTTTGTTGATCCACCAGTGATAGCGAGTTGAAAGGCAAGGATACACATCACAGAGCTTGTGCAAATGACTAAGGGGTGAAAATCTTCCAACGGTATGCATTGCGCGGCACCCTAATTAGTGTGAAACACCCAACGGCACTCCAAACGCATATTCAAGCTCGTGGTTGTCAAATGGTAACACCTTTTTTACCCCTGGGCGCCAAATGAAACCGGTTTGTCACCTTTATTTTCAACAGTATATATATATATATATAAATAGAGAGAATAGTTCCCTTATAATAATTCAAAGTATTTTATTTTGAAAACTTTAACCCTTTCTGCGCCAGACACGCATCCAATCTCCAAACACTTAGTTTGCTTTTAAAGAGTTTTCAAAATCTTTTACTTGAGAAAACTTACGATGAACGGGAAGAGAATAGATTCCTCAGATTGATTTATAGCAATTCATTGGAAGCCGCTTAACCCTTTGGCGTCTACATAGCCGCTCCATATTCACTCAAAATCGTCCGTTTCTTTTTTAAATAGTGCAAATTAAAAAAAAAAAGGTAGCCCATAGAAAGATTAGGTAATTCTCATTCCATATCATAGATTTTGGATTTCATACATTTAACCCTTTGCAATGCACATAACCGTGAAAACTTCAAAATAAATGTATCTTTTTAAAAGAGGAAAATTTGGAAATTCAAAAAATAAATAAATGTTATGAATGGAATGAGAACTGATGCTTGATAATATTTCATAGTATTTTCTTTTAAAAACGTTAACCCTTTCAACGCCCTACACTCACCCATGCTCCAAACGCTTAATTTGCTTTTAAAGGTGTATTCGAAAAAAACGCTTTTCCAGCTTCAACAGCTCGGAACTTCCCGATGCAATTTCAAACACATTTTTAAAAGTAGAAACATGAAACTTGCTGAGGGGATATTTGAAAAGACGTATAAAGGGCCGTGTGAGGTCATTTTACGATCAATTCATTAGAATTTGTATTTGATTTATAAACAATTATCTTCTCAGTAGGACCTTTTTTTTTCGTCCACAGATCTCTCGCTTCGGAAAAATCGGTTCAAAATGCCGTTTTTGATTGACTTATTTTTGCAATATTTTCTGCATTTATCAAAGAATCGACCTTCATGGCACCTTGTGCACTTTCTGCAGAAGACAATTGGCTAGTTTGATGAGTTTGAAAGCAAACGTGAATTCAAAAATAAATCGGAAAATAAGCAGTTTGAATCGAAATACACCCTTAAAGTTTTTTCCAAATGTTTCTTTGAAAAAACTTGCTCAAAATTGAATGAGGACAGATTCCTCTCAATAATTTATAGCATTCTATTTACAGCCGGTTAACCCTTGGACGTCCTTAGAGCTGCTCAAGAGTCACTCAAAATAGTCCGTTTCTTTTTGAAGAAATTTAAATACTTGCAAGTAAAAAAAGAAGGCTACCCTTAGAAAGGTTAGGTAGTTTTCTTCCCATGTCATAGCATTTTGATTTGATACGTTTAGCCATTTGCAACGAACATAGCCCGAAAACACCAAAATAAATGTTTCCTTTTAAAGGAGTTTAAAAATTTGCAAATTCAAAACATAAAAAAAAATGTCAGCAATAGAAAGAAAAATGATCTTTAAAAATATTTCATAGTTATGTATATATAAAGGTCAAACGTATCTGTGCGTAACGAATACGTCATTTTAGGAATGGCAACACTTTTCCATGATATTTCGGTTTTGCGATTTTCGGTACTACAAATTTTACACTTCTAAACATCGTGGATTTAAAATTTTTACACCGTCTTATAGAGAAAAAAAATGTACTTTTAAATGCAATTCATTTGAAAGCTGTATCTTAATTTATTTTTAAGATATTAATTTTTTTATAGTTTTTAGTACCATTTTTGTAAGTGTGGCATCATAATCACTCCATTTTCTCTTAAAATTAAAAAACAAATAAGAAAAATCATGCGTTAAGCACAGATTAGGAAGCACTTTCCAACGATTCATGAAATCTTTAACAAAATTTAGTTATTTAGGTAAATAAAGATATAAAGCCAAATATAGCCAAATATGTATTCCAGTAGTATTGAGCAGCCCCGTATTAGATCTGTCAGCTAATACACATACTATATAATGGGAAAATTTAGTTTAGCAAAAATGCCTAGTAGCTTGAAATTTCTCTTTTGGCAATTTATACTAATAGATAAAAACATACTTGAATACTTTGTTCAGCCTTGTAGTTTGCCTGGTACCTTTGTTACACATCAGTTTTAAGATAAAATTTATTTTAGACAAAAACACTCTTAAAACAACTGAAATCACTTTCTCATTAATTATCATTCATAGGCTCCATGTACCCGATTCTTTGCGTTCCCTGTATATCATTTTATCTATATTCTGAAAACATTTCTTAGTAAATTTTGCGCAAGTTCAGCGTAAAAATGCATTATTTATTTAAGAATCACCTTTTAGTAATTTATGCTCATATTCAGTAACGTTGGCGAGCACTTTGGGTAGCCCTATATATTAATTATAGCATTTATACACATCATATAATATGCATAAATTTAGTGAAACTTATAAGCGCATATCATAGCTAAAATGCATTTCATCCATCCATCAGCTATCATCGGATACATATACAGTACTTCGGAAAGAATGTACTATTTGAAATTATTTGTGTGCCCCTGTAAATACTATGTATTAGGGAGGGCAGTATCGTATAATTTATACTAAGCCTCATTGACATACATAAATTTTATTATACATGAAACAGTTTAATATATTTAAAATACGTCACACACAATTCCTCCTTTTACCAATATCTAATGGAATTCTTTTGTGTGGCCCTGTAAATGAATAATAGCTACATTTTTACCTTATATTTTATAGAACGCATATTTTAATGCACCTCGTAAAAGTATATATATGTTTCTCAGGGTATAACATTTTTAAAATTCTTTTGAAACGATTTTTCCCCGTAGGCCGTAATGTAATGAGAAACTTTAGATTCTCCCTGTAGATAAACTAATCATGGTAGAAACTTCATATTCAATAATGTTCGTGTTAGGGTAAATGTCGATAAAATCCTAAAATTTCATGGCGATCCGAGTATATTTACGTGAGTTAGAGCGAGGACAGACGGCAGACAAACCGAATGCATGAGCACTTTTCAACTTTGTTGGAAAGTGCTAAAAAACGTTTAATTGTTACTTTCTTCTATCTTCAATAGAAGAAAGTATTGCAATCGAAATTTTTTTCGACCTCCGGTTTTCGACGGATTTACACGTTTTAGGGGTCAGAGATTCCAAAAAACATGTTTCTACAAAATGTCTGTCTGTCCGTGTGTCTGCGTGTGTGTCTGTGTGTCTGTATGTCGCCATTCTATCATCAAAAAGTGTATGAAGTTATGCATAGAATTGAACCAAATTTTTTGTGAATGTTTTTGGCTGTGGCAAGCAGGTCCTCCTTCAGTTTTGAAATATTCCGCCGGAAGGGGGCGCTGCAGTCGCCATTTTCCTGCCATTTTCAATATTGTACCGACCAAAAGTATATAAAGTTATGCATCGAATTGAACTAAATTTTTTGTGTATGTATATGACTATAACTAGTTGGAACTCCCTGAATTTGAAAAAAATCCGCCGGAAGGGGACGCTGCAATCGCGATTTTTGTCCCATTTTTAATATTATACCGACCAAAAGTATATGACGTTATGCATCGAATTGAACCAAATTTTTTGTGTATGTGTATGACTATGGCTAGTTGGTCCTCCCTGAATTTGAAAAAAATCCGCCGGAAGGGGGCGCCGCAATCGCGATTTATGTGCCTTTCTCAATATTGTACCGACCAAAAGTATATGAAGTTATGCATCGAATTGAACCAAATTTTTTGTGTATGTGTATGACTACGACTAGTTGGAACTCCCTGAATTTGAAAAAAATCCGTCGGAAGATGGCGTTGCAATCGCGATTTTTGTGCCATTTTTAATATTGTACCGATCAAAAAAGTACATGAAGTTATGCATCTAATTGAACGAAATTTTTTGTGTAAGTGTATGGCTATGGCTAGTTGGAGCGCCCTGAATTTGAAAAAAATCCGCCGGAAGGGGGCGCTGCAATACCGAATTTTATACCATTTTCAATATTGCACCACATAAAAGTGTACGAAGTTAGCTCTAGAACTGAACTAAACATTTTGTATATGATTATTTTTTGGTAAGGCAAGTAGGTCCTCCCTGAATTTGAAAAAAAAATCTTCTTATCATTCTATTGTCCATCGGCTCGTGCAGAGACGGAAATTCGTTTTTACTCCGATTAATTGATTGAAGCAGAAATTTAAGATGAAAAGACAGTTTAAGTTATAGGGTTAAAAATCAGAGTTGGTAAGGTATTGAATTAAAATTATTAAAATTTTTCATCATTAAAATGAGTAACTATTTTTTTTAATATTAAAATGTATGTATGAGATAGAAGAAAGTTTTGGGATTGGCACATCCAACTAGTTTTTAGGTGCGTTCGTAATTAGGTAAATACGTAGCACCTAGAGTTGTCGTTCAATCCGCATATAACAACGCAAAAATTACCCAACCGAATCGTTTGAAATTTAAAATATATATTTATTGCATAATTTTGTCGAGTCATTTCAAATTTTATGAAAATCGGATGCACTGATCAATGACAGGGACAATCAAAAGCATTCCGTTACATTACGGTCAATAGGGAAAAAGTTTCAAATGCATTTTCATCGGTTGAAATTTAAAATATGTAATTATTACATAATTTTGTCCACTTATTTCAAATTTTATCAAAATCGGATGCATAGCTCAATTACAAAGACAATCAAAAGTATTCCTTTGCATTACGGTCAATGGGGAAAATATTTCAAATGCATTTTAATGATGTTACACTCATTCGAACATAATAAAATTGATATGCAATTATAAGGTACTTATTATAATATACATTTTGCATAATATGTGGTGCAAAGAACATTTGCTATTGATTTACAGAGCCACACAAAAATATCCCATTACACATTACATAATAGTATAGGGAGAATATTGTTTGGTGAATATTTTAATTGTAATTAACAATTTACAATTTTATGAGATTGATTTATGAGAGTAGTATTTTTAAAACTTCGTTATCGTACGAACGCACCTCATTTGCTACGCTTCATGTGCAATTTCCAACTTGTTTAAATATTGTGTTTGGAATAGTAAATTTTGTTCCATTTATTCAACAAGTTTCCAATAATTTCAATGATGAAACCCTCAAACCATTCAATATAATATTTATTTTTAAAAATTAATCTTTGCACTTCATCAGGTATATTTGGATTTATGCTTTTAGTAAACTGTAAAGTGTAAATTTTCTTCAATTTTCTTTTATAATTTGATGAATCTATATGTATGTGGGTCGGAGTCTAGGGGATTTAATTCACTAAGAGTATTTTGGTTGACGAACACATTTTTAAAAAAAAAACCGCACACACAATTTAAAAAGAATACAAGATTGCATGATTATGGCACGCGGCTTCTCCATCCCGCTCAGAACAGAAAACTGACTTCCCGCTTTATTACCAATTACGTCACATGACGTACTTATCCCTTCGATTGTTGCCAGATTACAGAATAAAAATGTAAATCAAACAATGAAAATAAGTTACAGTTATAGGTAAATTACATGTAACAGAAAGAAATGAATAATAATAACGTAGCGAATGATATTTATTGATTGTAGGGTAACATCTCCAGTAATTGGCATGCACCAATGATTGCACATCCTACAAACATGTCCTAAAATAAGATTTATATCCAGCCTTTTAAAAATGCAAGACCATATACCAATTATATGCTCATTTACGTTAAAGATTATAACTTTCATTTATGCTACTAGATGACAATAGTGCCTAGGAAAGAGAAACAATTACGGCTTGTATCAAATTAGCCATTTTTGTTGCAAATGCTTCTTCTCTGGCTTAAGAAAGGCATGCATTTCAATTTATTATTATCTGATTTATATTATATTTTAAATTTTAATTGACAACAGTGTTGTTTAATTGAAAAAGTTACTTTAATTGTGTAAAAGTCTAAGTGCCAATTACTGGTGATTACAGCAACTTTTTATAAATATATTTTTATAAAAATACCTTTTCAAATATTTTTTCTTTTAGTGAGCAAAATAGATGCACAGATATGCACTCTTTGATTTAAAAATATTTGCAAGTAAGTATTTTATTTCTTGGTTATGAAAATAGAAGTACGTTTAAAGACAAATCCTTAATGTGCCAATTACTGGGGATGTTACCCTATTCATCCATTGAAATTTATTTTAAAAAAAAACGGTAGCGATTTTTAGAGACGAAAAAGAAATCTCTTTTTATGTCAGAACCCAGGGTTTCTACCTTAAAAAGCATCGTCTTTTGACATTATTTTCTTTTATAAGGGAAGATTTCAATTTGACACATATTATACTGTGTTCGCACTGAGATAGTTAAATTTTTTGAAGCGGAATCCCCGGAATTAAGCTTCACCTGTTCGCATTAACTAAAAATTATAAGTGACTTAACTTGGCCAAACTGACATCTGGGCATGCACGTAAGATCGGAAATTTGTAACTGCAACTTCTAACTGCTTTTTTGTTTACACAGCAATTATCCTGCCATAGTTCAAATAAAAAAATTAATTTCGTTATGTTCCCGATTTATTTTGCTGGAGGAAATAATTAGGTTCAACACTTTCCATTTTTGACCTTTGATTATAAAAAAAATCCCCACAAACACACGTGTTAAGCAATTGGGGGTAAACAAATAACAATTTGAAATAATTTATTATTATTTGTGGGACTCAACTCCAGTAATTAATAATCAAAACTAAATATTCTGAAATTCAGAAACAATAATTAAATATTCAGAAGGCACATTTCCACCCAACTCATAGTTAAGAGAGTATCAAAGGTTTAAGTGAGTTTCAGAAACTTGCTCAAGTAAGAATCTTGATTCCGGTTTCAACCGCTTCAAAAAACTTCAAGTTAAGTGATTTAACATTATCAGTGCGAACAGGGTATTACTGTATGTCGAATAGACGCTTTCAGTCGTGACGTCAGTTCTTGGACACTGACTCCAAACAAACGGTTGCTATGTATGTTTCTATATAACAGACGCATGTTTAATGCTTTATATGCAATGATTCTGCAATTTATATTGAATAAGAAATGAAGCGTCGGTATCCAAGGACTTATGTCGCACTTGAAAGCATCGATTCTAATAATGCAAGAGCCGACCGCACAAAACCATAAGTAACCGAGCACAAGAAAAAAATCCTTCATTTTATGGAAGAGTAGTAATAGAGGAATCTAATGGTCCATGTCTGCCGCAAGCGAAGTGGCGCATACCACTAGTGGTTGACTCGTAGGTTTAGCATTGTGTTTGCCGTACAATCAGAAGTATGCAAACATGGAAAACTGGGTGCAAGAAAACACAACGATAAACTTACGAGTCAAGTACTAGTGGCATTGTGGCTTCTGCACCACTTCGCTTCCGGCAGACATGGATCATTAGATTCCCCTTATTACTACTCTTCCATGAAATGAAAGGTTTTTAGCTCACAGGCTATCATAGCCTGAGAGCTTATGTGTCCGCCCATTCTGTTTGTACATTCTTATGTAACGCGATAACTCATAATAAAAATATCCCATCCACTTGAAATTTTGTATATAGGTATATCCTGATAAGGCGCTTCCCTGATTACTTTTTGGTGTTCATTCGATATGTATGAGAGGGGGAACAAGGGGCTGATACCCCCTCCCCTTAATTGATATGAATGGGTTTTTCATGCAGAAATATTAGTTTTTGTTCAAAATTTACACATAGGATCATTCTGATGAAGCGCTTCCGTGATTGGTATTAGGTGTTCATTGGATAAATATAAACAGGGGAAATGGGGGTTCTAATGCCCCTCCCCTTAATTTATATAAATGGTTTTTTCATGCGGAATTGTCAGATTTCGTTCAAATCTTTGAATAGTCTTGGAAGTTTAATGGTTAAGTATATAAAAGAGAAGGATAACTCTTCTTAAATTATATAAATGGGTTTTTACTAAGAATTTTCCGATTTGCTCTAAATTTTGGATATGGATATTTTATATGATAAAGCATGTCCCTGATCAGTTTAGAGGATTCAATGATTAAGTATAAAAAGGGGAAACGGGTGTAGCTGATCTCCCCTCCTTAATTTTTTTTTCGATCGGAATTAACGCTTGAAAATATAAGGCTGTAATGTACAATTAGTATTGAGCCTAAGAGCTCAATGCCATCAGTTTAACTGGGCAATATCCTTTTTATTTTCCTTGTGCTCGATGACTTAGGGTTTTGTGGGATCGGCTCTTGGAACTATAAAGTGTGATTCCTTTCCTCGATTCTGATGAATGTGATTTCTGAGGAACATTCAGAGTGGTTCCGATTCGAGAACATCTTAGAACTTACAAGGAAGGTCTCCATACGGGCATACTCAGAAAATTCTGAAAAAATTACAGAATGTTCTTTTCATTAAGATATATATGTTTATAAAAAAATCTCGGCGGAACCCCTTTAAAATGTTCGTAAAAAAATAATGAACATTTCACTTATTTGGCGGTTTATCACCGGTTGGCGACGAAATAAAATTTCAAAAAATACTTTTTTATGTCAAATACTTTTTAAGGTAAAAATGTTTCATCTTGAACTTGTTTAACCTCTTCGCGACGGGCGAGTCATATATGCATTTCGTACGGACGTATCTCAGGGCCGGGCGGTTCACCCGTGCATTGTTGGAGAACTAGCCTGGTGAACGGGCGGTGCATATATGCATTTTAAGCTGGAACAATTTATAATAACCACTAGATGGCACTCTGTGTCCATTACATTGAAACTGAACATAGTTGTAGTGTTTTGACCTTCAGACTATTGACCTTTAGAGTTTTAGCGTCAGTTTTGTTACAGTTTGCGTTGCTTTCGGATATATTTTGCGCACTGCTCGTGTTAATTCAGAAAGCTTTGACTCCAGATTATTATGGCGAGAAAGCGTTATTTATCAGAGGAGGAATATACTCGAATGATAAATGAGCCAATCAGTGATATAGAAGATAGTGATGATTCATGTGCTAAAGAGTTAGAAAGTGATAGTTATAGCGACTCTGACACAGACATCTTGTCAGAGACTGAGCTCGCTGAATGCCTGCCTTCCACTTCCCGTCAAAGTTTGACTCAAGATGCTTCATCTTGGACTCGAGAGCTTGAGGAATTGCATCCTCATACATTTATTGGAACACCGGGAATAAATTCTGCAGATCATGCAGAAAGAGAAATTGATTTCTTCAATATTTTCTTCAATGATGATCTTTTAAATTTGACTACTGAAGAAACAAACAGTTTTGCTCAAAGCGCTCAGAGAAGTTCTCCATCAACTTCTAAGTCAGCCAAATTTTCAAATCTGAGTATTGAGAACATAAAAGTGTTTCTGGCAATGATAATACTCATGGGTATCATCAAGAAGCCTAATTTGAAAATGTACTTCACAACAAACGAGATATTCGCTACTCCGTTTTTCAACAGAGTTATGCCTAGAGATGTGTTTCTCAACATTTTAAAATTTTTGCATTTCACCTCAAACAACAGTGCTAAAAAGTTGGAAAAACTCGGATTAATTGTTGAAAACCTGAAAGATAAGTTTAAAAGAACCTACACACCCGAGGAAAATATTTGCATAGATGAATCCCTTTTCGCTTGGAAAGGACGTCTTGGGTTTCGTCAGTATGTTCCATCGAAAAGATCACGTTACGGCATAAAAATATACAAATTATGCGAATCAATATCCGGTTACGTGTGGAATTTTCTAATTTATTGTGGTAAAGATACAGAGATGTTAAGCAGCGAGGGATCTTATGGAGAAAGAGTAGTAAAAACATTGATGGACGACTTATTTCAGAAAGGATATAATTTATATTTGGATCGGTTTTTTACTTCCCCATCGCTTGCAGAATATATGCATTCCGTAAAAACGAATATTTGCGAAACAGTGATGAAAACAAGAAAGAGAATGCCCAAACACTTTCCAGAAAGAAAATTAAAAAAAGGTGACATGGATGTGATGCAACTAGGCAACGTGAACGTCATTGCATTCAAAGAAAAAAAGAAAGATGTTTTTATGCTAACAAGCATACATGAGCCAGAAATGGCTAAATCTGGCCGGAAAGATAGAGTAACTGGAGAGGACATTTTAAAACCTCGCTGTGTTATCGATTATAACAAAAACATGGGTGGTGTAGACGTAGGAGACGGAGTTATAACACACCATTCATGTTTTAGAAAATCTGTAAAGTGGTACAAAAAGTTATTTTTTGGGCTTATGGACATTACAATATTGAATTCAAACATTCTCTATGACAAAAAACACGGCACTAAAACGCCCCTTCTCCAATTTAAAATGAAACTGATTGAACAAATTTTGGAGAACTACGAAAATTATAGAGATGAAAGGCAATTTACAGTTAGATCTGTACCAGCAGCTATCAGATTATCTGGTAGGCATTTCCCTACCCTTAATATGAACAAAAAGGGAGAAAAAAGCCGTAGAAAGTGCATAGTTTGTTCGCAAACCGTGCTGAAAGAAAGGAAAACGCAACAAACATTTTATTCTTGCAAATCATGCAATGTAGGACTTTCTTGTATATGTCTTATTAATTTGAAAATATATTAATTTTTTTTGTCAATTAAAACTTTGGAATAATTGGAATAGCACTATCAAAAATTATTTCTTGAAGGTTAGTATTTTTTTTTATATATATGTTAATGTAAATTAAAGGAAAAACATTTTTAAAGTCTAGTTTTAATGTATATGACAGATTATGTAATAATCTAAAATGGTACCGAAAATTACGGCGGTTGGACTTAAACTTCATTATTTCTGATTTTTTTTCTAAATTTAGGCTTAGTGATACAAAACCCCCGTCCAGTAGCATAACTCCTTTCGCTTCCGCTTCGTCCCGAGCGAGCGTCTTACGGAAAGGCGCCCCGTCCCGAAGAGGTTAAAGAAGTTTTATTTATGTAACGTTAGTTTTGTCAGCTTTAGTTTGTTTTAACTACATTTTTGTCATTATGTATTTAGAACGAAGATTAACTGTGAAATTTAATGAATTAAAACAACATTTAAAATAAATAAAATTGTTTCAATCTCAAAATTATCTCCAATCTAATTGAGTTCTGTCGATTCAATTTTGTTGATATGCAAACAAAATTTTCTCCGATACTGAAATGCATTGATGCAGCATTCTTCATCTGGCTTTTATTTTGTCATACGCTTAAATACATGAAAAATACTTTTCAATATGAAGTTTTTTTTTTTATATAAGAAATTATTTTTAAAGTGATAAAATGAAATAACTGCATCAAAACAACAGAAATATGTAGGACAAAATACATTTATGTGTCAAACTCTCTCATTGTTCAAATTTAAATTCATTAAATACTATTTAAAAGTATTCTAAACGGAATAAACGGAACGGAAATACTTTTGATGGTCCCTGTAGTTGAACTATGCATCCGATTTTCATAAAATTTGAAATGACTGGACAAAAAAATGTAATAATCATGTATTTTAAATGTCAAACGATTCAGTTGGGTAGTTTTTGCGTTGTTATATGCTGACAGACAGACGGACGGACTGAACGACAACAATAGGTGCTAAGTTTTTACATAATTACGAACTCACCTAAAAAGTCTGAATAGCATGTTTCTGACTCTCCCTTTATGTCTTACCATTTACAAAGCATATGGCATTTGAAACTGACTTCCGTCGAAATCGGACCAATCACAAGCAAGCAAATTTTCGTTGTTGCTGAGTTTTTGTTAGTGATTCTCTTAACCCTTTCCGGCGCAGTGTTGCCGGGTCGGCAACACCTAAAGTTCCCCCTGTTTAGAGACACAAAAACTCCGTGAATATTTCAAGAACTACTCTAATGGCTACTTTAAATCTTTCTTATGAGTTCTAGATGGCAGAACCACAGAGATCAATCTCTACTGTTTTTAAATAATAGGTAAAATGTTTTACTGTAATACGCGCTTCACAGCAACGCTCTTCTCACTGCGCTTATCAGTGCTTTACTTATGGGAGGTTACCACTTCGGCAACAGCTGTATAATTAAAATGGTTTGTGCAATCTTTACAAAATTATACCTGTGTATTCCTCTAGGCCTAAATAGATTGCCTAATTTTTTTTTCTTTAAATTCCAACTTTAAAGAGTAATGCGCCGGAAACTGTTAACTCGTGTTCTACTTCTCCAGCTGAACTTATTCGTTAGTGTGTATTAAGGATGTTCTTAAATCAAAAAGGGCCACTTTTTGACACATGCTTACATTTATTTTTGTTCGGAAAGGCATGAAAATAACAGGTGCTGTCATTCAGAATCTGTCACTCATTTTTCTGTTTTTTATTAGCATTTTCCAACAAAGTTGAAAAGTGCTTATGCATTCAGTTTGTCTGGCCGTCTGACCGCGCTCTAGCTCTCGTAAATATATTTCGATTGTCATGAAGTTTTTGGAAGCTAATGACGAACCCTATTGAAAATGAAGTTTCTGCCATGATTAGTTTATTTACAGGGACAGTCAAAAGTTTTCCATTACATTACGGCCTATGGGGAAAAATCGTTTTAAATGAATTTTGAAGATGTTACACCATGTCAAATATCTTCAAATTTATATACATATACAAAGTGCAATAAAATATACATTTTGTAAAGTATGCAGTGTTATTATTCATTTACAGGCCCACACAAAAGAATTCCAATACATAAGAAAAACGGGGGGTATTTTTTGCGACATAATTTAATTATGACTAGCAGGGGAGACCGAGCTTAGCTCGGTCAAAATTAACTTTGTGTTCAACTCGATATAGTATTTTCACTGTATCATTAACTCTGTATTATTACTGTAAAACATGTTTATAATAGTATTATTTAGAAAAACAATGAATAAGAAAACTATGTTTTTATGCGCATATTTATAAATTTTATTTTATTTTAAATTTTACAACGAAAGGACATCGATCTAAATCACTTTATTAGCTCGACTCTGTTTGGTTTAACCATGCATCTCGAATCCTCTTAAGAATGTATAAAAAAATTCTTTACATTCTGAAAGACAATATTTTTTGCTAGATATAGCCAAATTTGGAGGCATTCTTTCATTTGGCTCCAAATACGTGTTTTGGTTTTCGTAATTTTTATAGTCGATTTTTTGGCCATATGTCGCCAATATTTTGTCAAATATCACCAAGTTATTGGCTTTTGCCATATTCTCGTGACCCTGACCCGTATTACCCAAAATGAGCCACTAATCAAATTTGATCAAGCATGTTACATAGCTCAATCGTCTTCAGGTAATCAAAAACAGTAGAATATAAAATTGAATCAAAATCGTTTAAGCCATTTTTAGGTAAAATTAGCTTAGTAGCATTCAGCAATTAAGCGAAATGACCCACTAATATAATTTTGTTTAACATGCGACTCAGCCCAATAGTCTTCTTGTGACAAAAAACGTTTTGTTTCAAAATTTAGGTAAAATTGATTGAGTCATTGTTATATATAATTAGAATGACCCTAGCTCATTAAGACCCAAAATGACCCACTAATAGAATTTCGCGAGCATGTGTCTAAGCCAAATGGTTTTCTCTTGCTCAAAAACAATATAATACAAAGTATAGTCAAAATGGTGAGTACCATTTTCTACATAAAATTAGCATGACCCATCATGACCAACAAATAACCCTTAAAATCGAAATCTCTCGAACGTGTGGCCTAGCTCTTTAGTTTTAGCATGCCGAAAAACATTAGATACAAAATTTAGGTAAAATCGATTGAGCCGTTTTTAGGTGCGTTCGTAATTATATAATACGTAGCACCTATAGTGATCGTTCAGTCCGTCCGTCTGTCCGTCCGTCTGTCCGTCCGTCCGTCTGTCCGTCCGTCCGTCTGTCCGCATATAACAACGCAAAAACTACCCAACCGAATCGTTTGAAATTTAAAATACATAATTATTACATAATTTTGTCGAGTCATTTCAAATTTTATGAGAATCGGATGGATAGATCAATTACAGGGACGATCAAAAGTATTCCATTACATTACGGTCAATGGGGAAAAAAGTTTCAAATGCATTTTAATCGTTTGAAATTTAAAATACGCAATTATTACATAATTCTGTCGTGTTATTTCAAATTTTTTGATAATCGTGTGCATAGATCAATTACAGGGACAATCAAAAGTATTCAATTACATTATGGTCAATGGGGAAAAAGTTTCAAATATATTCTATACGTTTGAAATTTAAAACACATAATTATTACATAATTTTTTCGAGTTATTTCAAATTTTATGAAAATCGGATGCATAGATCAATTACAGGGAAAATCAAAAGTATTCCATTACATTACGGTCAATGGGAAAAAATGTTTCAAATGCATTTTAATCGTGTTACACTCATGCGAACTTAATAAAATTTATATGCAACTATAAAGTACATATTATACTATACATCTTACATAATTTGTGGTGCAAAGAACATTTGTTATTGATTTACAAGGCCACACAAAAGTATTCCATTACATAATGGTATAGGGAGAACATTGTTTGATGAGCGTTTTAATTGTAATTCACTATTTACAATGTTATGAGATTGATATATGAAAGTAATATTTTTAAAACTTCGTTATCGTTCGAACGCACCTAATTTGCTACGCTTCACGTGCAATTTCCAACTTGTTTAGATATAGTTAGTTTGATCCTGACCCCTTATAATACAAAATGACCCATTGATCGAATTTTCTCAAAAATCTGTCCTAACCCAATGATTTTCTTGTGACCGAAAACGATAAAATACAAAATTTAATCAAAATTGCGCGAAACGTTGTCTAGATAAAATTAGAATGACCCAAAAGTGGCCCACTAATCGAAATTTCTCGAACATGTGACCTACCCCAATGATTTTCTCATGCCAAAAATATGTTGTATACAAAATTTCGTTAAAATCGACCCACCCATTCTTTAGATATAGCTTGACCTTGACCCATTAAGACCCACAAATGACCCTTATAATCGAAAGCTCTCGAATATGTGACTTAGTCCATTAGTTTTCTCGTTTCTAAAAATTGTTACATACAGAATTGCGTTAAAATTGATCCTGCCGTTCTTTAATTATACATAGCTTGACCCAGACCCTTTATGATCCAAAATGACCCATTAATCGAAATTTTTCGAACATGTAACCTAGTCCAATGATTTTATCGTGCCAAAAAATGTTTCATACAAAATTTCATTAAAATCGATCCACCTGTTCTTCAGATATAGTTTGACCATGACCCGTTATGACCCATCATGACCCACAAATGACCCTCATAGTCGAAATCTCTCAAACATGTGATTTAGCCCATTAGTTATCTCATGTCAAAAAACTGTCACATACAAAATTTCGTTATAATCCATCACGCCGTTCTTTAAATATAAATAGCTTGACCCAGACTCTTAATGACCCAAAATGACCCATTAATCGAAATTTTTCGAATATGTAACCTAGTCCAATGATTTTATCGTGCCAGAAAAATGTTGCATACAAAATTTCGTTAAAATCGATCCACCTGTTCTTTAGATATAGGTTGATCATAACCCATTATGACCCATCATGACCCACAAATTACCCTCATAGTTGAAATCTCTCAAACATGTGATTTAGCCCATTAGTTTTCTCATGTCAAAAAACTGTTACATACAAAATTTCGTTATAATCCATCACGCCGTTCTTTAAATATAAATAGCTTGACCCAGACTCTTAATGACCCAATATGACCCATTGAATTTTTTTCTCGAACATGTAACCTAGCCCAATGTTTTTCTCGTGCCCGAAAACCATAGAATGCAATTTTTAGTCAAAATTGCGTGAGAAAATCGCTAGATAAAAATAGCATGACCCACAATGACCCCAAAAATGACCCACTAACCGAATTTTCTCGAACATGTTACCTAACCCAATGGTCTACTTGTAATCCAAAACGATAAAATATAAAATTTGGTCGAAATCGTTAGAGCCGTTTTTTAGATAAAAATGGCTTGACCCATAATGACCCAAAAATGACCCACTAATCGAAATTTTTCGAACATGTGACCCAGCCCAATAGTTTTCTCGTGCCAAAAAACGATTGGATACAAAATTTCCTTAAAATCGATCCAGTCGTTCTCTAGATATAAATAACTTGATCCTGACCCATTATGACCCAAAATGACCCAGTAATCGAATTTTCTCGAACATGTGACCTAGCCCAATGGTCTTCTCGTGCCCGAAAATGGTAAAATCCAAATTTTTGCGAAAATCGTTAGAGCCGTTTTTGAGATAAAATTTACCCACACACACACACACACACACACACACGCACACAGGTCGGCAAGACGTGCAAACTCAGGACTTGGTGTATACACCGCCAATTCGGGACTTCGAAAATAACGGACTTAGAAGTTTATTTCCGGTGAATAATTGTTACTTATACTATATTAAATATGAATTAACTTTGATTTTTCTCAAATTTGCAGAATTTCACAAAATTTCACAATATGTATTTTTGCTATATAAATGGGGACATTGATACACACTTACACACACAGTGAACTTGATACACACAATCAATTGGGGACTTCATTATTTTACAATCAACTGAGGACATTTACTATGTTGATACACACAAACAACCCCGGACATTGTGAAAAAAATTCGTGCTACGATACAATTTACATGTTGTTTCTTTATAAGTATAAATAATAATCTTCAGTTTTTAATCTTAAAATTCATTTTAGTGTTTTTTTTATCTTTTATGCACACAAGAAGAAAGTATTTTAATCGCGAAAATTTTCAATAAAAAAAGTGTCTATTTTCTGTAAATCTCAATTAACTTTGATTATTATTATTATTATTATTATTATTATTATTATTATTAATTAATTAATTAATTAATTAATTGTATTCCTGTATCTAAATCTGCAGATTTAGTGAAGGTACGCAAGTAAATAAAATTATGAATAAAAGTAAAATACAGCAAAGCTTAGCATAAATTTAAGGAGACCAAAATGGTCGATAGAGGCAGCTCTTAATTTAAATGAATAATAATTTAATAAATGTAAAAAATATTTCATTTCGCGTGTCAAAATAAATGATAAATATGATTTAGTATGATGAAATAAAAACAAATAGGCACATTTTTTACGTGATCTATTTAATCCATTAATTTTAGTTATATACATAATAATTTTATTTAAACTTGCGTGCAACAATTAAAAGAAATGAATTTTCAATTATGAAATTTACGCTACTGCAAATTTTTAAGCTTCTAAATATCGCACATTTTCAATTTTTACACCATAACAAAGGGAAAAAATGTATTTTTAAATGCATTTTGTTGAAAAGCTGTATCTCAATTTATTTTTGAGATATTATTTTTATCGTAGTTTGTAATACCAATTTTGTAATTTTGGCAACAGGGGTACTCCATCACTTTTAGAAGTAAAGGGTAAAAAAATTATTTTTATATCTATTTAAACTTGCGTTGCAACAATTAGAAGAGAAAAAACAACAACAAAATAAACTGATGATTCAAAAAGAATAAAAATAATATTTTTTTCCAACACCGACAAACAGAGACGCAATACGCACCGACAATTTAAAACGTAATACACATCAACAACCCACGAAGTATACACACCGGTAAGCCATGACCTAAAACACACCAGCAAAAGAGGACGCAATACATACCAGGAAGTCAGGACGTGAAATACAACGGCAACCAAGGACGTATACGCACCGGAGAATAAGGACGTATACACACCAGAAAATCAGGACGTATACACACCGGAGAATCAGGACATATACACACCGAAGAATCAAGACATATACACACCGGAGAATCAGGACGTATACACACCCGAGAATCAGGACATATACACACCGTAGAGTCAGGACGTATACACACCGTAGAGTCAGGACGTATACACACCGTAAAGTCAGGACATAAACACACCGGAAAGCTAAGACATAAAACACACCAGCAAGTGAGGACGAAATACCCACCGGAGAATCAGTACGTAATACATGTCGACAGGCGAGGACTTAATAGAGGTTCTCTACACTGTAAAAAAAATCGACAAAGGTGCCAAACTTTTTCTAGGAAACTGGCATTCCAAGAACTTTTCATGTAACGATAACAAGAAAAATTCATGCAACCGACTCTGAAACTTGAATTTTTACTGTTACCTTTACAGGAAAAGTTCTAGGAATCCCAGTTTCCTAGAAAAAGTTTAGTACCTTTGCAGATTTTTTTTTTTTTTTTTTTTTTTACAGTGTACCACACGTTTAACTTTTATGAAGAATTGTCTCCAAATAAAGCAAGAATCTTATAAACATTTATATTTTCTTTCAAATTAAAAACAAAATATGAAAATCTCATTTTTGGTCCCACTTTAGAAAAAGAGCAAAAATTTTGAAAAATCCTGAAATTTTTTTTTAGATATCTATGTTTATAGTGATTAATGCAAGTTTTTTAAATCTCTATTTAAAAAAAAATAATAAATAAAATAAAATAAATGAATAAATGTCATGTTAAAATCTTGTTCCCTTTTCTGTCCCTTTGACTAAGAATATTTAAAATTCTAGGATATGAAATTTAGGTAATCCTCTGACTATATTTTAAAACATTAATTTTATGAATAACTTTCCTTAATTGAAATATAATGAAAAATGTAAAAAGCTGGATTGTCACCTGGAATCTAGATTGAAATTTTTTTACTCCTAAATGATTCCGTCTTAAAAGGTTTTTCGATACAGAATTTTTCAAAATTTTAAGTCTCCAGACCGTATAAATCTATTAATGAGTTTAGTAATAATTCAGATATTTCTAGAGTAAATTTAACGACAAACAGTTAAACATTCAATATAGTTTACAAAAGAATATATAGAAAGAAGTATAGTAGAAACAGTATATTTTGAACGGAGTACTATGCAGTTAATTGCACATTTAGTTAAAATAAATAATGTAAACAAACAAAAAAAAAAAAAAAAAAAAAAAAAAAAAAAAAAGAGAGAGAGAGAGAGAGAGAGACCAATATTTTTTAACACTTTCCAGCAAAGTTAAGAAGTCTTTATGATTTCGGTTTATCTGTCTATCTTGCCGCTTGTTTTCACAATAACTCTCGAAAATTTAGCGGATTGTCGAAATTTTTGGGTTTTATTGATGTATATCCTAGCACGAACACTATTCCAAATGAAATTCTTAGCATGATTAGTTTATTTATATGGACAATCAAAATTTGTTCGTTACATTACGTTCTATGGGAAAAAAATCGTTTTAAATGAATTTTAATGATGTTACGCACTGTCAAACATATTAAAGCCTATATTCATCTACAAATTGCACTAAAATATAAAGTGAAAAGTATAGAAATTATTTGCAGCGCCACACAAAAGAATTTCATTATAGAATAGTAAAGAATAAATTATTTGCGACATATTTTAATTATATTGAACTGTTTCAAGTATAGTAAAACTGATATACGTTGCTGAGGCCTAATATAAGATATTTCATGCATATTACGAAGTGCACAGATTTACAGGGACTCACCGAAGATTTAAAATAGTATGTTCTATCAAAAGTACTGTATATTATTGATGATGGCTAATGGAAGCATAAACTGTCGTTTTGATTATGATATGCGCTTTTAAGTTTCACTAAATTTATACATATTATATGGTATGTATAAATGATATAGTTGATATACAGGGTTATACAAAGGAGCTCGAGGCTACTGAAAATAAGCATAATTTACTTAAAGGTTTTTTTTTTTTTTAAATAAGCTGAACTGCATCCTGTTTACTAAGAAATTTTTGTAGAATATAGTTAAAATGATATACAGGGCCACTCAAAGAATTGCATATATGAGTCGCGAAAGGATATATAATTTCTGGAAATGTGATTTCAGTAGTTTAAAGGGTGTTTCAGTTCAAACTAAATTAAAGTTAAATACTGGCATATAATAATGGTCCTAGGTTAACTAGAGGGCTGAACAAAAGTACATAAGTATGCCTCCATCTATTAGAATTAATTGCTGAAAGAAAATTTCAAACTGTTCCGCGTTTTCTTGTTAAACAAATTTTCCCTTTTTATAGTATCTACATCAATTCACAGATCAAACAAGGCTTTTCAAAAGTATTAGAATACATATTTGCCTATAGACAGTAGCATTAGTGAAGTTTTGTTAAAAATTTCAGGAAGTGTTGGAAAGTATTTCATAATCTATGCTCAACGCATGATTTTTCTAACTTGTTTTTTTTCTTATCAGAACTCCTCGCATAAAACAAAATTTTAAATGTCTTGATGTAAAAATAAAAATAACCGCACACATCAACACTATACGGTGCATTTTATGCGTCATTTATAATAAGTATCATTAAGGTGTATTCAAATTCAAGTTGTTTATTTTTTGATTTATTTTTAAATTCATTTTTGTTTTGAAAACATCAAATCCGCAGGTTTTCTTATTGAGAAACTATATATTGTGAGGTGGTTTGTCGATTTATTGCTAAAGGAGAGTCTATTGCCAAAACTGCAGTCAAAGTTGGCGTTTTAAACCGAATTTCCTGAAGCGATAGTGTTGAAAACGGAAAAAGGGTCATACTGGGAAGATAACTATTTTTAAATTGCTGCAATAAATTGAGTGAAAAATGAAAATACACGGCCGTTTATAGATATTTTCAAAAATCACGTCAGCAAGTTTCCTGTTTTTATCCTTAAAAAAAGTCTGAAAATGTGTCCTAAAATTTTGAGTATTTGAGCATGGATATTTTTCTTTTTATATAAACCGTCTCAAGAAATTTCGGAAATTTCCCCGAAAGTTTGAATAGTTATTTTCTATTATTTTTTTATTCAAATGTGCTGGATTGGAACTGGGTTTGGTTTAGGTTTATTTTATGACGTCCGATTATCTACGCAAGGGATATAGGACCTTAATGGGGTGGGATGCCCTCCGTGGGGGTCTTTCTAACGGAACCTAATCCGTATTCACGCAAGTAAATCCAAGGTTCGAAGAAAACCACGGAAAACTTCGAACGATTAAGCCGACGACCGCGATTGGGTTCGAACTCAGCACCTGCCGTCTACCAGTTTAGAGGTCAGAACCTCTTGGCCACTGGTGGGGACTGGAACTGGGACTGACAATTTTTGCCTATTCAGATTTCAACAATAATATAGCACATTCCTACTAGTAACTACTTGTAACTTGCCTTGAAAATAAATCCAGTCGCCCATCTTGGTCTGAACTATAGAAAAAAGTAATTTCCTGAACCAAACTCGCTCACAGAGTCGACGAGGAAAATGGAAATGGAGACCTTATGTCGAATACCCAAAAGAATTGCTCACAAAATTTTGAAAATTTAGTCGATAAAAGTCTAATATATATATATATAGAGAGAGATAAATATATATATATATATATTGTTCCTTTGAAATCCTTTTGATGTTAAGTTTGAACTTAACTCATTTTTGAAAAATTGAGTTCAAATTTAAATTATTTTTTAGCTCACAGGCTATCAAAGCCAGAGAGCTTATGTGCTCGTCCGTTCTGTATATATGTATGTACGTGCGTACATACGTACCCAACTGGATAACTCGTGATAAATTTTTTACAATTTTACAAGAAATTTTGGATATAGGCTTGTGATAAGACGCTTCCCTGATTACTTTTGAGAGTTCTTCCGTTCAGTATAAGAAGGGGAATGGCAGCTATTGCCCCTCCCCTTAATTTACGTAAATGGGTTTTTCATGTAGAATTAGTAGATTTCGTTCAAATCTTAGATGTTGGATCATTCTAATGAGGTGTCTCCGTTACTAGTATTTGTTGTTCATTGGATAAGTTTAAAGAGGGGGAATGGGGGGGGGATGATCCCCGTGTTAATTTAGGTTTTTCACGCAAAATTTACCGATTTGCTTCAAATTTTGTATACAGATTTATTCTAAAAGGCGCTTCCCTAGTTTGTTTTTGAAATTCAATGCATAAGTACAAAGGGGGGATAAAGGAAACTACCCCTCATAATTCATGTAAATGGTCTTTCATGCAGAATTAACCGATTTGTTTCAATTTATGTCAGGGGCGGATCCAGAGAATCTTTTGGGAGGGGCGATTCTGAGATTTTCGTTTCACGAAATCCATGCTTTTTTTGCTATCGTTTGATGAAATTCGCTCTTTTTTCGGGATACTTTGAGAAAATTAGCGCTTCATTTGCAGCCCTTTGACAAAAATCGCGCTTTTTCAGCGATCCTACGTCAAAGTTCGCGTTTTTTTCATGATCCACTGTCAAAATTTGCGTTTTTTCTCGACCCTTTGACGAAATTCACCCTTTTTCTGTGATCATTTGACGAAATTCGCGATACTCTAAAAAATTAGCGCTTTTTCAGCAATCCTATGTCGAAGTTCAAGGTTTTTCAACGATTTTATGTCGAAATTCGCACTTTTTCCGAGTTCCTTTGCCTTCCCTTTTCGCAACCTTTTGAAAAAAGTAGCGCTCTTTCCGAGAACTTTTGACGAAATTTGAGCTTTTTACACAACATTTTGACAAAAATCGCGCCTTTTCAGGGATCGTATGTCGAAGTTCTCGTTTTTACGCGATTCTCTCTCAAAATTCGCATTTTTTCCGCGACCCTTTGACGAAATTCGCACTTTTCTGCAGTACTTTGACAAAATTAGCAGTTTTTTGCAAGCCTTTGAAAAAAATAGCGATCTTTCCTCGAACTTTTGACGAAATTCAAACTTTTTGCGCAACACTTTGACAAAAATCGCGCCTTTTCAGCGATCCTATGTCGAAGTTCGCGTTTTTTACACGATCCACTGTCAAAATTCGCGTTTTTTCCGCGACCCTGTGATTAAATTCGCGCTTCTTCAGTGATAATTTGACGAAATTAGCGCTTTTTCAGCGATCCTATGTCAAAGTTTGCGTTTTTTACGCGAACTTCTGTCGAAATTCGCCTTTTTCTGCGACTCTATGATGAAATTCGTGCTTTTTCCATAATAATTTCACGAAATTCGCGTTTTTTTTCGCGATAATTGACAAAATTAGCGCTTTTTCTGCCATCCTATGTCAAAGTTCGCGCTTTTTCAGCGATTCTTTGTCGAAATTAGTACTTTTTCTGCAATACTTTGCCTTCCTTTTTCCCAACCCTTTGACAAAATTAGCGCTTTTTCCATGACCTTTTGATAAAATTTGCTCTTTTTCCACGATACTTTGAATTAATGTTTTATTTTGCAAACATTTTTTCCGCGACACTTTGACAAACTCGCGCTTTCAGCGATCTTGTGTCAAGATTCGCTTTTTTTAGCGATCCTTTGTCAAAATTCTTTTTTCTTTTTTTTTTTTTTTTTTTTTTTTGCGCAACCTTTGACAAAATTCGTGCTTTTTCCGCGATCTTTTGCCGAAATTCGCTCTTTTTCCGCGACACTTTGATAAAATTAGGGCTTTTTAGCGACATTTTAATGAAATTCGCGTTTTTTCCGGAACAATAGAAAGTCTCTGACGGAGTCACAGAAATCCCTTCCGGAAAAAAGTCTGAATTCAACACTGGTTTGGGGGGGGGCGATCGCCCCCCCCCTCGTGGATCCGCGCCTGAGTTATGTATACAGGCTCATAAGAATAAGAAGCTTCGCTCATTTATTGTGTTGTTCTTTTGTTAATTATAAAAGGGATACGGGCGATCATCTGACAACGAAGTTAGCTAAATAGAGTTTTAATGGTTAATTATAAAGGAGGAAACGGGGGACAACGTTTCTTAAATTACATAAATGAGTTTTTATGCAGAAATATTTGACTTGCTTCGAATTTTGGATACAGGTTTTTTATATGATAAGACGTATCCCTTATTAGTTTTGGGGCTTCAATGTTTAAGTATAAAAAAAGAAAATAGGGGGGTACTTTCTTCCATAATTTTGTTTGAAAGGCATTTCTATATAAGACTGTAATATACAATTAGTCTGCATAGTCTGTGAGCTCTATGCAGCAGTTTAAGTGGACATCATTCTTTTTATTTTTTTCTGTGCGTGTGAGCATGACTAACACTGGACTATGCTGTTAAACAGATGTCATATATGAGAAAGCATATGAAAACAAGTTGGGTTCACTGTTGTAATAGATAAAATAGATATTATAAGCACCTTCTAATTGCACAATCTCTTTCTTTTTTTCCGAAATGGTATTGATATACTATGGTTATGAGCTCCTCATTTATGTAACAAGATTAGTTTTGACTGCTCATTGATGACTTGAGAGCACGAATTAGCCGTGAGATGTTTCTTTGTGTATATAATTATACACTATTAAAAAATCAATGTTATTTATTTATTTATTTTCATTTTTATTAGTAAATAACAGGTGCATGACATTTAGTTATATTCAACCAAACAGTTAAATTTAAATTAAAAAGAGTAATAAAGAAATAATATTTTTTTCTTTCAATTATTCCTCTAATAGCCCTTTCCACAAGTTATACTTAAAGCCCATGGTATGTTTTTAACAAAGACAACATCCAGCAGTAATATCATCGAATTTAAGGAAATTTGGGGTGCAAGTAGAGGTCGACATTCATAGTTAAACCAGACGGAGATTCACCTTAACGAGTGTCACCGATGTATAGCAGAAAAGATTGTTATTTGTTATTTGGAGAAATAGAAAGACAAAATTAAATCATGCAGAAAATTATCTTTTTTCAAAATAAATAAATAAATAAAATATTAAAAATGGAAGGAATTAAAATAATAAAATTAGCTAGATATTAACCAATATTTTTTTTTTTAAATAAAAATTCTCAACATATTTGGCAGGTTTACGGATACTAGTGAGGTACTAGTGAGCAGATAACTATTTAGGGTACTGTTGTATTATTGTTTAACTTATATACTGAATTCATATTGCTCATTGTGTACTTGAGATTTTAAGATAGCATTTTTTTCATATCTTAAGTTACTTGAGATATTTTAGTTTGATAACATTATGTGAACAAATCCTAGAGTATCAATCCTTCAGTTCCTCTTTCGAATTAAGAACTTATTTCATAGATAAAGAAATAATGAATTCCCAAACTATCTGGACGTAAGAGAAAGTATAAGTAATAGTTTCTATGGTCAAAAATGCTTTTTGTTCTCTCGGGGTAAGCTTTGTTTTCCTTGGTAGAGTTTTGAGGGAAAGACTTTGAGGTTCTTGATATATATCGCAAGTGGAACGGGGAAATCAAGGGTGATTTTCCGATAAATAGCTTTAGATATCCTAATTTAAGAGAAATATAGAGTATTTTGATAAGTGGACCGAGTACGCAGAAAGTACTTATGGTATGTAAGTTTATATCATGGTAGATGCAGGGCCGTAGCTAAGGGGGTTCTATGGGCGGCTCAGCCGCCTTCCCCCGCATGCAAAAAAATTCCATGATCACTAAATGTTACGAAAATTCAAGCGAAGTTCTGTTCAAAAATCTAATTTAATTTTGAGAACTTTTCACAGTTTTGCAGAGTTACTAAATTGTATCTAAAATAAGTGTTTCAACACTCCCTCACCCTATTTATACATATGAGGCTTACATGATGTTTCATTTTGTGCCAGTTATACACTCAAAATTGTCAACATCCTATACTTTTGTTAGCATAAAATGAAGTTATTACATCAGTTTAATGAGAAACATAGTACCTACAATGTGAATATACACTAATTTATCTTTCTGAGTCAGAGAGAGGGGAAAAAATTATGACCCTACCCTCTACATTCTCTTGAGCCCCTTCCTATCGTTCACTTCTAGCTACGGGCCTGGGTAGATGACATATGTAAGATATTTTTTACTTGTAAATAATATTTTGTTTATATGTAAATAAAAATTGTAAATAAATTGTCCGCTAATTTAAACTGAATGAGTTAGCATTCTTTTTGATAATTATTTCTCAGAATGTACTCGATATCATATAGTTATGTCAGTTGTGACAGCATATTGTTTAATTTTTTTTTTTTTTTTTTTTTTTTTTTTTTTTTTTCCAAAATCTGCGCCAGTGGTAATCGTGGTTCTAGGAAAATTCATCAGGATGTGGACTAAGGAAAGGTGCAATAATATTATTTCTGAAGATGATGAGCAAATATGATTAGATTATGTATATCTTGTAAATATGATACATTTGTTCAGACATTTTCCCCATAAAATTCACATTAAAAAATTTATTTTATGTTTATACATTAAAGTATGCATTTGAAGTTTCAGAATATGTGCCGAAGTATTGTTCCACATCCATTCAGAAATTTAAACAATTAGCTAAAAATAAATAAATAAATAAATAAATAAATAAATAAATAAAAAATTAAAGTTTAACAAAAATAATGCATAATGATTACAGAAAATATGATATAAATTTTAACGGAAGTAAAAGAATGTCATTATATATTAATAATAATAATGATAATATAATTATGTAGACAAGTTACACAACTTGGTTTTTAGATGTTTGTGTTTACAATACTTCATAACATAAATGACTGAAATTTCGATTTAAATTTATATATTAATAGTAATTTCAAAATCACGTCCTACCCATTTTCGTTTGGACAGGAGTTTTGAAGATACTAAGAATTGATTTTTATGCATTCCTTCTTGTTATATTGTAAACCAGTAATTTCATGAATTTATTTTTTATAAATTAAAATATGAAGAAAAAGGAGCATAATAGGAGCATATTATTGCACTTTTCGCCTCATGTATTTCTCTTCCTCTTTCCTGGAAGGGGGTTATTTAAAAAAAATCGCAGAAAAAAAAGCAAGAATCTTTTTAATATCTGTTATTTCTTTAAAATATCAGTCCAACCTGCGTCTGAGAGGTACTGCTCTTGAAGACGGTAGACGGGAGTTGCTAGGTTCGAATCCAATAGCGCGCTTACTGTTCGGAGCTTTCTTCAAAATTTGCTTAAATACGGGTTAAGCTACCTTAAAAGAAAACCCGGCGCGACGGAGAGCACTCTTTCTAGGCCTATGTCCCACGTCCAGAAATAGGCAATACTAAATAACAACTTTAAAATATAAAACCATACATGTTTTTTGTTTTTTTTTTTTTTTTGTTTTTTTTTTTTTTTTTTTTTTTTCAACTCCACACCTTGATTTGAACACAAAAAAGTCTCATGTTCTCATTTTTGTTATTTATGGTACCCAATTATCTGGACGTGTAATATAGGACTATAGAGAGTGCCCTCTAGCAGGGTCTTTTTAATGTAGCCAAAACCGTAATTTCGTATGTTTTGAAGAAAACCATGGTATATTCCGAATGGGGACCCGGAGGGTGCGATTGGGTTCGAACCCAGAACCTCCCGTCAACCAGCTTCTATCAGTGTTTACCAGCGAAATTTGCAGAGTACAGTAACTGATTATTAGCTATCTGTGTTTTTAATTCTTCAAGAAAAGATTATTATGATTCTCTGTTTTTCTTTACAATGTGAAAATATGTGTAAATCATATTTTTGTCAAATGATTCTCTTGCGGAGAAGGAAAATGTTACAAAGTTCTAACAATGCATTTTTATATATTCATCCGTGCAGTATTTACAACCACGAAATTTATGAATATAATTCTGTAAATGAAAATGACTGTAAATGTGCATTTTGTATGTGTGGGAAAGAAATATTAAAATTTACATTTTTTTTTTTTTTTTTTTTTTTTTTTTTTTTTGTATTTGTATTTGTAATACATTATAGCAAGAATCTTATGAATTTTATTTTACGGTTTCTCTCATCCCATGAAACTTTATTCATCTCTTCCATTGTCTGTTCGTCTGTCACAGAGCCCGAACACAAAACCAGTATAAGTCAGAGACTTCAAATTTTGTGTACTTACAGCTGAAAACCTCGTGTCACACGACAAATGATAAAATTTTGAAAAACTCTAAATTTTTAATTAACTAAATTTTATCAATGTCATCCGTTCATTTTTGCTACTTGCATTATAAAATTTAAACTTTATTTAAGAACATTTATAATAAGAATCATAATTTGAACACTTTGTCAGTTGACATCATAGCTTAGAGATGAAGCATCTCACTTCTAAATAAGAAATTGTTAGTTCAATTCTCGGGTGATGTACGTAGAAATTTTTTGCTAAAAGCACGTAGAAATCTTTTAATTAAAATAGATTTAATTAAAAGAAATTTCGTATTTTTTGCCAATTTTTTAAAAAATATTAAGAATATGTTTTTACTATAAATTAATGATATTTCATTCATCTGACATTCATTATATTTTTGGGGACTCAATTTTCATTCTATTTTGAATTTCAATTTCAAATTTTATTTATTTATTTTTCATTTTTAGAAATTTAAATGAACACAAAATCTTGAAATTCGTCAAAACACCAATTTTCTTTATTTACTATTAGCTGAAAGTCTCTCTAATTAAAAAAGATTTTGATACCTCATTTTTACCTATACGATAAATATAACGAGAGCTATTGTAAATTTTATTCAGTAGATTCAGTGCAATTACAAATGAAAACTTGAAACTGATTTTTCTCCCAGATCATATTTTTATAACTTGGTTGTTCGAAAAATACTAAGGTTTTTTTGCTAAGTTAGAAATTTGATTTATTTTATTTGTTTATTTTTATTTTTTACTTATTCTTCATTATGTATTTGATATTTTAGTGTAATATTCAAGTGTGTTAACATTCAAGTGTTATTTTTTAAGAAATATTTAAACTGAGATTTTGTGTAATTTCTTTCAATTTTGATAGACACGAGAAAAAAAGATCATACTAAATGTAAAATCCCATGCCTCTAAAACTCCAACACAGTGAAAAAAAATTGAAGAATGATGAAAGTGAAAAAAAATCGAAGCAAAAATATTCATATTTGTAAAAGTAGTAATTTAAAAAAATAATTAAATGAAAAAAAAAAAACATACAAACTTTAGAAAAAAATATGCTATTCTACTACATTTAAAAAAAATTATGAAAAAAAAAAACTTAAATTGTGAAAATACATGAGAAAAACATATTTTTGCTAAATGATACTCTTGTGGGGTGGAAAATGATAAAAAATCTAGCAAGTGATATTTAAATATCCTTGTGAAGCAAGAAGTATCTAAATACATTTTTTTAAATAAAATGTATATATATATATATATATATATATATATATATATATATATATATATATATATGCATATATATCTATATAATGTGAAAAACTGTTTTGCTTCCTCCCTCGTTGGAGGACGAATTTCGAAATTTTCAGCGATCCATTTTTCAGTATTTATATATGCAATTAAAAAAAAAAAAAAAAAAAGATTTTAGGAAAAAGATGACAAATGAGAATATACTTCATACAAATCTTGTGCTCCCTATACTCCTCATCTAGTTGTCTAAATTTGCAAAATCAAGAAATTAGTTTAAATAAGGTACCCTGGGGTAATAACGCCAGGCGGGGTAATAACGCCAAGTGCTTATATTTTGCATAATTATGAAATAATCAGGTAAATGACACCCATGTGCTTTGCGCAGAAGGGTTTTGATTCATATAAATCGCAAAAAACAGCTTCAAGTTAATTTGTTTCATTTTTAGGTCTTATTGTTTTTACAAGCAACTAAAATTAACGCTTGATCTAAAATTTGCGAAATAAGGTTTTTGATGTGAAGACTATATTTTTTATCCGGAAATACTTTGTTTATTACATAAATTTGTAGTGTATTTCATGTACTTTCAAATTGTTGTAGAAGATTTTGGATATCTTCTCGAGATAATTTGTAGTTTAGGATTTACTGCGCAATAAGTATCCCGGGGTAATAACGCCAGGGATTGGCGTTATTACCCCGGTTGATTCCCAACAGTGGCCGAACTATATCCGAAGGGGGTTTATATATTAATATGGGGCAGCATTATCATCATTGTTGAAATGGTAAGATTAAGGGGGGGGGGGGTGCCCAATACTTAAAAATAATCTCTCTATTTTATTTTTTATTATATTATTATTTTTTTACTAATGTAAAAAATAATTTTTAACTCTTGTAAATAAAACTATATCAAAATGTTTTCGAGATTCAAATTCGAACATCTTCAAAATCAGGTTTCTATTAAATTTTCAATGGATTGTTCAATTGAGTTCGAAATTTTAACTGTCCGCTTTCTCAGCGTTCGATTTTTCAAAACTTTATAAATTTAACCTTTAACTAATGTGACAGAAATTGTAACGTATGAATGTGATGCGGTTTGTGAGACCGCAAAATTGAAAGATGAATAAAAGGCGGGAATAACTCATATGATTGTGTTTCTGTACTAAACTTTTTATACAAGAGTATTATACTTAATATTCACCTATTTAGTCTCTGGTGATAGTACTAAAATTCCAAATGAAACAAAATTTCGGTAGTGTTTACAGTTAAACTGAAAATTACAAGTTAAACTAAAAAATTAAAAGAAAAATAGCGGTCTACGAGACCGGTAACATTAGTTAAAGACTAATAGGCGATCCATGATTAAAAATCATAGAATACTGTTCCTGCGCTAAACTTTTTGTACAGAATTAATTCTAATTAAGTTTAATCTATTCAAATATTTCTAACAATATTACGAGAACTCCAAATGAAAGAGTATTTCAGTTGTAACTATAGTTAAACTGGAAAATACAAATTAAACGCTATTTTTTTTTGGGGGGGGGGAGGGGGTACCGTGTTCAGTCAGATTGCTAACAGCAGTTAAAGGTTAATTTTGTTGCTAATATAGAGATAATGATATATAACCATATGAATTATATATAAAATTGAATAAGAGATCTCTTTGGGATAATATTTTTTAATCAAAAATTTTATTCAGTTTATTAAAAATTTATTAAAGCATGTTCTTTAAAACGTCGACAATTTAACTGTAGGTTTGGAGAATCCGCATTAGTGTGGAGTTATGTGTTAAAAACTATTTACTAGATTACTATAATAATATTAACCCTTAACTGCTGTGACAAAAATTGTCGCATAACTTACTGTGAGCGGCCTGTCAGACCACTTAATCTAACGATGAATAAAATGTTAAATTAACTTTTAGAATATTATTTTTGTATTGAACCTTATATACAGGACTATTATAAATAAAATTCAGCTATTCAAAAGTCTCTAGAGATAGTAATAGGACTCCAAATGAAACAAAATTTTCCCAGTATCTATAGTTAAACTAAAAATTGCAAGTTAAACTCTGAAATTTGAAAAACTCAAGGGTATGTGAGACGCTAACAGCAGTTTAGGATTAACAAAAATATTTATTACATATAACTCTAGTTATTATAAAACTTCATATGATTAAAATATTACATTATGAATGGTTAAAACCATGCAATGTTTCTTATAACCATATTTAAGCGGGATTTTTTAAGCAAAGAGAGACACAGGGTGTTGTATTCTGTTGAAGCTCCCCCTCACTCCCTTTTCTTTCACTTTCACAAAAAAATCAATATTTTCTATCGCATAGAATGCATACATGGGAATATAAATACTGATTCAAATAATCCGTGCAATGTTTTTAATAATTCTATTTAAATGGTCATTTTTAAGCAAAACTTAGCTTAGAATCTGATATTCTTTTGCCTACTCTTCACGCCACCACCACACCTTTCTTTTTCTTTCAGAGTCACAAAAAAATTGTACATTTTCAAAAGCTTAGATTGCAATTTGTCAATTTCTAGAGCTGTAGAGTTTGTATTTTTAGAATTGGGCAATCTACATGCCATTATTCCATCTTATTTTATAGTTTTGTTTGCATGGCGTTATTACCCATATAGGTGGGTATTAACGCCAAATAGCATTGGTCAAGAAAAAATGCCATTACATTTTATGAATACATATCTGTTAAATTATTTTATTTTATATAGATAGTCAATGAGTTGCTGTATCGGATCCTATATTTGTTTGAAAAATACAATCTAAAACTAAGCCGTGAAAATTGGTAGAACCTTAACGTGGCGTTATTACCCCAGGGTACCTTATTTTCTTTTGATATTCTGATTTTTTTTTTAATTCTATTTCACTTTTCATTAAGATAATGAAACAAATGTAAAAAAAAAATTGCTTTGAGCTTTTCTTTTTTCTGTTTTGGAGGGCAAATTTGAAAAAAAAAAAAAAACTTAAATGAGGCTTTTGGCGCATAAGGAATAATTTCATAAGATTTCTTACATATATTAGGATTAAATTTCTCTGTCCGTTGAGAAAGAGTGAGTCAGTCGGGACATATTCCTTTATATATGTAGAACAAATATATTATAGTCAGTCACTGTTTTTTTAAATAACAACATGAGCATAAAGTTTAGTAACAATTAACCAAATAATTACATTTAAATTTATAAAAGAGCAATAAAGAAATAAAAATTTTAATTTACCCCTACTCCTCTAATGGCCTCTTTTAACATTTACATTTAAAGTTCACCGTATATAATTAACAAGGTGAGTATACTACTGTGGTATCATCGATTTCAATGAAATTTTAACTGCAGACAGCGATAGACTTCCATAGTCAAAACAATCGAAGTTCAATCTTAACGAGCCTTTGTTTCCGAAATGAAAATGAAAATTTATATTTTAGATAGAAAAGATTCTAACATTATCTATAGAATTCCTATAAGTTCAATCAATAAGTATAAATGTTTCTTTATTTTTCTTTTTTTTAATTAATATAATTTGATGTACAAATTAAAAAATATATTATTAATGGTTATATTATTTTTCTTATTAATGTTAATATCTTAAAGTATAATTCAAACCATGTAACAAAAATTGTTTATTTATTTGAAAAAAATTAAAAATAATTCGTTTAATTTTTAAGCTGCTTTTATGAAAATATTTAAAGCTACCTTAAAATAACAAATAGCGGGCAAATGTTCTTTAAATTTGTTGCTGGAAAAAATTCGAAAGAAACACAATTCGAAAATTCTTTTTTTAATATTCTATTTCATTTTCTTTCCCATATATGCTCCTGGCTATGTCATTATGGCTCACTTCCGTCCGCAGTTTCTATCCTGACTTATCTTCTCCACCCCTGGGAAGTACCGGTTATAGTGCAATCATTTTGAAAAATCTCTTCTTATGAATATCACCTGTGTTCGAAACCACAAAGAACTAAGTAAGCTGCAAAGGGAATGGGTTTGAAAGAAAGGAATTTTTTTAACATTCCGCACCACACTTGTATGTTACGCCTTTATTATTTTACAACATCAGTAATTTTTAACCTCTGTTAAAAGTTTAGCTATTAGTTTTTTAACATCTGTAGCTATTTTTCTTAAAACTGCGTTTAAAAGCAAAGAAAATTCTTCGGACTTCAAAGGATCATTATGATAATTGTTAGTGTCATTCATTATATGAAGTTAACTGAAGAAGGGAGACTAATCATCTTAGTTTCACTTAAACAGTTAAATTGCAGTAGTAAATATTTAAATATCTTACCCTTGTATTGTGTCGAATGTGAAACGATTTAGAATCGTTTCTTTTTGAAACAGCCTTTTATTCAAAGAGGGGAGAGAAGACACAGTAGCTTCTTCACTGTTAGCGAACGATTGACAACATTTGTTCTGCTCATTGATCTATTCAGAGAACGTTCGAATCCATTATGTGGCAGTATTGTGGAAACAAATGTTTTTTAGAAGAATGCAGTATTTTTTAAAATTAAAATTGCTTTGATAATAAAGGAAGTGACCATCTTAAAATCAATTATTATCCAATGTTTTAAACTATTAATAAAATTGTAATAAATTACTTTTTTTTTTTTAAATATAAGTTGTGTTAATCATTTTTTGCAAAAGAAGAAAAGTATGAAATTGATTTATATGAATGTAGAAATATATTTCATTAAAAGACAGACCGTTTAAAAAGTTTCACACCATTGTTATATTTTCCCTCTCCGGACGTGGAGAAAACTTCTTTTCTTTAATAAATTTATTTCAAAGTGATGAATTTAGCTTTTTAAAAAATATATTTTTTAGCTCTCTCGCTTTAAGTCAATGGTTTACGCTTGGAGGGGGGGGGGGGGGCAAAGGGGCTTTTTAAGATCCGTCTCTGTTTGTTCTTTTCTTTCTGTTTTTTAATCCGTGCCAATGCATCCCCTCCTCCTTGTGCCCCAAAAAACTGGTAAAATACGATCCTCAATATATAAAAATTAGATAAGACTATTTTTTAAATAAAAGCGCTATCCCTCCCCTTCCGACATACACACATCAATGAAGAGAGGCTGTAAAAAATTGTATATTAATGAAAAATTTGACTTGAATTCTTATTTCAACACTTTAGATATATTCATCTGTAAGGTTTTGGCGAATGCTACAGATAGATATCTATCGCCCTTTTTAATGTGTGAAGTGTTAACTGACTTAAAATTGAAAATATACCTTGTATTTCATATTCATATTACAGATTCGTCGTATTTTTAAATATATTTATAATTACATTACATATTCGGAGATACATATTAGATGGATAAGTACAGAACAAAATAGTTATATCTGCTGCTAATTTTTTATTCAATGTTATTAATAAATTCATTTAAACGGAGATAAGAATAGAACTTGTCTATTCCATTACTAAAACTAGAAATAATAGAAGAGTTTTCTGAATAGAATCGGTAAAGTACAGAATGCATGACGATGGTTTTATTTCGTTTTGCGCCGTTTTGGAGAAATCAGGGTTTTATCTCAAGCTGAACATAATTTTTTTAAAAAATACCACAATTAAAATGAAAAAAAAAATCTTTTTATAACTTTACAACTAATTTTTTTATAACTTTACAACTATAAGTACAGCCCTTTCTTTTCTAAGTTTATTTAAGAAAACATAGACAAAGTAGTATTTCGATCATTTCTCTGTATTCAGACATGATTACATTTGTTATATTCGTGTAACAACTCTTTCAAATAAATCAGGGTTTTGAAACAGAAAAGTTAAGTTGTCATTTCAACTTTCCTGGTTTTGCATTCCTACTAACAGTTGTGGTCACATGTGTTATTAAAGAATAACTATTATTCTCAATATTACATATTTATTTATCTGTTTTTAACTAAAATTTTGAAAACTTCAAACCGCGTTATCAAAAAATAAAGTTTTTTAAAGAATATAAATTAAATAATATGCAAGAAAAGAAATGAGCAAATTTATCATTTCATTAACTCTTTATCAACTAATTTTTTTGTAAATTTTTACGACCAGATTTGCTATAGATTAAGTAATGCTGTTTTAACTCAATATCAAATTATTTTAATATGCCAAATATAATTTTCCATGATTGAAAAAATGCATTTAATTGAAAATCAGCTAAAATTTTTGTATAATGCATTTTGAATTGTTAAATAATGCCATTACTTAATATTCACAATGGAAAAGTTTCTGTTTAGAAAAAATAAGACTTTTTTTGATAAAGATTTTTATCTAAGATAGATTAGTTGTGTTATAAATCAAGTTTTAACATTATATTAATGTAACATTAGTATTATTTTTATAGTATTTTCCATACAAACATTAATCTGTTTGCATTTGTATGATCTTCTTTTTATGCCGTGCCATACATACACAATAAAAGAAAACAAAATCAGATCTTTTTTTTTCTGTAGAGCCTTTTGAAGGTACTTTTTTATGGTAATCATTAGTAATATAACAGATATGGTAAGGATTAGATAATTATTTCCCACATTTTTCTTCTTTTTTTATGAACAGCAAATGTTATGATATTTTCAGATTTTTCAATGATCATATATGCTCACTTAACATTTATAATTTCAATGAACTTTATCGCAGAAACACATGGAACTGAAATAATTTTCATTGTTTTATATTTCTATAATGTAGTTTTCATTAAATTCCTGGCTTGTGAAATTCAGCATAATGAACAGCAATTTCAGATGTTTCAAGTTCAACGATTTATATAAAACGAACCTATTCACTAGTCTCCAGGTCAATAAAAGAGAAATAATCGAAGTAATAAAAGCGCATGCTTTTTTTTTTCTTCGTGATATGGGTACTTTGGCATGAAAAACAACTCCAAATTTCGGAATTGAATGAAAGGAAAATAAAAAAGGAAAAAAAATCCTCCTTTCGCCTACACGCCAAAAAGAAAAAAACAATTAAAATGGCATGGTTAGATAAAGAAATGAAAAATGTGAAAAGTACAGTACTAATACAACTTCTTCATAATAAATTATTTACAAGCAAATAAAAAAACGAAAAATGCCTCAAAAAATCAAGAAGTACATTGAAAGATATGAAGCTAAATCTATTAATTTGTCTGAAACAGGATGAATTTAAACCTATAAAATTTAAACCTATTCCTGAAACTAATTATTTGCAAATTAATAAAAAGTAATTTAAATGTTGGATGTCTTAAGTTATTACGCATTATCACTTTAACATGGAAAAATACTTTGATAAATTAGATATGATAGTGGTAAAATGCCAAATTTTGTGCTTTACTGGTACCGGCTTTGGGGGGGGGGGGCAGATAAATGTTAAAAATTCTAGCAATTGATTTTTAGATATTTTTTCTTGCGATATTGTAAACAAAGAAATTTATAAATATAGTTTTTTAAATAAAATTTAAAGAAAAATTAAAAAAATTATTACCTCAATCCTCCTTCCCTCTTTCTGTTTAGAAGACAAATTTTGAAATTTCCATAAAGTCATTTTTCTGTCTCTCTCTCTCTCTCTCTCTCTCTCTCTCTCTCTCCCCCCTCTCTCTCTCTCCTCTCTCTCTCCCCCTCTCACCCCCCTCTCTCTCTCTATCTCTCTCTATCTCTCTATCTATCTATCTATCTATCTATCTACCTATCTCTCTCTCTCTCTATATATATATATATATATATATATATATATAAATGGAGGATCATATGAATATCTTTTTTTCTTTGAAATAAGAAACTATATCTGAAAACAAGATATTTTGCACCTGATCCCTGTCGTCCCTCTCAGGTACGAAGTTTTTAAAGTCCATAAATTGCTTTTTAGGCATTTGAGTTTGTTATTTTCTAAAACAAAAATCTTTTTAGTATCTTTTTAATATCTGACTTTTTTTTTTTCATAGAAAAAGTTAATGTTAAAAACACCTTATGCCTTGATTTTGCGCCATGCCCACACTGATAGCCAAAATTTAAAAGCTCCATAATTTGGTTTTAAATATTTTGTAATATACTCAAGCAAATAAATAAATAAATAAATATAAAAATAATATATATATATATATATATATATATTATCCTTAAAATATGGAGAGACATGTCCTAAATTATCCCCCTTTCCCTTGGAAGGCAAATTTGAAAAAAAAAAATCGCATCTTAAATGAACTGCCGGCGCATAAGGAATAATTTTGTAGCATTTGATGTTACATTTGTATATGGATTAATTTTGGCTTGCTGTTTATGGACTGAGTGAGTCAGTTAATCGGACAACTTTTGTTTATACATATAGATATATACTATAAGAAATTAATATTTTTTTTCCTTATTAGTAAAAATAAAAATATGAAATTCGGGTAAAAAACATCCAAAAAATTAAATTTAAATATTTTTTAAAAGAGTAATAAAGAAATAGAAATTTTTACTCTTCCTCAAGTTATATTTAAACTTCGATTTTTTTTCCTAACAAGAGGGCATTCGACAGTGGTATCACCGGTTTTAATGAAATTTGGGCAGTAGATAGCAAAGTGAACAAGTGCTTTGAAATATTGTTTCTCAGCCACTCAGAAGTTTAAACTATTCTCTAACCAAATTTAATTTTAATAAAAAGTAAAAAAAAATATTAATTTTAATTTTCACCTATTTTTCGGATATAAATTTTATGTAAAATTTAAGGAAATCAAATAGGTTTTCTATAATAATAATAATAATAATATTAATAATAATAATAATAATAATAATAATACAGTTGTGCATACACGGCATATGAAACAAGTTTTTATTATTAGTATCAAAGTAAAAAAAAAATCGCTATTATGAAACTATCACACATAAAACTAACTTAAATATCAAAAACAGAAATTTAAGTTTTTAATTAGAAAAAATTAGAATGCTTACAATACATAAATATTACTTTAACGCCCCCCCCCCCTTAATTGTGTACATATTTTAATAACATACATTCAAAAAACTTAAGGATCGTATTTTCTTTAACGTAAATAATTTTAGAGAAAAATAATTTAACCGAAAGAAATCTGAAGCAATATATTATTTCCTGCACTAAAATTGACCCGCAGACTTTGGGCATTACTTAACTTAAATTACTTTTTTTTTTTTTTTTTTTTTTTTTTTTTTGTCACCAAAAGCAACAGAAATAGAATTCTACAAATGCCTGCGGTCATAGACTAACTTTGATTACCTTGTTTGACGAATCTAGGAAAAAAAGTTATCGGATAAAAAGTGACATAAACTACAAAAGCGGAAAAAAGTGACACGGAAAAAAGTGACAAGGAAAAAAGTGACAAGGAAAAAAAGTTACCGGAAAAAAAGTGACAAAGACTTGATTTTGGGGATTCATTGCTTAAGTATGAGAGGGGGATCGGAGAGGGGGGCTCATAGTTTAGGTAAATGGGTTTTTCATGCTGAATTAACTGTTTTGGTTCAATTTTTGGATATACGTTCATCCTGAAAAGACGCTTGCCTGATTAGTTTTGGGAAGGTACGATTACTCCCCCCCCCCATCCGTCCTCAATTAGATGAATGGGTTTTTATGCAGAATTGTCCAATGTGTGTCAAATTTGCATATAGGTTCTTTTCGATAAGGCTTATATATAGTATATAATGCCTGAAGAGATTTAGGAGTTCTAATGGTTCAGTATAGAGAGGGAACGGGGGATAACCTTTCTAAAATTAAATTAATAATTTTTTACGCATAATTATCCGATTTGCTTAGAATTTTGGACATAGGTTCATTATGATAAAACGTATCTCTGATTAGTTATGGGACTCTTCTGCTTATTATAAAGGGGGCGAGCAATTATATCCCCCTTAAACTAGAAAAATAGGTTTTTATGCAGAATTATCCCATTCAAATTTTAAAAATAGGTTCTCTCTGATAAGGTGGATCTCTGAATAGTTTTAAGGATTTAATATCTAAGTATAGAAGGGGAATAGAATATAACCCACCTTAAATTAAATTACTTTTTACGCAGAATTATCAGATTTGCTTCAAATTTTGGATTATAGAACCATTATGATAAGGCGTATCCCTGATTACATATGGGGTTATTTTGCCAATTAAAAATTGGGGCGGGTGATTATCCCCCCCCCCCCTTAAATTAGATAAATTGTTTTTTATGCTCACTTATCCGATATATTTCATATCTTGGATATATGTTCTTTCTCATAAAGTGAATCCCGGAATAATTTTAAAGGTTTAATGGCTAAGTAAACACTGGGGGAACGGATGATACCCCCCCCCCCTTAAATTAATAAATGGCTTTTTACGCAGAATTATCTGATTTGATTCCAATTTTGATTGGGCGTTCATTATGATAAGGCGAAGTCCTGATTAATTGTGGGTTATCCCCCGTTCATCGCTCTATACTTAGCCATTAAACCCTTAAAACTATTCAGGGATTCACTTTATCAGGAAGAACCTATATTTAAAATTTGAAATACGTTGGATAATTGTGAAAAAAAAAATCTTATTTAAAGAGTGGGGGATTAATCGCCCGCTTTCCCTTATTTAATTAGCAAAAGAACCCCATAATTAATCAGATATACGTCTTCTTATAATGAATATACATCGAAAATTTGAAGCAAATCGGATAATTCTGCGCAAAAAGCCATTTATTTAATTTAAGGGTGTATTTCGATTCAAACTGCCTATTTTCCGATTTATTTTTAACTTCATTTTTACTCTCATATGCATCAAACTGGCAAATTGTCTTATTTAGAAAGTACACAAGGTGCCGTAATTGTCAATTCTTTGATAAATGCAGAAAATATTGCGAAAAAAGCAATCAAAAACGGCATTTTGAACAGATTTTCCCCTGGCGGGAGATCTGTGAACGAAAAAAAAGGGTCATACTGAGAAGATAATTGTTTATAAATCAAATTCTAATGAATTGAGCGTAAAAATACAGCACATGGCACCTTGTACATCTCTTCAAAAATATCCTCAGCAAGTTTCATGTTTCTACTTTTGAAAATGTGTCTGAAATTGTATCGGAAAATTTCGAGCTGTTGAAGGTGGAAAAGCGTTTTTTTTAATACACCCTTAAGGGGGTTTATCCCCCGTTCTCCCTCAATACATAGCCATTAAATCCTTAAAACTATTCAGGAATTTACTTTATGAGAAAGATCCTACATCCAAAATTTGAAATAAATCGGATAAGTGTGCATAATTTTTTTAAAATCTAATTTAAGGCCGGGGGTAGTAATCACCCGCCCCCTTTTTAATTAGCAAAAGAACCCCATAAATAATCAGAAATACGTCTTATCATAATTAACCCATGTCCAAAATTCGAAGCAAATCGGGTAATTATCCGTAAAAAGCCATTAATTTAAGAAAGGTTATCCCCCGTTTCCCTTCTATACTTAACCATTAAACTCCTAAAACTCTTCATGCACTTTATACTATATATAAGCCTTATCGAAAAGAACCTATAAGCAAATTGACACAAGTTGGATAATTCTTCATAAAAACCCATTCATCTAATTGAGGACGGATGGGGGGGGGGGGGTAATCGTTCCTTCCCAGAACTAATCAGGCAAGCGTCTTTTCAGTATGAACGTATATCCAAAAATTGAACCAAAATAGTTAATTCAGCATGAAAAACCCATTTACCTAAATTATGAGCCCCCCCCCCGATCCCCCTTTCATACTTAACCAATGAATCCCCAAAATTCAATAATAAATCCCCGAAACCAATCCTTGTCACTTTTTTTCCGTGTCACTTTTTTTCCATGTCACATTTTTTCCTTGTCACTTTTTTCCGTGTCACTTTTTTTCCGCTTTTGTAGTTTAGGTCACTTTTTTTCCGATAACTTTTTTTTCGTTTACCGATTTTTCACCTTCAAGAGCTCAAAATTTCCCGATACATTTTCAGACTTATTTTTAAAAGTAGAAACATGAAACTTGCTGGGGTGATTTTTGAAGTGATGTATAAGATGCCGTGAGATGTAATTTCTCGATCACTTAATTAGAATTTGATTTATCAAGAATTATTTTTTCAGCACGACACTTTTTTTCGTTCCCAGATCTCCCGTTTCGGAAAATTCGGTTCAAAAGACCAACTTTGAGAGCTTTTTTTGTAATACTTTCTGTATTTATCAAAAGAAAAACCGATAAGCACGGCACCTTATATAGTATCTAAATAAAAGATTTTCAAAGTTTGGTGCATTTGAGAGCAAAAGTGAATGTAAAAATAAATCGGAAAATAAGAGATTTTGATCGGAATACACACTTAAAGCATTTCTTCATGGCATTATTTATTTTTCATACCATTTAAAATTGCTTCATATTATAGTATTTTATAAATAAAAATAATTCCTGTTTAAGTGTCTAAAAAATCCTAACATCTTCATTTGTCTGTTGAAAAAATATATAAATGAAAATAATGTATTATTAGGGGGAAAAAAATCCTTTTTTTAAATCTTGGAGACAGGTTAATACGAAACTACTGACAGTATTTATTCCCATTCCAATCAAACCAGTATTAGAGGGGAACACTTTTTCACTACCTTCTGCTTTTATCCTATTTATAAAGAATAGAATCGCTTTACTGCACCTGTTACTCACGTGACCGGTCTAAGCAGTAGTGTGTTATTTCTCAAAACGCATGTACATACACAGGAAGATTTCCTTCTCCTAAAAAAAATAAGTCAGGGTGTATAAGCCGATCACCACATGTTTGTACAACAACAGCATCTTGTTTGAAACATTTTAAAAGAGGCATTCCCTGCAGTTTAAAAGGAAATAGGCATATGCTATTCAAATTGAACAGTAATTAGTTAAGCAATGGGTAAGCCATTACTCACTAAAAACACGTTTCTCAAAATTTTAATGGTTTGCCTGTTGACATGTGTTTAGCTAACAATAGATTTATTTAAAGATGAAATATTTCCTGAAAACGGGATATTTCACCCCCAGAACAAAATTGTCGTTTTTCAATCAGATTTTTATTTGTGTAATAGAAATGAACAAGGAGAAAACTTTTAAACAGTGAAACATTTTTTTTTTTTTTTTTTTTTTTTGTTATCGGGGTTTTTCACAAAATGAGTGGATAGGGCTGTTTTTAAATCCAAAAAGACAAACTTATGATGAAAATTATTTATTTATTTATTTATTTTTTTCTGAAGTACATGAAATTAGTAAGTGTTGATGTTCAGAAACTATCTAATCAATCACGGATTCATGTTTCCCTTTTTTTTTTTTTTTTTTTTTTTTTTTTTTCAAACTTAATAGATTTTTCAGAAAATAATGTCAATGAGGACGTTTTGAAACAAATTTCTGTGCGAAAGATGCAGAACCACTCAAAGAGTGGTGAAAACATGTTTGTCACGGTAAACGGAAAAAAGTGACCGGAAAGAAAGTTATCGGAAAAAAGTGACAAACTACAAAAGCGGGAAAAAAGTGACACGGAAAAAAGTTACCGGAAAAAAGTGACAAGGAATTGATTTTAGGGATTTACTATTGATTTTGGGAATTTATTGGTTAAGTATGAAAGAGGGATCCGGGGTGGGGGGGGGGGGCTCATAATTTAGTTAAATGGATTTTTCATGCTGAATTAACTGTTTTGGTTCAATTTTTGGATATATGTTCATACTGAAAAGACACTTGCCTGATTAGTTTTGGGAAGGGATGATTATCCCCCCCCCCATCTGCCCTAAATTAGATAAATGGATTTTTATGCAGAATTATTCAACGTGTGTCAAATTTTGGATATAAGTTCTTTCTGATAAGGCTTATATGTAGTATATATTGACTGGAGATATTTGGGAGTTTAATGGTTAAGCATAGAGGGGGAAAGGGGGAATAATCTCTCTTAACTTAAATTAATAGCTTTTTACGCAGAATTATCCGATTTGCTTGGAATTTTGGACATAAGTTTGTTATGATAAGACCCATCTCTGATTAGTTATGGGGTTCTTTTGCTTATTAATAAAGGGGGGAGGCAATTATCTCGCCTCAAACTTGAAAAATCGTTTTTTATGCAGAATTATCCAATGTATTTCAAATTTTAAATGAAGGTTCATTCTGAAAAAGGGAATCCCTGAATAGTTTTAAGAGTTTAATGGCCAAGTATAGAAGGGGAATAGAATATAACCCCCTTTAATTAAATAAATTGCTTTTTACGCAGAATTATCCGATTTGCTGCAATTTTGCATGTAGATTCATTAGGATAAGGCGTATCCCTGGTTAGATATGGGGTTCTTTGCTAGATAAAAAGGGATAGCGGGGGATAGTCCCCTCCTCTTCTTAAATAAGATAATTTTTTTCTTTGCACAACTATCCGACGTATTTCAAATTTTGGGTATAGGTTCTTTCTGATAAAGTGATTTCCTGAATAGTTTTAAAGTTTTAATGGCTAACTATAGAGGGGGGAACGGCGGATATCCCACAACTAATCAGGGATTCGTTTTATCATAATAAACCTACATCCAAAATTGAAGCAAATCGGATAATTCTGCATAAAAAGTCATTTATTTAATTTAAGGGAGGATTATCCTCTATTCCCGCCCCCATCTATACTTGGCCATTAAACCTGTAAAACTATTCGGGGATTCACTTTATTAGAAAGAACGTATATCTAAAATTTGAAATACATCATAAAAAACAATTTATCTAATTTAGGGTGGGGGGGAATAATCGCCCGCCCCCATTTTAATTAGCAAAGTAACCCCATAACTAATCAGGGATATGCTTTGTCAGAATGAACCTACATCCGAAATTTGAAGCAAACTGAATAATACTGTGTAATAAGCCATTTATTTAATTGAAGGGGGTTATCCCGCGTTCCCCTCCTCTCGACTTAGCCTTAAACCTTTAAAATTATTCCGGGATTCACTTTATGAGAAGGAACTTATATCCAAAATATGAAATACATCGGATAAGTGTGTATAAAAAACAATTTTTCTAATTTAAGGGGGGGGGGTAATAATCACACCCTTTTTAATTAGCAAAAGAACTAATCACCTTATAACTAATCGCCTTATAACTAATCAGGGATACGCCTTATCATAATGAACTTATAATCCAAAATATGAAACAAATCCTTTAATTCAGCGTAAGAAGCAATTTATTTACTTTAAGGACGGGTTTTATTCTATTCCCCTTTTATACTTGAGCATTAAACTCTTAAAACTATTCAGGGATTCACCTTATCAGAAAGAACCATCATTTAAAATTTGAAACACAGAAACAATTCGGATAATTCTGCATTAAAAACGATTTATCTAGTTTGAGGCGAGATAATCGCCCGCCCCCCCCTTTATTAATAACCAAAAGAACCCCATAGCTAATCTGAGATACTTCTTATCATAATGAACTTATGTCCAAAATTCCAAACAAATCGGATAATTCTGCATAAAAAGCTATTAATTTAATTTAAGAGTGGTTATTCTCCCGTTCCCCCTTTATGCTTAACCATTAAACTCCCAAACCTCTTCAGGCATTATATATAAGCCTTATCAGAAAGAACCTATATCCAAAATTTGACACACATTGGATAATTCTGCATAAAAATCCATTTATCTAATTTAGGGCGCATGGGGGAGGAGGTTAATCATCTCTTCCCAAATCTAATCAGGCAAGCGTCTTTTTAATATGAACTAATATCCAAAAATTGAACCAAAACAGTTAATTCAGCATGAAAAACCCATTTACCTGAATTATCAGCCTCCCCCCCCCATCTCCCTTTCACACTTAACCAATGAATCCCCAAATTGAATAATAAAAATTCCTTGTCACTTTTTTCCGGTAACTTTTTCCCTTGTCACTTTTTTCCGTGTCACTTTTTTTCCGCTTTTGTAGTTTATGTCACTTTTTTCCGATAACTTTTTTTCCGGTCACTTTTTTTCCTAGATTCGTTTGTCACGTGATCAAAATCGTTTATACCTCAACAGGTAATTTATTAATCAAAAAATGGAAAGCACAGTTCGTTTCCAAATCGCTTCCATGATCAGACTTTGAAATTTTATAGCTTTTTCTTAAAACATGAATTTATAAATGTGTCAAAATGTTTCGCGTTAGTTCAACAGAGCAATTGAGAATATGTTTTCAAATTGTGAGATTTACTCTCAGAGACCAGGATATGCTCGTTTATTTGAGGAAATTTCGTATTTTTATTTTCAAAACGAGAAGGAGTGCCGTGCCTTCTGCTTGGGGCGGGGCAAGGCCCGGGGAGATACATTTTACAGTAACTATAGAAAATGAAACAGATTTTACAGATTCTTTCATTTTATCACAATGACAGCTTATATATAAAAACAATGTTGATTGAAGACGTACGAAAAAATAAACTTTACATACAGAGATTTTAACGGGGTGAAATATAGATAAATAAAAAAGAAATATTTTTGTTATCTAACTTTTGAGGTAAGAGAAAGGTTGATTTTAGGACAGGTAACAGAAAAGTAAGAGATAAAATCTTGAGATTTGGTTGGGAGTGTGGTATTTTCTTTGTGTGTGTGTGGGAGGGGGGGGGGGGAAGGAGACGACAAAGACTAATTTAAAAGAAAATGTAATTTATAGATTCTTTCACCTCTCCATATCTATAGCTTACATGTATCAGTGAAGTTACTTCTGTTCTCATATATATATATATATGATATATATATATATGATGTATATATAAATATATTCTAATGTATATATATATGTACATTAAATGTTGCAATATATAAGCTACTGATGTAGTGAGTTTACGGACTCTATAAGAAATATTTGAGTTATTTTATTGTCTCTTTTTATTTCTCTAGTGATATTTCTTGTTGAAAATTAAAAGAAATATGTTTATAAACATCGATGTATAACATATAGTATATCAATGTAACGATTTGGAAAAATCTGAAATTTTATTTAAACCCCCAAAATCCCCCCCCCCCCACGCAGAAACCTACCTCCCTGGAAGGAAAACGTAAATAAACTTTTCTCCCAGTATAATGTCATGATTTGGATTCATGATACATATATCAATATTTTATTTATTATTTTTATCTGTAAGCTCTTTAAATCTCATTTCATTTTTTAAAAAAACCAAATGATAAAACATAAATAAATAACTATCCTTTATTAACCTTTTAGCCCGCGCTTTAACATCCCCCCTCTCTCTCCCTATCTCTTTGAATCCCCCCCCCCGCACAACATTCTAGTCCAAAGTTCCAAAAATGTAGAAGCACATGTATTTTTTTTCTACCTCCTCCACAACTGTGATTACCTCTTTTTATTACACATTTTTTCAAGGTACAATATTTCTTCAAATATTGCATAAATCAAAACCTTCCATTTGTAAATTCATATTAAAATTAAAGAATTTTATTAAATATTAGCTCACACGTTCAAACAATGCTAAAAAAAAAAAAATACTTCAACAATTTCCGTTTGCAATATTATCTAACATTTTCCTTTAAAAATTTAAATCTTAGTATAGATGATATTACAATCATAAATTTATTGTAAATTTATTTAACTCTAATCTGGAAGCTTGCTTTATGCCACACGGTATCATAAAAAAAGAAAAGAAAAAGAAAAAGAAAAAAGAAAAATGTAATTAATCTATTATGCTTTGTGATTTCAAAAATTAGTTATTTATCTTTTCTATTACGCACAGAAATCTTAACCTTATCTAAAAAAGCAAAATAATGAAAATTTTCCTCTAAAGAAAATTCGTCTTCTCCTTGTCTTTATTTTATTCCTTTTAAAAGTTCTGTATGTAATCCCCTCATTCACATCCAAAGTCCTTTCTTAATTAAAGTTAAATATATAAAAGATCTTTGCTTATATAAATTAGCAATGTAACAAGTTGAAAGAATCTCTGTATTGTATTTCTTTAATACCCCCCCCCCTCCTTAGACACTCTAACTTCTCCATACACATTATCTGAATTATAATTATACGATCTGTGTAGAATAATATCTAAGGGTAATTTATGGCTTTATTTTTCGAATGTAAAGTTTTATTATTATTATTGTTGTTGTTGTGAGTAAGTCCAGAAGCGGATTAACTACCTCCCAAACCCCTAGGCTAGATTTTTTTTTTTTTTTTTTTTTTTTTTTTTTTGTGAACAATTTCATCCCCCCTCCCCCCTCGGTCCTCAAAGCAATATATTTTTCTATTTTCTGGCACAAAAGGGAAAAATACTTTTAGTGCAAAAAAACATTGAAATTACATAAAATTTAAAGTTCCACAATTAGATAAGTTTTAATCGTAAAAAAGAAGGACCTTTTTAAATTCCTTTTTAGACGTCGAACAATATTTTCCTGAATAAACATTATTAGGAATCAGGGGCCTTAGAAAAAATAAAATTTCATATTGTAGTACACATGTGCAGCAATAAAAGAAAAGCTCTATTTAAATTATGCTCGTTTTTGCAGTTGAAAGAATGTTTCTATCATCAGCGGTTTCTATGACACTAATGTTATTGCTAATCCTAGGGGACAGTTCTTTCCAGATTTCTCGCACAAATTTAATATTTTTGAATGAATTTTTTTTTTTCAGAGGATAGCTTAGGACGATCTATAATCGCGCCAGTTTTTACTTTTTTCAATTCTTGTTAGTTTTTTTTTTTTTTTTTTTTTTTTTTTTTATATACGTGATAGTTTTGTTTTGAGAACCAGTTTAAATGGGTTCTAAAAGTTAAAATAATTAAAAGAAAAACTGAAACCAAAATCCAAAAAGTGAAAACTAGTCATAGATCGTCCTCAGTTATTCTTCGCAAAAATATTCAATCAAAAATATTAAAATGCGTGCGACAAATTTCCAAAGAACTGCCCCATTGAATTAACATTAGCGATCCCGTGTTCTCCATGTTTAGTGTAGCCTCTTAAGCAGCTACTTCAAGCAAAAAACCCCCACTCTCTAATGTTAATCCTTGTTTGAAAAGGGATTGGGTTCCTTTAGGGGGACTCCCCCCTCCACGGAGGACACCCCACTCCTTTAGGGCCTATATCCCACGTGTAGATAACCGGCCGACATAAAATAAACCAAACCAAACCTCTATGGTAGAAATTTTTTTTAAACATCTCGTTTGCATTTCAATATTTTTAAGCGATTTTTGCATTGGATAGACGAGGTCTTCTCTACAAATGCGTTTTGTACTTTTTTAATATTGTTGAAGGTTTTATTATTATTATTATTTTCATTAGGATACGTCTACTTTCTGAATCGGTTTCGAAGTTAAAAGTAACTTTATTAAAAAAACTGCAAACAAAATAGGGGAAAAACAAGTTAAAAACGGCCGTTCTAGAGCTGATATGAAAAAAAAAAAATCCGAAAAAAAAAATCGTAGCATCGGGGTTTCTTTTTCTAGGTTTCAGCCTACTCAGTTTAATGGGTAATCCGCCTCTGTGTAAATCTTTAGAGATAATTATAATAAAATTAAAATGTCACAGGAAAAAAAAAAAAAAAAAAAAAAAAAAAAAAAAAAAAAAAAAACATAGAAGAAAAACACGAATTGGAATTATTAGTTAAATCATTGATTCTGTGAGATGCGTTTCAAATATTATCGTATTTCTTTGAAGTAAAGCAAGAATGCTTTTAAAATCTCAAACTATAAAGGATTCTTTTGGTAGATGTTGTGATAATTTTCAAGTATGCAAGTATTTCAAATATGCATTTTTTTTTTTTTTTTTTTTTTTTTGTAAGAGGGTATATTAATGATTTGCAGGTTCGGAAACCCGTTCGGGAAGATAATAGACAACAGATGTTTCCGTTCCCCAATTTCAAGATAAGAGTAAAACTTGTCTATTCTACCTGGGAAGCTTAGTAAAGTACTAAAACTAGAACTCCTTCCTATAATACAAGGTTTCTATAATAGAAGAGTTTTCTGAATAGTGTGGAGTGGATATAGTTTAAGAAAGTGTAGAATTCATGACGGTGGTTTTATTTCGTTTCGCGTTGTTTTCGAAAAATGAGGGTTTTATGTCAAGCTGAACATAATTTTTAAAAAATATCACAATTAAAAGAAAAAAAAAAGATCTAGGGCTCTTGATAACTATACAACTATAAATTACAGCTCTTTCTTTTTCTAAATTTATTCAAGAAAACACAAAGTAGTATTTCGATCATTTTTTTGTACGCAGACATGATTACTAAAACAATTCGTGTAATTGTTTCAAATAAATCAAGCTTTTCAAGTAGAAAGGTTATGTTGTCATTACAACTTTCCTGATTTTACATTTCTACTAACAGTTGTGGTCACATATGTTATTAAAGAATAAGTATTATTCTAAATATTACATATTTATTTATTTATTTTAACTAAAATTTAGAAAGCGTCAAACTGCGCTGTCAAAAAATAAAGTTTTTTTTTTTTTTTTTTTTTTTTTTTTAAGAATATAAATTAAATGATACGCAAGAAAAGAAATGAGCAAATTTGCTATTTCATTAGCTCTTTCTCGAAGATTTTAGTTGAAAATTTCGAACAGATTTAATTAAAGATTAAGTAATGCTGTTTTAAATCAATATAAAATTATTTTAATATGTCAAATATGATTTTTCAAAATCAAGCTGAATATGTTTCATGGTTTAAAAATGCATTTAGTTGAAAATCAGCTAACATTTTTGTATAATGCAGCACGTTTTGCATTGTTAAATAATGCCACTATTTAATATTCGCAACGGAAAAGTTTTTGTTTTGAAAAAATGAGGGTTTTTTTTTATGTAGATTTTTATTTAAGATAGATTAGTTATGTTATAAATCAAGTTTTAACATTATGTTAATACAACATTAGTATTATTTTCATAGTATTTTGCATAAAAGCATTAGTCTGTATTTGGTATGATCTTCTCTCTGTGCCGTGCCATACACACACAATAAAAGAAAACAAAATCGTATCTTTTTTATTTTTTTTTTTCTGCAGAGCCTTTTGAAGGTACTTTTTGTGGCAATTATGGATAATATAACTGAAATAGTAAGGATTTAATAATTATTTGCCACATTTTTTTTTTTCTCTTTTTATGAACAGCAAAGGCTATGATATTTTCTGATTTTTCAATGGTCATGTATGTTTACTTAACATCTATAGATTCAATAAACTTTATCGGAAAAACCCATGGAGCTGGAATGATCTTCATTGTTTTATGTTTCTACAATGTAGTTTTTATTAAATTCCTGGCTTGTAAAAAATCAGCATAATGAACAGCAATTTCAGCCACAATTTCAGATGTTTCAAGTTCAAGGATTTATAAAAAATGCAACTATTCATTAGTCTCCAGGTCAATAGAAGAGAAATAATAGAAATAATAAACACACATGCTTTTTTTCCTTAGTGTTATTGGTACTTTGACATGGAAAACAACTCCAAATTTCGGAATTGAATAAAATAAAAAAAGGGGGGAAGGGGCATGGAAATACCCCTTTCCCCTACACGCCAAAAAGCAAACAAATAAAATAATTAAAATGGCATGATTAGATAAAGAAATGAAAATTGCCAAACAGTACAGTACTAATCCAAGTTCTTCATAATAAATTATTTACCAGAAAATAAAAAACAGAAAAAAAACCTCAAAAAATTCTAGAAGTATTCTGTAAAAGAAAAAAAAAATGCACAGTTACTAAGATTTTTGAACATGAAGTTTTGCTGTTACCGTTACGAGGTGGAACCTGTCGAAATTCGACGAAATAAAATGTTTCAGAAGGAGCTGTTTCATTCATTTATAATAAATCAATAAAATTAGTTACATTAAAAAAATGCATCTTATATTGATCCGTCTAACTTTCAAACAAATATTATTTTAAGCTAAAAGTAACAAAATATTATTTCTATAAAATTCTGTTGTCCAAATTATTAAAATTAAATTTTATGTTGCATAGGTAATCAGCAAATTATAATAAAGATAAGTTATTGTGATGAAGTTATCAATTGAGGCTCTTATGTTTGATATAATTGCGAATGAAAAAAAAAAAAAAAAAAAAAAAGAAAGAAAGAAAGAAAAGAAAAGATATATATTCCAAATTGACACGATCACAGACGATATATTTCACACAGTATTCGCATTTTATTTTGTATTTATTCATTTTTTCTTTCAATTTTAGGAGAAAATGAACTGTTGTCACTATTACAAAATTGGTACTAAAAATTATATAAAAAAATTAATATCTCAAAAATAAATTGAAATACAGCTTTGAAACAAATTGCATTTAAAAGCAAATTTTTTTCGCTATACGACGGTGTAAAAATTTAAAATATGTCATGTTTAGAAGTATCATATTTGCAGTAGCGAAAATTACAAAACCGAAATTGCAAAGGAAAGTGTTGCCATTCGCAAAATGACGTATGCGTTACGCACAGATACGTTTGGCCTTTATTATATAGATATGAAAAAATCTTGGAATACAAATTTACTAGAAAAATTTTAGTAACTGTACAGATTTTTTTTTACAGTTTACATCGAATGATTTGGAGATAAATCTATTGCTTTGTCTGTAACAGGGTCATTAATAAATTTTTAACCCATTCCTATAATTGGTTATTTGCAAATTAATAAATGATAATTTAATTGTTGAATGTCTTAAGTTTATATGTATTATAACTTTAACATAGAAAAATACTTTGATAAATTAGATATGATAGTGGTAAAATGTCAACTTTTGTGCTTTCTGCTACCATATTTTTATTGCAATCTTCATTTTATTTAATCTTCGATATTTTATGACAGATAAGATGTATTATATATGATGGCCGATTTTCTGCACTGTTGATATAGGTCCGAGAACGAGTACTTTCCGTAGGGTTCTTTCTAAGGTATCTTAACCTGCATTTATGCAAGGTCACCCAAGGTTCGATGCAAATAATGGAAAACTCCATACGGTTAGGCCGACGGGTGCGATTGCGTGACATATAAGAGGAAAAGCTCTTTTTAAAAATAGTGGTTAGAAAAAAAGCTGGCAACTATAAAACTATTTCTTAAAAGTGTTAAATCAGTATGCTTAATATACTGAATAAAATTAGATACAAGCAACATATGCGTCTTGTAACGTATGCTATTTCACATATTTGCTAATGAACTCATTCTACTTCTCATCGCAATCCCTATTTTACTTTCAACATGTGAAGATCAAGATTAAAATCTGCAGATATTTTTCTTGAAACTATTTTTAAAAACGAAGGTTATTATTCTGATTTCAAAATAATATTATAAAAGATGTTAGTATCATGTATCATATGAAGTTAATTGAAGGCAATCAACTAACGATCTTAGTTTCACATAAATAGTTATATGTAATAATAAATATCTAAAGATCTTGGTTTTGTATTACGGAAGAAACAATTTAGGATTATTTCTTTGTTAAAACAACTTTTTCATTCAAAGAGAAGTAAAGTTAGAAAAGCTTTGTAGACTTTTTGTAAACGATTGTTAAGTGTACCCGAACTGTTTATCTCGCAATATCCCGAAAACTGGTGTTTTTCAAAGAATGTAGTACTTTTCAAAGGTACAATCGCTTCAATAATAAATAAAGAGAACCTCCCAACAAAAATTACTTACCAATGTTCTTAAATGTTAACAAAGATGTAATAAAATTCAAATTATTTATAAATTGTGCAATTTATTTTCTCGCAAAAGAAACAAAGTCTAAAATTTATTTACATTAATGTAGAATTATCTTTTATTATGCCAGTAATAATTTAAGGCAAGAGTCTTATGATTCTCTATTTTCTTTATAATACAAAAAGAAATGAGAAAACCTTGCCACTCTCTTCCTTGGAAAGAGATAATTCTAAATTCTAAGAAAAAATTTTTAGGTATTCCTCCTTGCAATATTTTAAGCCAAGAATTTTTTTAATATCATTTCTTGATTGAGATATATAGAAAAATATAAAAAGCGGTAAGCGGTATTGCCCCGATTACTCCTTAGGAGGAGAATTTTGAAATTTACAGAAATTAGGTTTTTGGTATTTTCTTCCATAATAATTTAAAGCAAGAAGCTAAAGTTTTCTATTTGTTGTTTGAAATTACGAAACAATGCATGAAGATAGCTTTTTCTCCTCAGCACCTGCTTTAGCGGAAATTAAATTTTAAAATTCCAGAAATTGGTTTTTAGATATTTGTGTTAATTTGAAAATCATGTTTTTGTCTCAAATCTTTTGGTAAGGAATTTTGGAAATTCCAGGAATTCATTTTTAGATATTCCGCTTTGTGATATTGCAAGTCAAGAATCTTATGAATACTTTTTTAGAAATTGAAATATGAAGAAAAAATGGGAATGATAATATTGCGCCCTTTTTGCCTTGTAGGGAAGACAGGCGAATTTTTAAATTTTCAGAAATTATCGAAATAGGACGAAATAATTCCGGTTTTTGTATCCGTATTAGTACTTTAAAGCAAAAATCTTATGAATACCTATTTTTCTTTGAAAGATAAAACAATGCTTGAAGATTTTGTTTTTCTCTAATTTCGCTCCTTAGAGGGATAAAATTTATATATTCTAGAAAATGGTTTTTAGATAAATGTCTTTGTAATATTTCAAGGCTAGTTTCTTACAAACCTCTATTTTTCTTTAAAATATGAAAAGGTGCGGGAAAATCATGTTTCTTCTAAATGCTACGCTTGGGGGGGGGGGGGGGAGAGATGAGTGTTAAAAATTCTAGTAATTGATTTTTAGATATTTTTTTCTTGCGATATTTTAAACCAAGAAATTTATAAATATATTTTTTTAAATGAAATATAAAGAAAAATGTAAAAAATTATTAACTCCCTCCTTCTGCTTAAGAAGACAAATTTTGAAATTTCGATAAAGTCATTTTTCGGTATTTATATCTATATTACTTTAAATGGAGGATCATATGCATACCTTTTTTTTCTTTGAAATAAGAAACTATAGCTGAAAATAAGATATTTTGCACCTGATCACTGCCGACTCTCTCAGGTGCGAAATTTTTAAAGTCCAGAAATTGTTTTTTAGGTATTGGAGTTTATAATTTTCTGAAACAAAAAAGCTTGTTTTTTTTTTTTTTTTTTTTTTTTTTTTTTTTTTTTGAAACAAGAAAAAGTGATTGTTAAAAACACGTTATACCCCGTTTTTGCGCCCTGCTCACCCTGATAGCTAAAATTTAAAAGCTCCATAATTTGGTTTTAAATATTTTTTGTAATATATTAAAGCAAAAATAAATAAATTAATTAATTAATTAAAAAAATAATAATAAAATAGGTTTTTTTTGTTTTATTCTTAACATATGGAGAGACATGTCCTAAATTATCCCCTTGGAGGGCAAATTTGAAAAAAAATCACTTCTTAAATCAATTTCCGACACATAAGGAATAATTTTATAACATTTGATACTCGTATATGTATGTGAATTAGTTTTGACTGGCTTTTATGGAGTGAGTGACTCAGTTAATCAGACAAGTTATTTTATACATATAGATATATACTATAAGAATTTAATGGGTTTTTTTCCTTATTAGTAAAAATAAAAGTATGAAATTCGGGAAAATCATCCAAAAAATAAAATTTAAATATTATTGAAAAGAGTAATAAAGAAATAGCAATTTTTACTCTTCCACAAGTTATATTTAAACTTCGGATTTTTTTCCTAACAAGGGGACTTTTGACAGTGGTATCACCGGTTTTAATGAAATTTGGGCAGCAGGTAGCAAAGTAAACAAGTGCTCCGAAAGATTGTTTCTCAATCACTGAGAAGTTTAAACTATTCGTTAACCAAACTGAATTTTAATTAAAAATATATTGATTTTAATTTTTTCCCCTATTTTTCGGATATAAATTTTAAGGAAAATTTAAGAAAATTAAAGAAGTTTTGTATAATAATAATAATAATAATAATAATAATGTTAATAATAATAGTGATGATGATGATAATACATTTGTGTGGACACGACATTTCAAACAAGTTGTTATTATTATTATTATTATTATTATTAACGTAAAAAAAGTTTCACTATTAAGAAACTAATCACACGTAAAAATAACTTTAAAAATCAAAAACAGAAATTTAAGTTTTTAATTTGAAAAAAATTAGAATGTTTACAATACACAATGAAATATTACTTTCCACACCCCTCCCCCCCTCCTTAATTGTGCATATATTTTAATAGTAACATATATTAAAAAAACTTAAAGATCGTATTTTCTTTAACGTAAATAATTTTAGAAAAAAATAATTTAACCGAAGTCTTATGTGAAGCAATATATTATTTCCTGCACTAGAATTGACCCACAGACTTTGGTCATTACCTAACCTAAATTACCTTTTTTTTTTTTTTTTTTTTTTTTTTTGTCACCAAAAGCAACCGAAATGCCTGTGGTCAGACTCCTTTGATCAACTTGTTTGACTGCCTTTTGAAAGAGAAATGTGGAAACGCAGTCCCTGCTTCTTCCCACCCACTGGATAAAGATCGTGAAAGGATTTCCGAACTACACTGCAATTCATTAGTGATTACAGACAAAATTCTTTGAAACATGTGTACAGTACAGATGTAGTAGTGTTCAAAAATAGAATTTTTTGAGATCAGAATAAGCTATATTATCTCTAAAAAGACGGCCAGATACGCATACAACAACAACAACAACAACAACAATACAATAATAATAGACTATGGTGGTTTGTTGTAACAAAATTTTTAAGTTTTTCTGTCTATTTGCTTTTTTGGGACTCTCTAACTGTCGTAAAAATAAGTCTATCACCAAGAAATTTTAAACGTTGTTAAGCTAGATAGGTGTTGTATACTAAACATTGTCATCGAGTCTTACATAAGTTTTTTACATGTACACCACATGTCTAAAGTTCGAACATTGTATTTTTTTATTATTTCTTTAAAACATTTCAAATCGCACAGAAATTTGGATATGTTTTAAGGGTAGGGAATGTTATTTTATATGCTAAAATCATTGTGTTTGATCTCGGGATATTAGAAAATTAGGATTAAATTATATTAGAAATTTGTATATCTTAAGATACGCAAGATACTTTGTACATTAAATATAGTTATTGTATCATACATATATTTTTCAGTGCCACTTAAAATATTTGAACACATTAGGATTTACAGTTACCTCAAAATGTTCTAAATAGGCAGAAATATGAATATTTGTTTTAATGTTGAATGTATAACTTTTACTACCAAGGATAGTCATTATATTTTTTCATACATTTTGCATGGATACATCAAAACCTTGAATGCACTCTGATATATTATTTCGTGAAAAAGCACCGAATCGCCATATATTATATTTATGTCTTAAACGCTATAATATATTACTATATTGTATATAATGATTAATTGAAATCGTTTTTTTTAATTGCTTGCGAAAAATTTGGTTTGTGATAAATACCCTTTTCAATTATAATTTATTTCAAAATAAATACTCTTCAAATATTTTAAACAAAATATTTTGGAAGTTTGAGTACTTTATATATTTTATAAAAGTAATATTAAGTAGAAACAGGTTTAAATATAAATTAGTAAATCGATTTTGGTTACATGCTACCTTTAACCATTCCACTATTATTATTATTATTATTATTTGGGACGGGGTAATGATTTACATGCACTATTCGAAAATTTCATCTTCAGAAAATTCTCTTAAAAGTCGAGTACCGTTCCCAGATAGCCTGTTTTTAGGTGCGTTCGTAATTATGTAAATACGTAGCACCTATTGTTGTCGCTCAGTCCGTCCGTCTGTCTGTCTGTCCGTCTGTTTGTCTGTCTGTCCGTCCGCATATAACAACGCAAAAACTACCCAACCGAATCGTTTGAAATTTAAAATACATAATTATAACATAATTTTATCGAGTCATTTCAAATTTTATGAAAATCGGATGGATAGATCAATTACAGGGAGAATCAAAAGGATTCCGTTACATTACGGTCAATGGGGAAACAAGTTTCAAATGTATTTTAATCGTTTGAAATTTAAAACATATAATTATTGTGTAATTTTGTCGAGTCATTTCAAATGTTATGAAAATCGGATGCATAGATCAATTACGGGGACAATCAAAAGGATTCCGTTACATTACGGTCAATTGGGAAAAAAATTTCAAATGCATTTTAATCGTTTGAAATTTAAAACATATAATTATTACGTAATCTTATCGAGTCATTTCAAATGTTATGAAAGTCGGATGCATAGATCATTTACAGGGACAATCAAAGGTATTCCATTACATTACGGTCAATGGGAAAAAAAGTTTCAAATGCATTTTTATGATGTTACACTCATTCGAACATAATAGAATTGGCATGAATCTATGAAGTATATACTAAAATATGCATTCTGTACAATCTGTGATGCAAAGAATTTTTATTATTAAATTACAGGGCCGCACAAAAGTATTCCACTACACAATGCTATACGGGGAAACATTGTTTGGGGCGTGTTTTAATTATATTCAACTATTTCACATTTTATGAATAAGATATACGTTTCTAAAGTGTAATAAAAATTACTTTCTGTATATTTACAGGAACACAAAAAAAGATTTCGACTACTATACTGTATCCGAAGTACGCTCAACTATATCAACAAGATTTTAATATTTTTAAAACTTCGTTATCGTACAAACGCACCTCATTTGCAATGTTAACGTGCAATTTCCAACTTGTTTACATTATTAGTGCAAAAAGAAAAAAAAACTATGAGATAAATTATTTAAAACAACAATTACCGTCCACAGACTGTCATATCTAAGAATTATTTTACGTTTCCCAGTGAAAGAAAAATGTATATGCATTTATTTTAGCACAAAAATACTTTTCGTGTTTGATATATTATATTTGAATTTCATTGTCGTGTGCTTTTTACAACCTCTTAAAGATGATTTACATAATCAACAATTATATAAATTTATGTTCTGTTTTTTCAAAGAACTTTTTTTGTTATTTTTGTTCCCTGCTTATTTTCTGATTTATTTTTAAATTCATTTTTTCTCTCAAATATATCAAACTAGCCAATTCTTTTAATTTGAAACTACACAATGTGCTGTGCTTGACGATTTTTTGATAAATGCAAAAAATATTGCAAAAGAAAGGTGCCAAAAACTGCGTTTTGAACCGATTTTTCCGAAATGGGAGATTTGGGAATGAAAAAAGGGTCATATTGAGAAAATATTTGTTTATAAATCAAATTCTAATGAATTGAGCGAAAAATGATGTCACACGACACCTTAACCTACATCTCCTCAAAAATCACCTCAGCCGTCTAATTTCCCATTAAAAATTAGAATGAAAACGTATCGAAAAATTTCGAACTTTCTCGTGGAAAATTATTTTTTCGAATACACCTTCAATAGCTTTGAATATCGCCACAATATGTTAGATTAATTTTACTATTTTGATAAATAATCATGCTTATATCAGTAATTTTTATGTCCGATGAAAAATAAGCATAACCTTTTATTTTCAGTAACGGCAACTGCAAATAATATCCCTGTAAAAATAAAATAAATAAAAACTTTAAGAAAAAGGTAATAAAATTAAAAATTTTATAAACCAAAATATAACAAATAAATTTCGCGCGGAATAACCAGAGTACTGATTATCTTATTGTGAATCTGATAAATCTTATATATAATTCTAAAACTGAAAAATGAACTTCTAAAACTGATTATCCTCCAATGATTATACTTTGATAATAGATCTGATATTTTAAAATAGTATCAAAACAGAAGGTTAACGGTGAGAGCTCCCTATAAATACATTTTGTTTCCAAGAGTTCTACGATAATAGTTAATCATGCATAATTATAAATTCACACTTTGCACACTTCAAAATCTTGTGTGCTAAGAATGATATGGTACGATAAAATTTAAGATTTGCATGTTTTTAAATATTAAATGAAATAATTCAGTTTATCGATAAAGTAGAAAAAAATATTAATAAAAAAAGTTGATTGACAATAGTTAGACGTAAAAAAACTGAAGAAAATTTTTTCTAAAATGTTATATATATATATATATAAAATTGCTTAAAATTTACATATAAGGAGTAATATGTAAAATGGAGAATTTGGAAATTGGACGTTTTTAAATATTAAGTATTCTTTTCCAACTCGTACAACTAATCTGAAAATTCACTATAGTTTAAAAACAATAATTAAGCAATAAAAAGATATTTTGAGTAATTCTGGAACATAATAACTAGTTTTAATATACGAAAGCAATAATGTGAATCCTGTTAACTTGGGTTAGTTATTTCCAAACCTACAAGTATTGAAACAATGTGAATCCGTATAAACCTGTTTAATCATTTGTGAAAGCGAAATTCGGCTAAATAAACAAAATCTTTGATATGAGTAGAAAATCCCTAAGTTTCAGGTGACGTGTGTCATGCCATATCAAAATTCTGAAAAAACCTTTCGTCCCCAATTTGTCCGTGAGTTTGATGGTACTGAAAAATTGCCATGGTCCTGAATTTGGTTATTTTAGTATTTTTTATTTCTATTAGTAATGTCATACAGGCTTACTGTACATCACTGAAAAATTTTCCTCCTTACACAGATAAACTACTTTTATTTTTACAGTACTTTTACACAAAGAAAAAAAAAGTAATATTTTCACTGAATCTTTAAATTTCAGAAATATTTCTAAAAGATTCGAAGATGGCTATAAAACTGATACAGTATTTCAAGAATTGCTAAAATTGCTTGAATAATTTTCAAATATCTGGTTATAACGAAATTAAATTTAAAAATGAGCAAGAAGTTAAATTTTTATACTATTTGGTTCATTATTTTTTATTGAAAGAAATAAAGCAAATAAAAAGAGAAATGAAAACTCGACAATGTCTAACCTTCTAACTGGTGTAAATATTTCAATTATAAAAAAAAAAAAAAAATCTACATTTCGACAATTATTATGAAAGGTGTCGCAATTTAAAATGAAATAAAATTTATTTTTCTCTTTTTTGATTTTAATTATTACATTTGCTCATTGAAAAAATATCTTAAAAAAAGGGGAGTGGGGGCAACTTTAACATTGTTATAAAAATCTGGGATGTTACCTTAAAGACTAACTTTTGCAAGAAACTGAAATCCCCGCCTGTCGCCGAGAGGTTCTGCCCTCCAAACTACTAGACGGCATATGCCAGGTTTGAGCCCAATCACTGCCGTCGGTCTCACAGTTGGGGGTTTTTTGTTGTTTTCTTCGAACCTTGAATTTCCTTGCGTAAATACGGGTTGGATTCCTTTAGAAAGACCTTTAGAGCCCATATCCCCAGAGTAGATATTAGGTCGTCATAAACACAAACAAAAAAGAAAGGGACTAATAATCATAGTTTTGCGTAAATAGTGTATGTACTAATAACGTTAATGTAATAGTAAATATATAAATATCAGGTCTCTGTATTATGTCAAGAACAAACAATCAACATTTTATCCAAAGTGGGGGGAAGGAGGAGGGAAGCTTTTTTGACCGTTTGAAAACGATAAATGATCTATGAAAACAGATTTCGTACATCCTGGAACATGGAAACTAATGTTTTTGAAAGGATAAGTTCTGTTATTTAGGAACTGTATAATGTACCGTATTGGTCAATGTTTTGAAAAAGACAGAATATGTTTAAAAAATATGGTCAAATTGGGTATTTTGAACCACATTTTCCGAAGCGAAAATTGAGGGTGTATTCAACAAAAAAAATTCGTATCTTCTGACTCATTTTTCAAATTCATTTTTGCTCTCAAATGGATACAATTCATACTTTCTCTTATTTAGAGACTATATAATGAGCCGTATTAGTAGATTTTTTCATAAAGATAGAATTTTTTCAAAATATGCTGTCAAAGTGGCCATTTTGAGGCAATAGGGCTTGAAAAATTGAGGGTGTATTCAAATCCAAATTGCTTATTTTCTGACTAATTTTTAAATTAATTTTTGCTCTCAAACGCATCCAATTGGAAAGTTGTCTGATTTAAAAATTATATAATGTGCCTTATTGGTCGAGTTATTTATAAAGACAGAATGTGTTTCGAAAAATGCTGTCAAAAGCAGGCATTTTGAACCAAATTTCCTGACGTGATAGTGAGGGAGGAATTAAGCTTGTACGCAAATTCAAACTGCTTATTTTCTGACTGTTTTTTTATTTGGCTCTGAAATGCTTGCAGTTGACAGCTTTTTTTTATTTATAAACTATATAATGAATAATGTTTGTCTTTTTTTGATAAAGGTAAAATGTATTTAAAAAAAAAAAAATGCTGTCAAAGTTGACAGCGGTGCTGAAAAAGAAAAATGTGATTCAGAAAGTAATTGTTTGTAAATCAAAATCTAATCAATAGAATGACAATTGATCTGAAGCAGTGTTATAAAATTTTGGGTTTTTGTGTGCTGAAAAATGAAATTAAAAACTCTTCAAAAGCGGCCAAATGATAAACTGAGTTTACCTCTAATCTTTTTTTTTCTTTTCTTTTCTTTTTCTTTTTTTAAAACTAATACTTAACTTCGAAATCTACCTGTGGTTGAAGACCGAGCCGACAGCGATTTTTGAAATGGAACATATGCGTTAAAACCACTTCTCTTGTTTATATGAGTATGAACTAGATTGGTTCATGAAGCATTAATTAACGAAGTTTATTTTAAAAATTTATTATTAGGTTAATATTAAAGGTAATAATCTTTATTTAATTATGAAGAACATTACCTTTAAGACTTTTGAAATGCTCAATCTAATACTGGTATAGATATGCTTTAATAAAAAATCGAAAATTCGCTCCTCATCCCCCCCCCCTCCTCTCCTTCCGAACTAACATTCAATCCGAAATTTTCACATAGATTTCAGTTTGTTACACAGAAACTATAGTATTTTTTTTTTCTCGATTATTTCGAAAAAGGGCAAAGGAACTTTTAGAAAACTTTACCATGCATTTTCAACTGTATTTCCGGAAATGGAAGACGTGGGGTAACAGTTGTCATGAGAAAACAATTAATCATATTTTAAGGTGTAATCTATTAGTGGAAAACTAAAAAAAAAACTATTCCTTCCAAATCATTTCAATGAATGTACCTGTCAGGATTATGCTTTTACGCTTAAAATTTAATCTGTAAATTTGTCAAAGAGAATGAAGCCAGGGGAGGGGGGGAGGTGCATTTTCAGAGCACTCTTAAATCGAAAAAAGAAATGTAGTGTCCTATACACACATACACAGAAACAAATAAGTGAATACAGAAATACTTTAATTTTTTTTAAGTATGGTTTTTAATATTTTAATGAACATTTTAATAAAATTTAACCTTGTTTTTTTTTTTTTTTTTTTTTTTTTTAGATTTGAAAATTACCAGATTTCGAAAAATTAATGTATTCAGGTGCTGTAAATTCAGGTGCTTCATTCTAAGTTTATATGTTCATCCTAGGCGGTATTTTAACTGAAATTTAAATCTATATTTTTTAATGAAATTCGATTTTTACTGAATATATAATTCTTACAATCACGCATGTTTTTCTTATGCACATGCTTACAAAAGTTAATTATAAGAAGATGAAGAACATTAAATTTACTTATGATTTCAAAATTGAGAATTGCTTTCTCATTGGAAAAACATGCATCTAAAAGGGGGTAAAAAAATTTATTACCTTAAGTTGCACTTAAGGTACTTCACAAATTCCCTACTGACAACACAAAATGTTATGACTCATTGTCTGATTTATTTTTATGCTTAAAACGGAATGAAATTAACGGGAATATTGAAGCGATTTTTAATTAAATAATGTTTTCCCTTTTCAAATAAATGAATTACCTAGAGTTATAAGTCATTCTTGTTACGTGACAACAAATTTTTCTTCTTTCTTTCACTGCTATATCGAGAATTTGGTTCAAAACTCCAACTTATACTGCGTGTTCTGAAAAACATATGCGTTTACCATGAAATGAAAAAGTGATTCGATTAAATTCTGAATTAGAATACCATCTAATTTAATGCGATTTCGAGGAAAAATGAATTCAGAAATGTACCAGAAAATAGCTTCTTTAAATTTGAGAACAGCCTTAAGATTGTTTTCAAAACCAAACTGGTTACATTCTTTAATCCATATTTGTTTGAACTTGCATGAGAGTGACAGATAGTGTTATTTCGAAAGTATGAAACCAAACGGTATTTTCAATTTTCATTAAAAGCAATATTTCTCAAAATGCTGTTAAAAAGCATTTAGAATTTGAACTGAATTTCAATAAAACGCTCTAAACTGAATTTTCAGATGTTAAAATGCTAAAAAATTTTCATTAAATGACAATCGCTTATAATTCAACATGTAATTCAGTCTATATAAAAATGAAAGGTTATTAAATTTTAAGTAAATTCAAAATCATGCCTGTAAGTAACATGCTTTTGCGTTTAAAAGTGAGTACGTAATTTTTTTAATTTTAAGGAAAACTCTTACAACAAACTTAAATCTTAAAACTTTCAACCACACGATTTTCTATTACGAATTTTTAATTTCGTATTAAATTAACACATCTTCTCCAAATATAATTTTAAACTTTTAGTGTTATCTATAAATATAAAATATTATTTTCAATAATAAATGATCTCCTATAAAAGAAAAATACATTTTAAATAATAGGTTGTAATTGACTTTATAAATTTTATCTTCAGAATATTTTTTAATTAATTTTTTAAATAACTTCTTTTAAATAAAAAGCCAAATTTTTAAACAGAAATATTGGATCAGTTATTTGGCAACCCAGAAAATATATCAAATACATGAAAGGATAAAAATGATGTTGTGAAAAAAAAAAAAAAAATGCACGTGAAGCGTAGCAAATGAGGTGCGTTCGTACGATAACGAAGTTTTAAAAATATATCTCTCATATATCAATCTCATAAAATTGTAAATAATTACAATTAAAATGCGCATCAAACAATGTTCTTCCTATACCATTATAGAATGGAATACTTTTGTGTGGCCTTGTAAATCAATGTCAAATATTCTTTGCACAACAGATTATGCAAAATGTATATAATAATATGTACTATATTGATGCATATCAATTTTATTACATTCGAATGAGTGTAACACCATTAAAATGCATTTGAAACATTTTCCCCCATCAACCGTAATGTAACGGAATACTTTTAATTGTCCCTGTAATTGAAATATGCATCCGAATTTGATAAAATTTGGAAATAACTCGACAAAATTATGTAATAAATATATATTTAAAATTTCCAACGATTAAAATGCATTTGAAACTTTTTTCCCCATTGACCGTAATGTAACGGAATCCTTTTGATTCTCCCTGTAATTGATCTATCCATCCGATTTTCATAAAATTTGAAATGACTCGATAAAATTATGTAATAATTATGCATTTTAAATTTCAAACGATTCAGTTGGGTAGTTTTTGCGTTGTTATATGCGGACAGACAGACGGATAGACAGAGAAAGGGACTGAACGACAACAATAGGTGCAATAGGTGCGTTCGTAATTATTTATATAATTACGAACGCACCTAAAAAAGCATGACACGAATCTATATTTATTTTTGTTCGGAAATGCATGAAACTAGCATGTATTGTTGTTCAGAAACTATCTAATCGCACTCATTTCCCGCCCCCCCCCTCTTTTTTTTCCAAACACAATAGAATTTTTAGCAAATAGTGTGAAAATTGGCGTTTTGAACCGAATTTCCGCGTGAAAGGAGAATAACCATTCAAATGAATGGTATGATGGATGGGATGAAAATGTGTTTTTCATATGACTGAATTCGCTTATAACTCAATGGGGTGATTTATAAGTTAAAAAAAAAAAAAAAAAAAAAAAAAAACAGTTTGATTTTAAATCGTTTTTGCAGTCACAGCAGAGCAGTTGAGAACAGCCTGAATGATTTTTAAAACAATCCTAAATTGAACCTTTCTCCATTCTGTTTTTTTTTTTTTTTTTTGAATACTACTGATACTATAAGTTACATTAATAAACTTATATTAATAATAAATTAAACCTGCTACTGACAGATTTGGTATTAGTTCACGGGGAAAATTAAGAAAACTAATGAATTTTGAATAAAATTTAAAAAATTATGATAAATATTTTTTAAGTATACTCGAATTCTTTCCCAATGACTCATTTCCTAAACCATCACTTCTAGAGGCATAGTTTCAATAGCAAATATATTTTAAAGTTGTTCTGTATCCTATTAAACAGTTCATATACTAGACACACGCACACGGGAGTATTCGAAAAATATCATTAGATTACCATACGGTTGCCAAATTAACCAAAATCGTTTTTGGTTTTTGCGAAAATAATTGAAAGAGATGCAATATTACAAAATGCGTAAAAAAAAAAGATTTTTTTTTTTTTTTTTTTTTTTTTTTTTTTTTGTACAGGTTTTAGGCCTTCCCCAAAATTCAAAAAGAATGATTTTTAATATTTTTATGGGCATTTTAATAAAATTTAACCCTGGTTTTTAAAAGGTTTGAAAGCTACTAGATTTTGAATTTTTTAATGTATTCTCAAAGTTTATGAATTTTGCAAATATGTAGCATTGTTTGAGAATAATATGACAGATTAAAATTTAGCCTTTGATTTGGTGGCTATCATACCTTTTGAAGTTGCTCTCAAATCGCAATTATTTTAATTCGTAAACATAAGAAATTATTAAATTAATAAATAAAATAAAACTTTCTTATATATTACATGAAAATTGCAGGTACTATTGTTCACATAAAAAGAAATCGAAAAGCATTTTTCGTTTTCCGAGAAATAGTAAAAATCGCAAAAATCAATCTAAATCAATCAAAAAATGCCGTGGAAGGTGCAATTTTTGACATACTTTTGAGATGCAGTGATGACATTATAATAGTCATTATGTATCATTCATGATTTAAAAAAAAATGGTTGCATAAAACAACTATATCCAGCTTTTAACTCACTGAATTAATATGCTTGAAATGCTTAAAGGTAAAAATTGCTTTGTGAAAGGCCACAAAATGTCCTGTTACTGAGTGTGGATTTTTTTTTTTTTTTCATAATAACTCTTAAATCGCATATTATTAATCATTTGCATATGAATCACGTAAAATATTTGTTTATTTCGGTTTCTAATTACTAAACATATTTTAAATAATTTGCACGATAAGCAAGAAAAATTACAATTTATTTAGTTTGTTAAATTACTAAACATATTTTGAATATTTGTAGACTTCCTAAATTTTTGTCAGGTGTTTTTCAGGTTTTTATCTCTTCCCCGTACTGATTCAGTACATGAAGCACTCAATCTCTAAACTTGACACAGCGTTTTTTCTTGAGTAATTGCACTTCCTTTAAGGTTATCCTTTAATGACCTTCATGCGTTGAACTCCATTCATACACAACATATGTTAAAATTTAGGTGAACTTACATTAAAAATATTAACGATTTCTATTTTGACACATAGTAAAATGACTGACTTAAAAAGCCCTTCATGCATTTAAAAGGAGAATTTCTGAATGGATATTTATTCACATTTCGCAGCATAAAACAATGAAGAATTTAATTACTCTCAAAGCTATTTTTTGAGAATTTCATTTTTCGATACAATATATTTATATATTTTTTAAATCTATTTTTTTTCTAAATATTTTTTAATGTAATATTCAGATTTAATGTGATTTGTAGTACAGTTTTTCTCTAATTATTTTATTTTATTTTTTCTAATTACCTTTTTATTTACGTATTCACAAAAAATAAAATAAAAAATAAAAATAAAAAAAAATAAAACTATAAATTTCTAGAAAATACGTGCTACTGTGAGCTATTCACACGGAAATTTGGAAAGTTGGCTTCTAAATAAAGATGTAATTTATTTTATTTTTTAAAAGACCGTTAACTTTAGACGGTAATAACTTCTGTTATTTAGATATTACAGCAACTTTTTCTTTTAAGCTTTAAGCTTCTTTTTTATTATTATCATTTTACTAATTTCAGTGTTCACATCTGCTGTAGTCACATGGCTACAGCTAACTCTGACTGTGTAATCAGGACTTTTGAGTGCTATATTCTTATTGAATTTAGGAAAAAAGGTCAATGGAGAAAACGTCAATAGGTAAAAATGAAAGTAATAAATACCAGTTCTTATATAAATATAATGTCGAGATAAATTAGTTATTAAGGGATATAATTCAGTTACAGAGATCCGATTCTAAGTTTCAAGTAAGTAAATGCTAAACACGTGTATCGATTAACGTGTATCGATTATTTCAACTCGATTGATGAATAGCATAAGTATAAAGATCGCGACTTTCATATCCTAATGTAAACTTTGGTCAAAGATATTCTTTGGAGCAAAAAAGAAAGAAAGAAAGAAAGAAATAAGGGGTACAGATATTCTAATGAGATAGAAAAAGTGACCAAAAAAAATTCTTATCTTAATATTTAGAATGTAGAAATGTTAAGGAAGTATCAGAAAATGAGTCAAAATTTTGAGATTAGGCACAAGAAAACTCAATGTTGACAATATGAACATAAACCATTTAAAATAAAATTAAAAATGTAACGAAATTTCTTATGGCGGATCTATTAAAAATAATAATAATAAGAATGAATGAATATATTGCGTATATATATGTATTCTTCTGTTTTTTCGCCAAGTGAATAGCATTTTTAACTATAACCGTGGGTTCTACCTTTATCACGCTGTTACGTGCAAAAATTCTGTCGGAAACATTAATTTTTTTCAGCATCTTCAAAAGGGCTGCCTACATTTATCGAAAAATGAAAAACAATGTTCGATTTTATAGTTTCTTAATAAATCCCCTTGTCAATTCCGAATCACGGAAAAAAGCGCACCGGAAAAAAAATGCATTCGAAAAAAAAACACACTCGGAAAAAAAACAGATTCGGAAAAAAGCGCATCTACCTCAGTTGCTTATCTGTTTCCTTTGATCAAATACTTTTCTTTTTATAAACACTAGCTACATCTTCGAATTCGAAGTGAAAAATAATTGTGTTATCTCAAACTGTATTTTAACAAGTGCCTTCAAATTATTTCATTTACCATTATTACAGAGGTATTGTAAATAAAATTTTAATCTTAAAGAAATTAAATACACCAAAAAAAAAAATAATTAGCTATAAGCAGAGACGGTGAAAATTGTAAAGAGCCCAAGGCCTAGCCCCTGGGCCCCCTCACAAAAAATTATTAGCTAGATTCCCCCCCCCCCCCCCCCCGTCCATGAGTCGAGGACAAAAATCCCCACGGACAAAAACTCTATGGACAAAATCCCCACCGCACAAGAGCACTCCATTACATAATGGTATATGGGGAAGCATTGTTTGAGGTGTGTTTTAATTATACTAAACCATTATACATATTATTAAATTTATAGAGGTTGTTGTGGTTTTTGACAAGTTACTTCCTGTATAATAGAAAGCAGATACAGTATTTACTGGAACACACAAAAGGAGTGACTCACACACAGGGCCGTAGCTAAGGGGGCGCTATGGGCGGCTCAGCCCCCTCCCCCTAAAACATTTTGAGCTCCACCCTAGGAAAAGATTCCAAGGTCACTAAATAAATTTCTGCTTCGGAAATTCAAATGAAATTCTGTTCAAAAATCTAATTTAGTTTTGAGACCCTTTCACACTTTTGCAGAGTTACTAAACTGTATCTTAAAATAAGTGTTTCAAGACTTCCTCATCCTATTTGTACATATGAAGCTAACATGATGTTTAATTTTGCATCAGTTATGTACTCAAAATTTTCATCATCATATAATTTTCTTAGTATAAAATGAAGTTATTACATCAGTTTGATAAGAAACATAGTACCTACAATGTGAATATGCGCTAATTTATCTTTCTGCATCAGAGAGAGAAAAAAATTATGAGCGCCCCTAAAATCTCTTCAGCCTCCCCTACAGATCACTTCTAGCTACGGCCCTGTTCACAGAAAAAATTTCGGATACGATAGTGTATCCGAAGTACTGTACAGCACACTAACTGTATATTAAACAAAGGTCTGAACATTTTTAAAACTTCATTATAGTAGAAACGCACCTCATTTGCTGCATCTGACGCGCAATTTGTAACTTGTTTGATTTTATTTGTAGGTATTTTTAAGACTTTCTTTTTCAGAACGGGTTTCGAAAGTGGTTTCCTTCATAAAAAATGTGCATTCAAAATCAAAAAAGTAAAAAAAAAAAAAAAAAAAAAAACGGTCACATTAAAATTGTAACTCAAAATCCAAAAGAAAAATTTATTAAAATTTTTCTAATAAAATTTTTTTGATCCAATATTTGAAAACTGATAGAGAATTATGAGATTCCTTTTAAATGTAAGAATGAAAGATATTTTGTAACGTTGTTAAAAGCTTTTTCGTTATTGAACGAGGAAGTGAAAAAGATAGAACTTGATAATCAAATGGTAATAATAAAACTGATCTCAGTTTACTTATAATTTTAATATTTTGGAACATAGTTAAAGATAAATTTTAACTTTTGAGTCGCATGATTGCACTCGATTACCCAGGGCGATAGAGGTGGCTGAGTTGCAAAAAAAGTTATTCTTATCTGGAGTTTTTACTTTCAGAGACCGACTTATTCAGGGACATGCCAGGCAGCTACCCCGGTGAAACCTTTTTGAGGGTCCTATGAATCTGTATTTTCAAGGGAGTATTCCGATCCAAACTGATTATTTTCTGGGTTATTTTTAAATTCATTTTTACTCTCAAATGCATCAATGTGTCAAAATCTTTTATTTAGAAACTACACAATGTGCTGTGATTGTGGATTTTTAAATAAATATAGAAAATATTGGGAAAAAAATGCTATGAAAAACGGCGTTTTCACTTGAATTGTCTGAAGTGTGAGATCTGTGAATGAAAAAAAAAAGGTCATGCTGAGAAAATAATTGTTTATAAATCAAACTCTAATGAAATGAGCGAAAAATCTCATCAGATGACATTTTTTACGTCTCTTCAAAAATCTCCTCAACAATTTTCTTGTCTTTACATTTGAAAATAAGTCTGAAAATGAATCAGAAAATTTTGAGATGTTGTGGGTGAAAAATTATTTTTCGAATCCAAAAGTGACCCAAACTCATATGTTTTCAACAATGTATGAAAGGAGTGTGCACCCCCCTCCCCCTTTCCATCTCAGTTTCCAGTATCCCTCTCAACCCACACAAAAAACAAATTATCATTAGCAAAATAATGATAAAAATTTTGTTATCACAACTTAGTGTTCTATTGTTTTCAAAAGAAATTCTTCTTTAACATTCCCCTCGTAATATAGCAAGTAAAAACAGTAATTATGATCAATTTAAGGCATTTTCTTTTACACATTTTATAATGACATAGATAAGCAAAGTAAAAGTTGTCAAAGGAATAGTCGTGTTAACCTGTCTTCTACTTTATCTACTATTATCATATTATTATTTCTTCAGTTAAAACTTTTATATCCTTTACACAGATGTAAGCAGTACTGGGTATAAAATTTATGCGTACTTTTACAAAAAATGCATACAAAGTTCAACATTAGCCACTTCATCATTATTCATAAAAAAAAATCTATATAGAGATACAAAGGTGTGACTCGTCCCGATTAATTCTCCCCCCCCCCCCCATAGCCTTATTCGGATCTTACTTACTTTACATTTAATAAGATTTCATTGCTGAGATTGTGACAAACCCAGAAACCATGATCCCCTCTCTTCTCCGAAGAGTACGAAGAATGCCAAAGTAAATTAAAAATCCTGCTCAGGTGATGTTACTTACTAAAAATCTGCACCTTCTAAAATTGTGCCAGAAAATCTGTTATAGATTGTATTTTACAGCGGAGAATTGAGTGGGCCCAAGTAAAAACAATCATTACATTTTTGAAAACGAAAGCCCATGTTATAATGTATTATTAGCAAGCCAGATGGTAATACAACTGACAAGCGAGAACATATTACGCACCGAAAAAGAATAGCGAATGCACACCGACAAAGAGAGATGCAATACACAACGACAATTGAAGACGTAATACACATCAACAACCCACGGAGTATACGCAACGGTAAACCAGGACCTAAAACACATCGGCAAAAGAGGACGAGATATACACCAGGAAGTCAAGACGTAAAATATACCGGAAAGTCAAGACGTATACACACCGAAGAATCAGGACGTATACACACCGTAGAATCAGGACGTATACACAACGTAGAATCAGGACGTATACACACCGGAGAATCAGGACGTATACACACCGGAGAATCAGGACGTATACACACTGAAGAATCAGGACGGATACACACGGGAGAGTCAGGACATATACACACCGGAGAATCAGGACGTATACACACCGAAGAATCAGGACGGATACACACGGGAGAGTCAGGACATATACACACCGGAGAATCAGGACGTATACACACCGAAGAATCAGGACGGATACACACCGGAGAGTCAGGACATATACACACCTGAGAATCAGGACGTATACACACCGGAGAGTTAAGACGTATACACACCGGAAAACGAAGACGTAAAACACACTAGCAAATGAGGACGAAATACCCACCGGAGAATCAGTACGGAATACATGCCGGAGCCAGGACGTAATAGAGGCTCTCTACCACAATTTTAACTTTTATGAACAATTATCTTCAAATAAAGCAAGAATATTATGAACAACTATACTTTCTTTCAAATATGAAAATCTCATTTTTGACCCCAACTTTAAAAAAAGTGCAAAAATTTTGGAAAATCCTGAAATTGTTTTTTAACTATCTGTGTTTATAGTGATTTAATGCAATAGTTTTTAAAATTTCTGTTTGAAAAAAAAAAAAAACTAAATGACATGTTAAAATTTTGTTCCCTGTTCCTTCCCTAGGACTGAGAATATTGAAAATTCTAAGATATGAAATTTAGGTAATTCTCTGGCTATATTTTAAAACATGAATTTTATGAATATTTTTCCTTAATTTATATGTAATGAAAAATGTAAAAAATTGGATTACCCCTCTTCTCCCTCGTCGGAGTGCTGAATTTGAAATTTAGAGAAATTATTATATTATATTATTTTTATTTATTTATTTATTTATTTTTTAATATTTGTCTCTATGATTATTCAATGCAAATCTTTTCAATCTCTGTATTTTTAAAAAATACGACAAGGTTTGTTCAAATATTACGAAGTCTGCATCGACCGAAAATTTCTTGCTCGGTCACAACTCTGTATGAAACAATTTATCCGTCGCTGTCTGACTCGTGCAAAAATCAGTTTCAGGTCTGCAGAAAGTGCATGACAGTAATGTCTTAAATAAATAATAGCTTAAATAACAAAAATGTTACAAATGCTTTTAATCGATTTATAATATGAGAAAAGATAATTTCTAATGAAAAAGAATTACATAATTATTATGGTTTATTATAATTTATTTATTGTTATTATATAGTATTACATATTTTTATTATTTTAAATTAATTATTAAATTATGTTAATATATTAATTACTATATTATATTATTACTATTATTTATATATATTATAATACATATAAATATAATATATATAAATTATAATATATATATATATATATATATATATATATTATGTAAGTATAAATATAATTTTAATGTAATAAAATATTAATAAATAACTTTATAATAGAAAATAATCCATGGATTATTGCATATAGTTAAAATTATAAATAATATTAAAATACTAATTTAAAAATTTAAATATAAATAAATAAATATGAATAATAAATATAAGTAATGTAAATATAATACATTTATATTGTATTCAAAAAATTATTTGAATACTTTCCATTACATTAAACTAACCAGTATATTGTGAGATTCCTCTTTGCAAAGAATAAAAAAATAAATAAAGAAACTGGAAAACATAACCCCAAAGTATGTGCGTTTAAAAAACTGTTTGAGTAAACGCGTGGAAAAAAAGATACAAATTACTACGACATAGTAAATAGTATTTTCCCCCCCGCCCCTTGAAACCAGTTTAACCCCTTTTCTTCATAATGCGTGAAACATGTATTTTCACCGCACAAATGGGGACATAACATTTCCTTTATACACACTCCTATCTGCGACACACATGTGTGCTATACACACTGCTTTAAAATACCGGCAAATGAGGACCTATAAAAATATTGCTCATCTTAATGTCTTGATACTAAAAATACATCACTTAACAATATAAAACAGAAATTTTTAATTTTTCCAACCGAGGACGTCCCCGGTTGAGTGTGTGTCCGAGGTTTGAAGGTGTGTATACATATTGAAGTCCCCGATTGACACCTTATGCAAACACACACACACACACACACACACACACACACACACACACACACACACACAATTTTTGCTCTCATTATAGTATAAGATAAACGATTTCATGTATAATCAAATTGATATACGTTGCTGAGGATTAATATGAGTTATTTCATGCATAATACATAGTGCATATCATTTACAGGAACACACAAAAGATTTCAAATCTTATATTCTATCCGAAGTCCTGTATATTATGGAAGATGGTTGTTAGATGGATGAAATGTATTTTAATTATGCATACGCTTTTAAGCATCACTAGATGTATGCACATTATAGGATTTATATAAATGCTAATTGTTACACAATTTAGATATACAGGGTTACACAAAAGATCTCGGAAAGGTTAATGAATATGAGCGTAATTTACTTTAAGATGCTTTCTAAATGTGTTATACCTTTTTACCATGAACTGCATTTAGTAATTAAGAAATGTTTGTAGAATATAGATAAAATGATATGCAGGGTCACTTTTGGGTGATAATTTCTGGAAATTTGGTTTAAGTAGTTTAAAGCGAATTTATATTTGAAATAAACTTTAGCAAAATACTTTCGGGTATTAAAGGTACTATTTAATTTACAGGGCTGAACAAAAATATTCAAGTATGTTTTCCTATATTAGTATAAATTGCTGAAAGGAAAATTTAACCAGTTAGGCGTTTTCTTGCTAAACTAAATTTTATCATTATATAGTCTGTATATTAACCGACAGATCAAATACAAGGATTAACAAAAGTATTATGGGACAATTCTCATGTTGATCTATATGAGCACAAGTAAAATTGTCCAAACGCGGTCCCTTTAGCCAGGTGGCCACTATACCAATGTGATCACTTTAGCCGATTCTACTGTATATGCTTTGAGATTGGATGCGTGCCTGGCGTAGAAAGGGTTAAATTGAAAAACAAAATGCTATGAAATATTATTAAGCATCGATTCTCTCTCTATTCATAACATTTTTTTTTTGAATTTGCAAATTCGTAAACTCTTTTAAAAGGAAACATTTATTTTGGAGTTTTCACGGCTATGTGCGTTGCAAAGGGTTATATATATCAAACCAAAATGCTATGACGTGGAATGAAAAATTACCTAATCTTTCTGTGGGCTGCATTTTTCTTTCTTGCACTGTAAAAAAAAAAAATTCAAGAAGTTACTAAAAAATTTTTAGTAAATTTGTATTCCACAGAATTTTTTAGTAACCATTACAAACTTTTTTTTTCGCAACAGAAACAAGCATTTCTTTTGTAAACTGAACAAACGAATTTTTTGTATAACTAACTCAAACATTTTTAGTATGCGCCACCAAGAAAATTTTAGTAATAGCTCCAAAATTATTCTTAATAACCATTAGGTGGGCTCGATGGGCAGGAGCTTCTCCTTCGAGCTGCATCCAGACTTCTGGAGCGGAAGATTTTCGGCAAAACCGCAATAGATGGTAGCACCAAACATTGCTACTGCTCCGTCAGGATATTCATAATCCCATTTATTAACGAGTACTTACACTGCATACATTCGGGGCGTATTTGGCAGTGGCGAGCTACCCGGGACCTTTTAGCCTGGAGTCCGTTACTATAACCACTATGCTATCACGACCACACCAAGTGAGTTTTAGTAATAGCTATTAAAAATATAAAATTATTAACTCTATTCGTTGCTAACTTTTCTCTAGTAATTCTTACAGATTTTCTTGTAACCGACTAAGATTACTAAAAATTTTTTAGTAATTACAAGGATCACTAAAGTTTTTTTAGTAGATCGACCCTTTTTTTTTTACAGTGTGCAAGTATTTAAACTTTATGAAAAAGAGACGCACGATTTCGATTGAATGTTCAGCGACTCTATGGACGTCCAATGGTTAATGGGCTTCAAGTAGAAGGCTATAAATTATTGACAGGAATCTGTACTCATTCCATTTTTAGCAAGTTTTTTCAAGTAAAACATTTGGAAAAACACTTTTAAAGCAAATTAAATGTTTGGGGTTGGGTGCGTGTCTGGCGTAGGAAGGGTTAAATTTTATAATATAAAATACTATTAAATATTATTAGAGGACAATTCAATCTCTATTCGTAATTTTTTCTCTTTTTTGCAAACTCGGTTAAACTCGTTTCAAAGCAAATATTTATTTTGGAGTCTTCGCGTCTATGTGCAAAGCACTATGGTTGTTATATGTATCAAATCAAAATGCTGTGACATGGGATAAGATATTTCTGTGAGTTTCCTTTTTTAGGTGAGTTCGTAATTATGTAAATACGTAGCACCTATAGTTGTCGCTCAGTCCGTCCGTCCGTCTGTCTGTCTGCATATAACAACGCAAAAACTACCGAACCGAATCGTTTGAAATTTAAAATACGTAATTATTACATAATTTTGTCCAGTCATTTCAAATTTTATGAAAATCGGATACATAGATCAATGACAGGAACAATCAAAAGGATTCCTTTACATTACGGTCAATGGAAGTTTCAAATACATTTTAATAGTTTTACACTCATTTGAACATAATGAAATTGACATGAACCTATCAAGTATATATATATATTAAAATATACATTCTGTACAATCTGTGATACAAAGAATATTTATTATTAAATTACAGGCCACACAAAAGTATTCCACTACTTAATGCTATACGGGGAAATATTATTTGGGGCGTATTTTAATTATATTAAACAATTTCACATTTTATGAATATCTCATACGTTTCTGAGGTGTAATAAAAATTACTTCCTGTATATTTACAGGAACACAAAGATACTGTATCTGAAGTACTGATATAGGTCAGCAACATCTGAATATTTTTTAAACTTCTTTATAGTACGAACGCACTTTATTTGCTACGCTTCACATGCAATTTCCAGATTGTTTTACTTGCAAGTATTTAAACTATTTGAAAAAAAAGGTCGATTTCCAGTGACTGTAGAGCGGCTCTGTGCACGTCCAAGGGTTAAGCGGCTTCAAATAGATTGCCTATAAATTATTGAGAGGATTCTATAATCTCTCAATTTTTTAAGTTTTTAAAGTAAAAAATTTGGAAAGCTTTTTAAAAGTAAACTATAGATTTGGAGATTGGATCTGTGTCTGGCGTAGAAAAGGTTAAAGTTTATAAAATAAAATTCTATGAATTATTATAAGGGAACTATTCTCTCTCTATTCAAATATATATATCTTTTAATTTTTAAACTTCTTTAAAAGTAAATATTTATTTTGGAGTTTTCGCGGCTATTAGTTGTGCGAAGGTTTAAATGTATCAATTTAACATTCTACGACATGAAATGAAAAAATACATATATTTCTAAGGGTTGCCTTCTTTTATTTGCAAGTATTTAAATTTTTTGAAAAGAAACATTACATCCATCCTTCAGCCATCATCGGAAGCATACGGTCCGCCGGAAGGAATATACAATTTGAAATATTTTATGTGTCCCTGTAAAAGCAATGTACTTCATATTATACAAGACAGTATCGTAGCCTCAGTGACATATATCAATTGAATAATATATTTTTAAAATGCCACACATTATTCCCCTCCACTTTACCATTATTCAATGGAATTCTTTTGTGTAGCCCTGTAAAGGAATAATGGCTATATTTTATAGAATGCATATTTTTGTGCACCTCTTAAATACATGTAAATTTTAATATGTTTGACAGGGTGTAACATCTTTAAATCGGAAACGATTTTTCCCCATAGGCCATAACTTAATGGAAAACATTTGACTCTAGCTGTAAATAAACTAATCATAATAGAAACTTCATTTTCAGTAGAGATCATGCAAGGTTAAACGTCAATAACATAAAAAAACTTTCAGGGCAATTCGAGTATATTTACATGGGTTAGAGCGCGGACAGACGGACAGACAAACATGCATAAGCACTTTTTATACAAAGCACAAGCACTTTTCAAACTTTTGTAAAGTGTTATAAACGTATAAATTTATTTGAAACGATTTTTACCCGTAGGCCGTAATGTATCAGAAAACTTTTGACTGTCCCTGTAAATAAAATAATCATGGTAGAAACTTCATTTTCAATTGGGTTCGTGCTATTGTATACCTAAATAACGTCCAAAAATTTAATGGCAATCCGATTATATTTACGAGAGTTAGAGCGCGAACAGACGGACAGAGAATCCGAATGCATAAGCACTTTTCCGACAATGCATAACCACTTTTCAAACTTTTGGAAAGTGTTACAAACGTTTAAATTCATTTGAAACGATTTATCCCCATAGGCCGTAATGTATCAAAAAACTTTTGATTGTCCCTGTAAATAAATTAATCATGGTAGAAACTTCATTTTCAACAGGGTTCGTGTTAGGGTATACCTAAATAACGTCCAAAAATTTCATGGCAATCCGAGTATATTTACGAGAATTAGAGTGCGGCTAGACGGACAGACAAACCGAATGCATAAGCACTTTTCAACTTTGTTGGAAAGTGCTAATAATAATAATAATAATAATAAAGAATATTGTCCAGTTAAACTGATGGCATTGAGCTCACAGGCTACGCATATTAATTGTACATTACAGCCTTGTATTTTCGTTAATTCCGTTCGAAAAAAAAAATTAAGAAGGGGAAACAGCTCTCCCCTTTCTCCTTTTTTATACTTAATCATTGAACCTCCTAAACTATCAAGTACAAGCTTTATCATATTAAAAAACCTATATCGAAAATTCAGAGCAAATCGGATAATTCTTAATAAAAACCCATTTAGCATTTATATAATTTAAGAAGAGTTATTCTCCTCTTTTATACTTAACCATTAAACTTCCAAAACTATTCAGATATTTGAACGAAATCTGACAATTCTGATTGAAAAATCCATTTATACAAGTTAAGGGGAGCTGCATCAGAACCCCCGTTCCCCCTGTTTATACTTATTCAATGAACACCTAATAACAGCCACGGACTAGCCTCATCAGAATGATCCTATATCTAAATTTTGAACGAAAACTGTTAATTCTGCATGAAAATCCCGTTTATATCAATTAAGCGGAGGGGCATGAGCCCCCCCGTTCCCCCTGTTTATACTTATTCTATGAACACCTAATAACAGCCAAGGTATCGCCTCATCAGACTGATCCTATATCTAAATTTTGAACGAAAACTGTTAATTCTGCAGGAAAATCCCGTTTATATCAATTAAGGGGGGGGGGCATGAGCCACCCGTTCCCCCTGTTTATACTTATTCAATGAACACCTAATAACAGTCACGGAATCACCTCATCAGAATGATCCTATATCTAAATTTTGAACGAAAACTGTCAATTCTGCATGAAAATCCCGTTTATAACAATTAAGGGGGGGGGGCATGAGCCCCCCGTTCCCCCTGTTTATACTTTTTCAATGAACACCTAATGACAGTCACGGAATCGCATTATCAGAATGATCCTATATCTAAATTTTGAACGAAAACTGTTAATTCTGCATGAAAATCCCGTTTATATCAATTAAGGGGGGCATGAGCCCCCCGTCCCCCCTGTTTATACTTATTCAATGAACACCTAATGACAGTCACGAAATTGCCTCATCAGAATGATCCTATATCTAAATTTTGAACGAAAACTGTTAATTCTGCATGAAAATCTCGTTTATATCAATTAAGGGGAGGGGCATGAGCCCCCCCCGTTCCCCCTCTTATACATATCGAATGAACTCCAAAAACTAATCAGGGAAGCGCCTTATCAGGATATACCTATATACAAAATTTCAAGTGGATCCGATATTTTTATCATGAGTTATCGCGTTACGCACGAACGAACATACGAACGTACGAACGTACATACAGAACGGACGGGCACATAAGCTCTCAGACTATGATAGCCTGTGAGCTAAAAACTATGAATTATTATTAGGGGATGATTTTTTATGCTATTGAATATTCGAATAACCGATGGGGGATTAAAAGTCCATTGAAAAACGGACATGGGGAAAAAATAGGGAAAATGAACAAATTATAGGAAAAAAGCGGAAGGTGATGACCTTTTTTTTTAGGAGTGAAAAATCCCTTGTCGAAAATCATTTACTAATTTTCCGGTCAAAACAAAGAGAAAAGAAAAACGTCCAATTGTTTGAAATTTTGAAATCTTTTTAAGCCTACTGTTAGAGAATTTCGAGGAAAGTGCATCTAAGAAAATAAATTTACCCTCGTAGTAATGCTTCGTTGTATAAGTTGTTTAACAAGTTTAGAGCGGAGCCTAACTATCTTAAATACGTTTTCTAGTTCTGTGCTGATGTTTGTTATTTCTATGTATTTTATTTTATTTTAACGTTCACATGTTTAATTTTCTGTGAAATTTTATAATGCAAAGGAATGATCAAAGTTTACCGACAATCTGTGAGATCGAATTGCCTTTCTTCTGTGGGATATTTCAGAAACTATGTGTGTAAATATGGAGCCAAGTATTAGTATATTTGAAGGAGTTATTTTTACCATGGCCAACTAGATACATAACGGCCGGCGCATTTCGCCAAAAACAGCCGAAAAAGTGGATTTTTACCATGGCCAACTAGATATATAACAGCCGGCGCATTTCGCTAAAAACCGCCGAAAAAGTGAAGCTGGATTTTTGCCATGGCCAAGTAGATACATAACGGCTGGCGCATTTCGCCAAAAACACCCGAAAAATTGAAGCTGGATTTTTACCATGGCCAACTAGATACATAATGGCCGGCGCACTTCGCCAAAAACAGCCGAAAAAGTGAAGCTGGATTTTTACTATGGCTAACTAGATACATAACGGCCGGCGCACTTCGCCAAAAACAGCCGAAAAAGTGAAGCTGGATTTTTACCATGGCCAACTAGATAAATAACGGCCGGCGCACTTCGCCAAAAACAGCTGAAAAAGTGAAGCTGGATTTTTACCATGGCCAACTAGATACATAACGGCCGGCGCACTTCGCCAAAAACAGCCGAAAAAGTGAAGCTGGATTTTTACCATGGCCAACTAGATACATAACGGCCGGCGCATTTCGCCAAAAACAGTCGAAAAAGTGAAGCTGGATTTTTACCATGACCAACTAGATATATAACGGCCGGCGCACTTCGCCAAAAACAGCCGAAAAAGTGAAGCTGGATTTTTACTGCGGCCAACTTGATACATAACGGCCGTCGCACTTCGCCAAAAACAGCCGAAAAAGTGAAGCTGGATTTTTACCATGGCCAACTAGATACATAACGGCCGGCGCATTTCGGCAAAAACAGCCGAAAAAGTGAAGCTGGATTTTTACCATGGCCAACTAGATATATAACGGCCGGCGCACTTCGCCAAAAACAGCCGAAAAAGTGAAGCTGGATTTTTACTGCGGCCAACTAGATACATAACGGCCGGCGCATTTCGCTGAAAACGGCCGAAAAAGTAAAGCTGGATTCAGCTTCAAACCCTGAACCATTTCATTAGGCCACGTGGCGCCCAAATTATCATTGAATAAGCTGATTTCTGTTCTGTGCACATGATCATTACTTAAGTTCAAGGTTTGTATGATTGGGTTGGGTATCAGTGTCCTCTGGCGGGAGGCTTCATACATTAATCTCAAATAGATGGGCCGTATATATCTAGTTGGCCATGTTTTTACTAAGATTGCATTAATAGTTTTAAAAGACTATTGTTTAACTGGGGTTGGTAGCTTGGCTAATTTCAATAAAGGTCCAAAATAATCAATTTTCTAGATCCTTGTAGGACATAAAAAAAGTTTTCCCTCTCCGCCTAAAGGATTTTAAATGATATTCTCAACGGAGTAAGTGGTTATAATATATATTACTCCATTTTGTTCAGATAATGTTCTTAACACTTTCCAACAAAGTTTAAAAGTGCCTATGCATTCGGTTTGTCTGTTCGTCTGTCCGGCCGGCCATTCACAAGTTATAGATGTTTAGCCTAGCACGAACCCTATTGAAAATGTAGTTTCTACCATGATTAGTTTATTTACAGGGATAGTCAAAATTTTTCCGATACGTTACGGCCATTGGGAAAAAATCGTTTCAAATGAATTTTAAAGGTGTTACACCCTGTCAAACATATTCAAATTCACATGAATTCGCAAAGTGCACTAAAATACGCAGTAAAAATAATAGTTACTATTCATTTGCAATGCCATCCAAAATAATTCCATTACGCAATAATAAAAGTGGGAATTGTTTGTGACATATTTTAATTATGTTAAACGATTTCAAGTACTATAAAATTGATATACACCGCTGAGACTTAATATTTAACGCATAATACGAAGTGCATAGCCTTTACAGGGACACAAAAGATATTTCGAATCTTATATTCTTATCCGAAGTACTGCATGTTATCCATGATAGCTGATACATTTTCAATGATGATATGCGTTTTTAAGTTTTACTAAATATCTGCAAATTATATGGTGTGCATAAATATTATAGTTGATATACAGGGTTACACAAAAAAGCTCATAAAGTTACTGAATATGAGGGTAATTAACTTAAAGGTGGTTTTTAAATAAGTTGTGCATTTTTAAGTTGAACAGCTTTCAATTTACTAAGAAATGCTTGTACAATATACATAAAATGATATACAAGGTCACGCAAAGATTCAGCTACCTGGTCAACCATAAATGATAATATCTGGAAATGTGATTTAAGCTGTTTTAAATGTGTTTTTGTTTGAACTAAATTTTAAGAAAATTCTGGCGTACAATAAAGGTACTAGGTAAATTACAGGGCTGAACAAAATTATTCAAGTATTTTCCATCTATTAGAATAAAGAGCTGAAAGAGAAATTTAAACCAGTTATGCATTTTCTTGCTAAACTAAATGTTCCTATTAAATAGTATATGTATATCAATCGACGGAGCAAATACAGGGCTGTTGAAAAGTATTGCAATACTTACTTGACTATGGACAGTAACATCTTATTTCCCCAAATAACAAAGTTTTGTTAAAGATTTCAAGAAGTGTTTGTAAGTGTTTCATAATCTATGCTTAACGCATGATTTTTCTTACTTGTATGATATTTGAGATCGTTTAACATAAATAAAATATGTCGCAAACATCTCCCTCCCTCCTTTATTATTATGTAATGCAATTCTTTTGAGTGGCCCTGAAAATGAATAATAACTATTATTTTGACTGCATATTTTACAGAATGCGTATTTTAATACACTTTGCGAATCCATGCAAATTTGAATATGTTTGACAGGGTGTAATACCTTTAAAATTCATTTGAAACGATTTTTTCCCATAGCCCATAATGTATCGAAAAACTTTTGACTATCCCTGTAAGTAAGCTAATCATAGTAGAAGCTTCATTTTCAATAGAGTTCGTGCTAGGGTAAACATCAATAACCTAAAAATTTCATAGCAATCCGAGCATATTTACACGAGTTAGAGCGCGGACAGACGGCCATCCGGCCCGACAAACCGAATGCATGAACATTTTTCAACTTTGTTGAAAAGTGTTAAAAAGCAAACCTAAATCCTGAAAATCGTAGCTTGAAAATCGGCTCCTTTCATGATCAAAAACAGGATGTGGAACTCTTCTCGATCTGCCCGGAGAGGACTTGTATTACGATATAAACACAAAGAGAGTGAGACTGTATTTAAAATTTAAGAAAGATAATAGATGGCCCGAACATTGTAAGATTTTCATATCATTACATTAATTTTAAATACGATTATTCAATCGCTAAATTAATTTTGACAGATGTAAATTTTTCTATTTTACTTACCCGTCATACGTAGTATAAGGGTAAGACTTGAGTTCGTTTTGAAAATCGAAAATTTTTTTTACGGATTTACACGTTTTCGACACTGGAGATTTTGAAAATCATATTTTTAGAAAAAAAAAGTGATAGCTTGTATACTCGTCCGTCCATCTGTCTGTCAGACTGTCTGTTAGTCTGTCTGTCAGTCTGTCAGTCTGTTTGTCTGTAAACGCTCTATCTCCCGAACGAATTGAGATAGAGACTTGAAATTTTGTATGTACTTAGTATGTAAGAATGGGACGAAGCCTATTTAATATCAGTAACCTCGATTATCCGGAACTATTTTCTTCGGACTCTCGAAGAATTCGTTCTGATGAAAGGTGTATAAAAATTTTCGAAATTTTTTATTTTAAAGAGAGATCGTAAAAGGCAATAAAATAATACAAATTTTGCATAAAGAACGAAGTTGATCGAATTATTAGTTGCCGAGATATCTGAAATCCTGTTTTCCACATTCTTCGATTTTTCATGACCCTGTATTTCATTCAAATTTCAATTCAAAGATATACACTGGTGTCCAAAAGTTAAGCATAATTGGTAATTGAGTAAGTAATGAAAAAAATATAAATCGAAATGTAGTGAAAATCCAGGTGTGTAAACAAAATAGTACGCGTCATACATTTTCGTGAAGAGTTTTCCCCGAAATCGAACAGGGGATCGTCAACAAATTGAAAAAGAACGAAGATCTTTTGGATAACCCTGTCAAAACTAATGTAGCAAAAGCGTTCAAACTGTACATTATGATTAAGTGGCTTATTGTAATGTACTGTGCTTGTTTTTATAAAGATAGCATGTATACTCGTAGAGAAATTAAGGTTTTTATAAAAATAGTCCTAAGTTTTTTGCTTATAATATAAATTTTTTAATATAAAATAATGTTATTTTCTGAAAATATGACAAACATCATTGTACACAATACCCTGTCATCAAAATGTAAAAATAATAAAAAGTGTATGAAAAATGAGTAGGTTTAGTAAATAATTTTTCATTGCGCATGCGTTAACGATATCAAAATTTCATTTGCATATTGTGTTAGCTAAATGTATAGAACAACTTCTGTAAAAGTTTCAAAAATATAGCTTGAAAATTCTGAAAATGATCGTCTATAGAATCAATTCAAAATCCCTTATTTCTAAAAGGAAGCAAAAAATCAGGGGTTGCCATTGTGTATGCACTAAACAATGGAATATGGATACAGCCCCTCATCTTTTTGCTTCATTTAGAGAATAAAGGATTTTGATCTCATTCTATCAACGATAATTTTCAGAATTTTTAAGCTATGTTTTTGAGACTTTTACAAACGTTGCTCTATACATTTAACTAACATAAAATGTAAATGAAATTTTGATATCGTTGACGCATGCGCAATGAAAAATTATTTACTAAACCCACTTATTTTTCATACAATTTTTATTATTTTTAAATTCTGATGACAGGGTATTGTGTACAATGATGTTTGTCATATTTTTAGAAAATAACATTATTTTATATTAAGAACTCTGCAAATTATAAGCAAAAAACTTAGAACTGTTTTTATAAAAATCTTAATTTCTCTACGAGTATACATGCTATCCTTATGAAAATAAACACAGTATATCACAATAAGCCACTTAATCATAATGTGCAGTTTGAACGCTTTTGCTACATTAGTTTTGACAGAGTTATCCAAAAGATCTTCGTGCTTTTTCAATTTGTTGACAGTTCCCTGTTCGATTTCGGCGAAAACACTTTGCGAAAATATATGACGCGTACTATTTTGTTTACACACCTGGAGTTTCACAACATTTCGATTTATATTTTTTTCATTACTTACTTAATTACCAATTATGCTTAACTTTTGGACACCAGTGTATTTTAATTGGAAATGAGACGCTTAATCCGAAGCAATAAATTGTTAGTTAATAAGATTATTATTTTTGGAGTTATAAGGATGTTTCTTTTTTGCAATTCCGTACTACTTGAGTAGTTAGGCGTGTTGTATAATTTATCGAAAGAGATTCATCGGCAACGCATTAATAATGCATTACTATGCACAATAAAAATATAAATACACGTTTAAATTTTGTTTTGGAATTGCAATCCATTTAATAAATAGTTTCAAATGTATTATTTTCATACATTATATATGCATATATATGATGGGTAAGTATTACTGTGGCCCCCAACGACTAGTTTCTTTTTGGGCGAAAAAAAAAGTCCGGTCCAGGTTTCGAACCAGGGATGATTGGCTGACAGCCAATGCTCTTCCAATTGAGCCATCAATAGGTTCAGTTGGTTTAACTCCGTTTCATATCATGGTTTTTTTGGCGTTAAATGAATCGATGTGGCTGCAATCTCCAGCCTTTGGGGTTGCTTTTTCACAACTGAAATGGACCATCATCCATTTCCATTCAAAATCCGTTTGCTTTTTGCGTACTTTTTCCATTTAGAATTTTTTTCGGAAAAATTTGTATCTTGTTTTAATTTAACATGTATAATATTAGTAAAAATAAAAATATATAAATATATTGTATGCAATATTTATTTATAGGTGTGTATAATGCGCATTTACATATGTGTATCTCATTATATAATTATATACATAGATACCTTAAAAATCTAAAATATTTATATAATCACATATTTTTAACATGTGGCAAATATAATGTTTATTAAATAAATGTATGTTTATAAATTATTTAGAAATCATGTTTTTTTCCACCAGCCTGAGAAATCTGATAAGTTTCTAAAATTACTCTTTCTGGCCATTTTCGATTTTTACGCTAATCGCGCCAACCAGAACAGAATATCGAACTCCTCCCCCGAACATTATTTTGGTGCTATGATAAATTTCTGCAGTCATTGTGATTTTATCCATTTTATTAGTGTGATGAAGAGAGAATGTTTTAATTTCTGTTGTCATAACTATCTCATTTTCAAATCAAATCCTACTATAAATCGTCATCGAAAATGGCTGGCTCTTAACAGCCTTCATTTTCCCCTCAACGAATTAAGAAATGGCATTTGCTTTATTTTCAGCAAGGCGAATGGACATTCCGGGTGGATGTCCATATTACTTTAAAATACAAGAAAAAATTAACGGATATACAGTCGGCTCTCGTTAATTCTAAATCGGATAAATCGAATCTTCGCTTCATTCGAACTAAATACGATGTCCCGAAAATTTCAAGGGCAGAATAACGTTCAAATTTTTCATTTATTCGAACTCATTTTCTTTCCACTTTGTTCAACCCTTTAAGCGGCCTAACCGTGTTTTTCCGTCACGTAGTTTTTGGATTAAAAGGCTTATTTAACTCAAAATTGATATTAATGTTAATTTTTTGAAATGCACATGATAAATAAATATCTAATATTATATAATACAAATCTCAATATCAATACTTTCCGTAGCTATTATTTTATAAGTCGTTAAACTCCATGTAAAATTTTGCCGAAAGCTTAAAGGGTTAATTCGAACGAACGAGAATTCCGATTCTTCATTTTCCCTTACTTTCTCACTAACTTCAGATTCTTGAAATAACTTTCGTTTTTTTAGAACTGTTCTGAAGTAGTATGCATTGATATTCGCTTTCTTAGAAAAAGACTGACACAGACCGACCTTGTTTCTGTCTGTCAACGACACCTACACTCCGTTTTCTATTTTGCTTGAGCCTAATCCCAACCTCCCCACTGCCGCGACCGGTTCACAAGGCTGCAGGTTTCAGAGTATTTGAAACTTTATTTAAATTAATATAATTCTATAAAAATAATCCAGTTTTAAGAAATTAAGTTAAGTTTGATACTTTTAAATCTTATAAGCATATACGTAACAAAAAAAATGTACCATTATAGAAAATCTTTCTTTTATTAACACTTAAAATAAATTTCAGAGGAAAAAAACTTCATAATTTTGCACTTTTGCTTGACGGTCTGGGAGTTAATTAGTTTATGTACTTATATCTTTTAATTTAATATTATGTTCTAATGATAACGGAATAAAATTTTAAAAATACTATAAATTAATTCCTTTGTAACAATCCCTTTTAAATATGTTTTACTCACATACTTTCCATAATTCGAAACATTTCTTGTGGTCCCGACGAGTTCGAATATACGAATGCCGACTGCATTTCCTCTGATTTAAGATTTGTTAGAAATAGTGGAGCAGCGTAATGTATGTAGCCTGCTAGACTCAAATTTATTTCGCTGGAAATTACACGTGAAGCGTAGCAAATTAGGTGTTTTCGTACGATAACGAAGTTTTTAAAACATCAATCTCATAAAATTCTAAACAGTTAATTACAATTAAAAGGCGCACCAAACAATGTTCCCCCTTTACCATTACGTAATGGAATACTTTTACGTGGCCTAGTTAATCAATAACAAATGTTCATTGCAACCACATATTATACAAAATGTATATTATAATATGTACTTTATAGATACCTATCAATTTTATTATGTTCGAATGAATGTAACACCATTAAAATGCATTTGAAACTTTTTTTTTCCATTGACTGTAATGTAACGGAATACTTTTGATTGTCCCTGTAATTGATGTATGTATCCGATTTTCATAAAATTTGAAATGACTCGACAAACTTATATAATGATTATATATTTTAAATTTCAAACGATTCGGTTGGGTCGTTTTTGCTTTGTTATATGCGGACAGACTGACGGACTCAACGACAACTATAGGTGCTACGTTTTTACATAATTACGAACGCACCTAATGACAACTTCGACAGCTAATGACAATTTTGCAGCATGCCGATAATGTTTTATCCCGAAAAGTCAAAATATCTGCTTTCTTTAGAAAGAGATATATTTATAGCTAACTTAAAAAATAAAAATTATGTCATAGTCTAATGGTTAGACTGGATTCTCTCGAAATCAGATTCCCTAGTTTCATTGCCAGGTGAAGTAAGAAAGAATTAATCCTTAATTCTGCTCTAAATATCAACGTTATAAAAAGGGGTGTAAAAATCTAACCGTTAGCGGGAAATTTATCACCACTAAATTTTATTAATTTTCTAAGTTTAAATTTTATTAGCATTTTTACAGAATATCTAGACGAAAAATAACGAATAAATTTTAGTGGCGAGAGACTGCCTGCTGGTGCTTACAAGAAAGGTCTCCATACGGGCATACTCCGAAAAATCTGAAAAAATTGCAAAATGCTCTTCTTATGAGGATATATACGTTTATAAAAAATTTTTGGCGAAACCTCCTTACAGTGTCCGCAAAAAAAATAATCAAAATTTCGTTATTTGGCGATTTATCATCGGTTGGTGATAGAATGCAGTTTGAAAAAATACTTTTTTATGTAAAATACGCTTTAAGGAAAAAAAAAATTCATGTTGAACTTGTTTAGGTAAACATCATTTAAATAACTTTAATTTTTCCAATTTTAGTTAGTTTCAAGTATAATTTTGTTATATCGGTATTTATGTGTATTTATATTCAAATTTAACCATCAAAAATTGTAATTTAAAACGAAATTCATAATTTAAATTCATTAAAATTGTTTCAAGCTTAAAGTCCAATTGAGCATTGTCAAGTCAACTTCGTTGCTGTGGAAACCTCTGGCTTTTAATTTTGAATGAGTTTAAATGTATGAAAATAATATTTTTCAATGTAAATTTTTGTTTATGAGAATATTTTTCCAGTGATAAAATAAAAAACTATAGCAACAAACAATATATATATATATATGCGATACAAGGATGTATACCGGGTGATCCAGAAGTTTCGGGATTTTGAAATGCTAATAATTAGCAAACTATGAACAATAGAAGTACGCAGCTTTCACAGAGATGTTTAAAAACTTATGGGATATGTTTTTTCGACGAAAGAAACATTATATTAGTTACACTTTTTGCCAACAGGTGGCGCTAAAATTGATAGTATTATTTTTTATGGAGTGATACACCTTACTAAAGTATTCCTTTACTAAAAAGAACTTTATTAAAAGAACTTTAATTCCTTTACTAGAAATTCCTTTACTAAAAAGAAAGAATTGGTGTCCGAGGGTTACTAATTTTCATTATGATGCTCATAGCTTATAAGTTCCGACGTGAGCCAATGCAAAACAGCATGCACAGTATCCTCAGAGCAGGAAGAAATTCCAGAAGAAATTTCAGTTCATCGTGATATTACAATTGTACTGCACTCACCATGATCTGATGATTTCCACTGAGTATTGGAATCGAATTCTACCTCATTTATGCTTGCAACAGACATTTGGGATCTCCTGCTTCTCTTACAATCTTCCAATGAGCCTTTTTCTCAAACCATTTTATCTTACCATAGCATTTCACATTTGTAATGCCCATCGAAACTTTTGCAGTTTTAACTTCACGTATTGTACGATAAGAACACAACTCGACATGCACAGAAAGCATGTCTAAACATAGCAGTTAATCATCAAATTTTGTATCAAAATTCCCTTTCAATGCAATTTCAACTACTTAAAAAAAAGTGTTTGAACATAAACCACTCTCAAAATGAAATCTCACCAATATACTAGAAGAGATATTTCGCAATGAACTCATGTGTCTGTGTAACACATGTTATATGTACATTCGGTCTTGTACAGCAGCGCCACCTGTTGCTAAAAATTGTAACGATATATATAACAAAAATTCATTCTAAACAAAAATCCCACATGTTTCTGACCATATATCTGAAAACCGGACCTTTGTATTGAACATAGTTTCCTAATTATTAACATTTCAAAACACCCGAAATTTCTGGATGGATACATATATATATATATGTGTATGTTCGTATGTATGTATGTATGCATATGTATATAATATATTAAACTCTTTCATTGTTTATGTTTAAATTCATTAAATACTACTTACACGCATTCTAAAAATCTAATAGTTTTCAGTTACATTAAATCGTTTGCTTTTGGCGAGGAAAAGTGCTGCTCGCCAAATTGCGTTATAGTCTCGCCAAATATTCGAAGGTTTTTATTTTTTTTCCATACTTTCTATTTTGATTCCGCCGCTAATTTTGACTGATCCTTTATTACATACATAAGTAGTTTAATTGGTATTTTTTTTTTTTCAAAAGTTTCTGAGTATGCCCAGTATGGAGACCTTCCTTGTTAGATTTTTACACCTCTAGTAATAAATTTTCCAGACTCTTTCGAAACATTCAAAAGAAAAAAATACATTCAACTGTCAGAAAATACCCCTTGTTCAAGATAACACGATTTCAATTATCAAACATCACGCATCTGGCAGAGTGTTCTCGTGGTCACCTCATTCATTCCTTACCAAATAATTCTGAACCGGCTGTTTACATCTACTTGTAATAATGTGCACTTATTGCAGGAAAATAAATAATGAAATGTCTACTTTAAACTCTTCTATAAATTTTAGAGAGGAAATAAATATGATATTCATCAAAGCATTCATTAAAACTAATATATATTTGTTAATTAGAAATACATTGACAAAAATACTCCTGAAAATAAAAAATAAATAAAATAAATCTAAATTTATAAACATCAAACAGAACTTACATTGGTATTTCGATCTCTAGATAAACAACCACAGCGGATCACGATAAAAAAAAGTTGACAGGTTTTCAAAGTTCCCCACTGGATGTCACAATGCATCATTTTACTTTGCAGATATGCGAATTTTAATAAATATCTTAAAACACAGAAAATTAGACGATAATTTTAGTTTAACGAACAACAATAAGCAGCATATTCATCGAAACTGACTTATTTAACTTCTTTATACTGTGATCAAAACACCACCAACAAAATCTAATATTTCTATCAGCGGATGAAATATCTTTACATCCAATTATTACATCCATTGTAACTTTAAAATAGTCCCTGAAAAAATTTCGAAAGTGAAACTACGGGCGCGTTCAGCACAACTTACCGGTCACTTACCGATTGTAGACAAGTACGAAATGAAAATCAAGGCGAAGTGTGACGTCAGCTACCATTCAACAGGATAGTTGACATTTGTGCCACAATTCGCTTTCGTACTGCCCTACAATCGGTCGGTAACATTGGTTACTTTGGTAAGTTGCGCTGAACACGCCCTAAGATTGCGACATAAAGTACCAAAATACTTTGATTTGATTTGACATTTCTTTGAGGCCCATAGCTGCTATGGCTGTCGACTCGATTTATCCATTATACGCAGAAACAGAGACAATTTTTTAATTACACATATCAATTACATATTTTATTACACTACTACAAAGGGACAACACACCATCCATGTCCTTACCCGGATTCGAACCTGGACCCGTCGGTGTAGCAGCAGCTGCCGCTACTGACCACGCCACTGATGCAATACCAAAATACTTACTAGCAAACATTGTAAAATATTTGACTCATTTGCTGCAGCATAACTCCACAGCTTTTATAGAATATCTCTTTTATGACCAACGAGAATGATTCATAATATAGTAAAGTAACCGTTTTCTATAAAAGCGGTGGAGTGACGCTGCAGCAAATTGATCAAATTTTTTACAGTGAACAATATTTATTTATTGAGCACATAGAGCATGTTCATCGCAACTTACCAGTCATTTACTAAAATGACCAGTATTCCCATTACTCTGGAGTCAGAACAGCTCTCTCTAAGGAAAAAAAAAAACTCAGCGTTAAATTCCAACACGAGAAAAAAATACATAAGTAAGGGAACTTTGTAAAGCTCGGCCCTGGTAAATATACAACCAATAGAAAAAAATGATGAGCTTCATCATCGCAAAAAGATACCATTATTTATAGTCTATCAAAACTTAAATCAATATTCAAGTACAAAGTAAAATTTTTGTAGAAAAGAATGAAAATAAATTCTTTCTAAAATAAAAAGTAAAATGAAATCAAAGAGGAAGAAAGTGTCGTAGAGAATCTCTTAAACTAAGAAAAATGAGAAAATAAAACTATTGTGTATTATTGCCATGGTACAGCAATAGTCACACCAATTCGTTCTTAAGAACTAAACCAGTATTCAAATTTAGTTGCTAGTATTTAGCAGAATTCCAAAGGTCACAAATTGCCGTTCACAGAGTAATACTTGAATAAACTTTACTTTCTATAAGAAAAAAATCTTATTTCATGTTTCCGCATTTCTACTTTGATATAATGAAACATAAACGAAATACTTTATGTAAAAGAAAGAAACATTCTAACGTCTACTTTGCAGGAAATTTAAAAGAAAATTACTTGTTTAGTTCTGAAAACTGAAAATAATGACCGTGAATTATTTCTAAATGAACATGCTGGTCTTTTTCTGTCTCTGTTTTTCCCCTTACAGTGATTTCAGAATAAATACAAATGCCATCTTAGTTTTCTTTTAGTTGAACAATACAATGTATTTTCTAACATTATTAAATATTTATGTCAAATCGTTACTGGAAAACCCATCAAAAATGTTTCAAAAGTATACTTTGTTGTTTTAAGTCATTATATTTACAAAAAATATTTTAGTAAAAAGAATATGTTTACGTTTGAATGTTATTTGATTTATTTTGTTTATACATTCTGTTTTGTTTCTTTATTATTTAGTTGCAAATATAAATGTAATTAAGATTTTTTTAGAAATTGTGTGTTTTATATGCATTTTAATAGGAACATCTCTGTCTTTTAAGCAAGAACTTGTATTTCAAAATAAAAAGCTAAGATTAATAGGAATTTTTTATGAGATCAAGCGTCATTATTTGTTTTAATAATAATTGTTTATTATTATAACATAATAAACGCTTCGTTTGCATTTTTAATAAAACAAATTATTCACAAAAATATTCGGATATGAAAGTAATTATTGTGACTGACACAAAACAAAATGAAAGATTTTTGCAACAAACACTGAAAATAAAATCTGTAATTCTACTGATGTAAAGATACAGAAATCTGAATGCTTACTAAAATTTTATTTGTATATTATACAAAAAAAGTTTCTAATCTACAAATTTATAAAGTTACAAAAATCTGTAGCTTCACGAAAGAATCTTCTAAAATTACAGAAAAATCAGTAAAACTTTGTCTGTAACTGAGGTTAAAGTTACATGAAATGGTCAAGGAATCCCAGAGTCTTAAAAAAATCTTACTAACCTTACAGATTTTTTGATTTACAGTGTAAATGTGTATCTGTTATGTAAAGTTTCGTTGGTGCCGTACATAAAGTGTTCGTAAAATCCCATTTTTCTAGAAAAATGTTAGTAACTTTGCAATTTTTTTTTAGCGCTACAGACACAACAACTTATTAATGCAATGAAGAAATGAAAGAAATTTGTCATATTACATCTCTTATATTTTATGCATGATGTCCAGAGTGTTGCACCATATAAATAGGCTATTGCAAAAACAGTAAAATGTTTTTATGGATTATAGCAATCAATTCTGAAATACAAGTGGATTGTTAAATAAATGAAAGAAACTGCAAAAATATAAATTTATTACTTTTAAGTTTTTGAATCATTTGTTCCGTTTCATTATCATTAACATTTGTTTAATTTCGCAGGATAATAGTATCTGTTCTTATTATAGTACATGTTCTTCTAAAAATTGTTTATCTTAACAAATGGCCTGTTAAAGAGTTGTGAATCATTAATTAAGAAATAATGCATTTCTAGTACATGAAAAATCAAACTAAATGAGTAATTTACTAAAAATAAATGAATATTCATTTAAATAACTATTACAATCTAATTTTATGAGATTAGAAATTATTTCACAAAAAACAATTTTTTGTGAAAAATTCGTTACAATAAAAGTCTATCAATTATATAAATCAGTAATCCTAAAATTTTTTTTTAAACATGCTTTAATCCTTTCGGGTCTGGTGGTGTCTTTTTATGTAATATTAGTAGTACATGTCTTTTCATCAAGTATTATTTTGTCTTAAAAGTTATTTTATAACTTTCTACAGACAGAAATGATGGTATTTGTCTATGCCTTTCTTATTAGAACTTTATTAATGTTTAGCCATTTAATAATAATAACAATAATAATAAATATTTGCTTAATTTTCTTTACACCATTTACGATTCTTTTATTTTAAATATACATATCACTCTTTAAATTTAAAACAAAGGTTAATTCCTGAAATAATTATCTGTAATAAAGCTAAAAAAGTATTAGAAAGTTGTAATATCAGTTCAATTTTGTTGTAATATAATACTTTCTAAACATTTCCAAAAACTCTTCCTTAGCCTATTGACATATGAATATGAATTGAATAGTAAGCAAAACAATAACATTCGCTATATTTCTGACAATAAAACATTCGATAGGTTTTAATGAATCTAGTTTGATATCTAGTGTCAATGTTATTAAGGTAACAGTTTTTTTTCTAAAAATTGTAAAAAAAATCGGACCCGAAAGTTTTAAGAGAAAAATCATATTACAGTTACACAAATATCTTCTCATACCAAATATAAATACAAGAAATTTCTCTAAATATTATTTTTCTTCTGTGTTTTTTCTTAATCTAAAACTCAAACTAAATTAATGCATATTAAAAATGATGAAAATGTATTTAAAAGCCACATATTTATCTTTTTTGCATGCTTCATATTTAAACAGCAAATTTTAGGACCTATGTTGATATAAATATGCATTAAAAAAAAGAATTTGAAGTACAGCTGGTAAACAAAAATCGCGACATGTAATGTAGAATAAAATTAAATGTTAAACACTGTAAACAAAAAAAAAATCTATGAGATAGCTAACCATTTTTTAGGAAACTGGTATGTCTAGAACCTTTTATGTAAATGCAACAAAAGAAACTCGTGTGACAAATTCACTTTTTGTAAGACAAAAAGTCTGTATCGTTACTAAAAAGTGTCGTCTAGGAAAAAGGAATGTTGTGATGTACATTACATATAATTGGATTTTGTTCAACTTAAAATATTATGTAATAAATTATTTTGCATTTTAACCCATTTTAGGCCAAGCACAGAAATTTTATAAAATGTAGCATTATTTTTATTGAAATATGCTTAAATTACATACATTAAGACACAAAAAAAGATTCGTGCATGAAAAATAATATTTTATATAAGAAATAATATTTTATATAATAATATAAAATATTATTTCTTATAATGAATAATATGAATATGAATAATATTTTTATGACTTTTGTTTTATTCTTATTTCATATACAGAATTTGCAACTTTAATCTATTTTAAAAACATATAATTCATTTCAATTGGAATAATAATATATTTTTAAAAAGTCGAATTTGTCAAAGGCGTTTCAAATTAAAACTCTAGCGTATTTTGAAATTTTTTTAAGAGAAAGTGTTTACTCCAATTGAATTACTGATATTTTATGGATGTCTTCAAAAGCCTTAAAATAGAAGAAAAATAAAATTCTTGAAAAAAATGTGTCAGAGTGTTAAAAAAAAAATATTTATCGAAATGTTTCGTATACGAACCTTTGGCCAAAAATGGGTTAATTAAACTCTCAGCTCTCTAAGATGTATTTTAATCCTTACGATGAATGAATTTTCATTTTAATGTAGTTTTCATTTTATTCGTAAATCTACTACTATAATAATTAAATATAGAGTTATAATTCATTTTATATTTGCGTATATATTACTTATTCTTTTAATACAAATAATTCTGTGCATATGTCTTCCTTTATCTCTGCTTATTAGATAACAAGTACCCTCTAAACATAAAAAGGTTCTGCATAACACCTTCTTCTTAAATTAATATATAACACATTTAAGAGTTTCATGAGTCATTAATCAAACGGTAACAAATTTCTAGAATATTATGAAGAAAAATAAATTTATAATTTAATAACTTGGGAAAGAATCTTCACTATAATAAATTGCAACGAACTATTTGTATTTAGTATAAGTGCATGACAAAGTTCATATTCTGAAAGTTTAATTGTAAAAAGACAACTACCAGAACAAATTTTTCATTTTTTATCAAATTTTATTATTTATGATAGAAATCAATGATTTTCTAAACTATAAACAGTAATAAATCTTCATTCAATTAATCTAATTAAGAGAATTGCACATTAACATGCCATCGAATTTTCCGATGAGAATAACATTTCCCTCTAATTATATCAAAGAAGTTGCTTCTTATGTAATACTGAAAGAACATTATGAACAAAATAAACTTCATTAATGAATCTCTTTGTAATCTCTCAAAGTATAAAAAACAGCAGAATATTTTCGACATTTTATATTTTAATAATCCTTTTAATGAATTATGTATTTAAACTTAACATGTTTCTTTTTTCCTGAAATTTAGGCCAGTCAAATTGTCAGAAAAAAGGGCCGATAGATGCAAAAATTCTGCTAGAAGATTTTATGTTTCTAAAATGTTTATGGGGATGCTAGTAACAAGAATTAATGGTTTTCCAACAAAATATCTCGAGGCTAAACATTGTGGAGCCAAAAAAACCACAAAATTTTCGGACTTTTTTTCAGTTTTTTGCCTGCAACTCGAAAAGTATAAACTTTTTGCGTAACATACTTAATTAGAAAAAGAAAGAACATTAAATTCTTTATAAAGCTTATTATAAAAGCGTTTTTCTAAACCCAATATTAAGCGCGTTATGATTTTTTGAAAATGTCACTTTTTTTTAACTTTCCAGAAAGTGACCTATTTTTCGCCTCCTATCCCTAAAAACCTTTTTTCATCGCTTCAAAATTAAATACACCTATTCATGGATGAGAAATGAAAGTGTTAGGAAAGGCAGACGGAAGACGCACAAATTCTAGAAATTATCTAAGAAAAACAATTACAAAGGGAGGGAGGGCCGGGGATAAAGAAAAAGAAATGCAGTTGAAAGATTGCGGCCATGTGACGTTCCCGAGCCGCTTTTGTTTAGATGCAAAGTGTTCTTTTTTAACAAGATACGCTTCTAATATGCTGTTATTCAGTTTATTGCATCTCTTCTCGTACAGTAATGAAAAATGTGTGAGCTCGACCCAAAATTGTTTTTCATTTGCCAAACGGCTTCAAATAGTGATACTCGGATGTGAGCCAGAAAGAACTTGCCAAGCTTTTTGAACATAGCGTTCAGTGTCAAAGTAATGTTCATCAAAAGTAATATTCATCAGTTTTTTTTAAAATTAGCAAGGAAGTCAGAATACAGAATGATTACCGAAAAACATATGCGAATCAGAGTATGATAGCAGCATTTTTTCGTCGAGGTGAAGATTCTACACAGACTATTGTTTGTCCCTCAGATCGAGCACTTCTTTCATGTTTCAAGATAATTGCTTCTTGTGTGAAGAAGGCAATCCCGGTGACTTCAACGAAAAACGATAAAAAAAAAGCCCTACTCAAAGAGATATTTTTTCACAAAATAGTGAAGTTAGGAGCGAAAATTACATTTTTGTAAGCTGCAGAAAAACATGGGAAATGATCGAAATTAATTGAAGAAAATAATTGAACGTATTCAGCACGAACCTGACTTGCAGATGCATGGTATCAAAGTTTTTGTGGCGTAAAACTAGATCAATCTGTAACAACTGGAGAGAAAAGAGGGCGTCGAACCGCATCATCCGTTGACGATGCCAATGTCAGAAATAAGAGCCGCTTCATTTCATTGCTTAAAACAAATTAAAATTTTCAAAACAAGAATTTCAAAATAACAGAACTTACGTTGATCAAGTAAAAGAAGAAGCTGATGTCATGATAGTTATCTCAGCCATTTCAAGAGCAGAATCTTTTTAAAGCGTCATAAATGTCGGAAAAGACATTCACCTTTTTGTGATCACGATAAGATTAGGCTATCAGCCCAAAAATCTGTTTTTCCAAAAGCCAGGAAGAAGTAACATTGAAACCAAGTGGTTTTTAACCACATCGTTCAAATACAATTACAACAATGTTCTTTTCACTCATGTAATCAGCGGATGCGATACAACATCCGCTTTTTTTGGGTAAAGAAAGTCAAAGTTTTGTAACACTTTGAAAGAACATGATCAGCTTGGAGAAATAGCCTTCGTGTTTAATAAATTAGGTTCTACTCGTCAAGAAATCATCAAGATTGGAGAAAAATTCCACATTGCACTATACAGTGGATGCATAAATACCATACAAAAATTGAATACCTTAATGTTCCAGTTATTTGGTAAATCTGCCACAAAAAGCAAAGTTCATTTTGCAAGACTACCACCAACACAAGAGGTTGCGCAGCATCTTTTTCTCCGATGTTATCATCAGCTACAAGCTATGGATAAGAAACAACATCCCTCCTGAAGAATGGGGATGGACGATCTCTTTCAGCCAGTTCAAATGAGCCAAAACCCGGCATCTAAATCCTTGCTACATGTTGTGTCATGTAGTTTTAAAAAAGCATGCAGCAAAGCATGTTCTTTTCATAAATTAAGACTCAAATGCTCGGCAATTTGTAAAAAATGTAATGGGATCAACTACGAAAATGTCGACGACATTATTTATCCAGAAGGGGGGATGTAAAAATGTCACCGTAAGTATTTTTTACTTACATTCAGTTAAATACCTAATATTAATGTTCTCCACTAAAGCTCTAAATACACAAAAAGTTACAATGTTCTTAAATTTTTTACAATGTTACCAATATAATTCATCATGATTGTTATCATGCAAATACCTATAATTTAAATAAGTTACATTAAGAAGATAAAATAATGGAAAAATGTGTCAAATTTTCGTTTTTGCAATTTTTCCACTAAGCTAGAAAAAAAGGGTCAATTTCAGAAAGCTGTAGAGAGCTTAATAATGGCTTTAGAAAAACAGTTTTCAAATGAAATTTGTAGAAAATTTAATGTTCTTTCTTTTTGTAATTGAGTATAGTACGCAAAAATTTTATAATTTTTGAGTTATAGACAAAAAACTGAAAAAAGTCCAAACATTTTGTGGTTTTTTGGCTCCACAAAATTTAGCCTAGGGATATTTTGTTGGAAAATCATTAATTCTTGTTACTAGCATCCCCATAAACAATTTAAAAACATAAAATCTTTTAGCAGAATTTTTGCATCTATTTATGACAATTTGACTGGCCTAATTATACAACCCTGCGAACTTTTGAAAAATATAAAAGAAATTTTAGTTGATTTTTATGTTATTTGGTATGTTGATTTTGAAAATGATTCATTTTTTTCCATTATGTCAGGATTTTTTGTAAAATCGATATCAATATTTTTCCTAAAATCTTATTTGAAAAAGTACCATCTCGAACAATGTTACATATACGATCTAACATTGTGATCGAACAATTTTCCATATACGATCTACAACGGTGGTTTTTATCAATTTAAATATGTGAAAAATAATAGTTTCTTGGTAAAAAAAAAAAAAAAAAAAAAAAAAAAAAATATTTTTTAGTAATCAAATATTTTGATAGTTTTAAATTGATGAAAATAACTGTTGCCAAATCACATTTCTTTTTTACTCAATGTTAAATCTTATCACGGCTGTCCAATGAAGCATGGATATTTTGTGAATTCTCCTTGATGACAAAGAAGCACGGAGATCACAGCAAATGGTCTAACCTAGGTCGGCATATTTTATTTTCTTCTGAACAAAACCATATTTTCTTAGCGCTATTTTAACTGTACATATTTTCCAACTTTTATAGATGCATACTGGCTTTCATAATCAAAAACAGCTTTAAGTCTCCTTTTCCAGGAATATAAAATTAACTTCCATTCATTTTAAATGTAAGTGTTATTAAAATTGTTCACCAGTTCAGGAATAGCAGAACAATAGACCAGCATCTCCTTTTCCTCAAAGTGCTTAATAAATCCCTTTTTTCGATTCCTGTATTAATAAAAATATTTTTCTTTGGCCAATATGTTTTTTTTTATTTCAATCTGGAGTCCAACAATTCAACTGCCTCTTTCAAAAGGCCTAGATCTCAAGTCAAGTTCAAGTGGAGAGAAGGACTGGGGTGAATCGCTTCCAAAGGGCTAATACTCGTTATTCCGAGTGAGGAATGGGGCGTATGGGTGATAGAAGGATGGAATGTTCATAAAAATCTAAGTAAAATTGATTTTTCCAAAAAAAAAGGTGACGTGATAGACTTTTCATTATTGTATTTTTCAGCACCAAAAATTCATTAAGTTCAGCTATCAGTTCCATTGTATTTTTTTCATCAATTATAATATCAAATTTCATCTGTTAGTAGTTCCAGAGATAAAAATATAGTGTGATATGTTTTATTGTAACCATAAAGAGAGAATAATGTGTCCACACTATTTTTTGGATAAATCAATAAATATACCATACTCATCAGTGACATTGAATCTATGATAGATAAATAAATGTAAGAGAATTTACTTTAACTAATTTCTTAAGTGCTTTTTATTATATATTTTAAGAAGAGAAGCTTAAATATCTGTAGTTATAAAAATTTATTGTGTTTTTGTAACGAAAAGTTTATTATCAATTTCCAAATCTTTAATTTTATTAAATATGATTGAGACAAAACACAAAGAATCTTTTTTTGCCTTGTATATTGTGTAAAAGAAAAGTTTTGGAAAAATCAATGCCTTTAGTATGGAATATCATTATTCAGTGATTTGTAAAGTTTTTATTATAATTCATGTTTCAATTTTAAGTTTATTAAATGTTAATATTAAACGTTTTATGATGATCAGAAATGATTTTCTCTAACAAAAGACGACGAAAAATTTCTTAAAGTAACTTTAAGACTGGCAAAACAATTGGACATATATATATACAGGGTGTCTGAAAAGTCTGGAAACGGTCAAATAACTCGAGAAATATATATCAGATTTAAAAACAAAAATATACGTATTAAATATTTTAATATAAGCTACTCAGTGATACTAAATTTAATACGTTTGTAAAAGGGTACGTATTTAAAATACGTATTAAAATATTTAATACGTATATTTTTGTTTTTCAATCTGATATATATTTCTCGAGTTATTCGACCGTTTCCAGACTTTTCGGACACCCTGCATGTACATGTATATAACTTTTTTCCTGCATTTTCAAAAATTTGCTATTTATTGCAATCTAAGACCTAGGTGAGTTATATAAACGCAAAATACATTTTAATTATAAAATATACACCTATATCATAAAGAAGTAAGTGTTTATTTGTAAGGGTCACTACTTACGGTACTATTCTAAGTGTGCGTGTGTTGGGGGGGGGGGGTGCAGAGTAGTAAAAACGCTCTAAAAATGCGATTTTTTGTGTTAATGAAAGACCATAGGGCGTAGAATTTATTTATTAGATATAACTAATCTCTAAGTTTACTTCCTAAAAAATTAGAAATTTAAAAGGAATGAAAATGAACAGAAAGTGTTCTAAAAACGTTCTCAACGTTGAAATGTAGCAATCCCAGAAAATATCAAACCGATTTCAAAAGTAATGGTTTCAAATTGGTGCATAGAAATCTTGCCAAAACTTTCCCTTTATTTCATGACGGTGTCACTGCACCTCGTAGTTGCAAAAGCAAGAAATTTATAAATTTACGATTTGTTTTACTGAAATGGCTAGGAATTTAAAATTAGACATGGTAGTTACTTATAATATATAAATTATCTCTACGAGCATTTTCTAAAAAATTTGAAATTTATTTGAAAACTATCAAATTAATTTCAAAAGTAACCTATTGGAAATTGCGGGCAACAGTCTTTGTTCCAATATAGGCTATATTATTGTCACTACTACCTGGAGATTGCAACAGCAAAAAATATTCTAAATTGCTTTTTTTTTCAACTGAATAACGCAACATTTTGAAATTTGGCATGGTAATTACACAAAAGATGAAAATGATTTCCTAGAACCGAAAAAAGAAAATTCCAAATTTAAAAGGATTAAATAAGCGAAAAACGTTCTAAAAACATTCTAAATTACGATTTTTGTGCAATATTATGAAATACCAAACCAATATTTGGAAAAAAAATACTGGCTGAAGTTGATAGTATGTTGACAAATTAATTTAGCAGTCCCTGGTTCAACATAGGCATTTTACGTTGGTATCATTACCTCACCCTTAGACAAAAAATTTGGAATTTGACATTGCGGTTAATTTTATGATGGTAAATATACGCTAAGAAAATGGTTGCTCAAAAATTTAAAATTTCAAATGAATGCTGAAATGGACGGATAATACGGCAAATTAGCTTTATTTCTTTTTATTAATTCAAGCTTATTTTCTGCCTAATGCAGTGTAATAATGAAGTTTAGTTAAACTGCTGCTTAAATGCGATTGCAATGTCGCTTTATTTGCGTGACTTTCTGAAACGCGATATATTCTTTGTTTAATCTTGATAACTTATCGGTAGTGATCGAAAAAATATAATCAAATCACGTTTCATAGCAATATAGCAGATATATTTGTTTAAAGTAGAAAATAAAGCGAATCATTTCAGAAGTGCACTGTAAAACATTTGTGTAACGTTACTCCATAAAACTGGTGGCAGCCTTGCTGCTTCCAATTTGGTGGAAAACTTTAACCGATATAATCGGTGTAACATTGCAATGTTACACCAGTAAGGCATGTTTTTATTACACCATTATGTAAGTGAAAAATTACTCAATGAAGTGTAAATCGTAGCTGCCACCAATTTTATGGAGTAACGTTACCACAAATAATTTACAGCGTGCACAATCCATGGAATAATCCTTTTATTGAAATACAAAGAAAAGAAAGCATCGAGGATGTATTTGTTCTCCATGCACGAGTATTATTTTATGACCTTATATTTCTAAAGTTTGTTGCGAAGTCCCAGAGAAATACACTCAATCGAGCAATGAAAAATACGTTAAATAAAAAAAAAAAGTTAGCCTTGCTACATATAAATTGAAAATCAAATATCATAGCGTCAATGTGGCGAATGATCAAGAGCTAATAACTTAAAATAATGATTACATGAACAGCAATAAATTTTATTTATTTATAATTTATTAAGATTTATTTATCAATAAATCTTAATTATTTATTCATTTAAACTTGTACTCGATTACAATTTTGTCTGCCATATATTAAAATATTATTACTTTGTTTATACTGACAGCCACATAACTCCTATCTTAAAAATTATGCAAAGATTAACGAAAGTGAGTACGTTAGCTAACGTACATATTCATAATAGCAGGAAATGAATAATATTATGATTATATCTACTTTATTACTAACTGACAATTATAGCAATTTGTTTTTATTTTTATTTAAAAGCAAGCTTTTTGTGAGATAAAAATCAAGTTATACAGGAAAAGAACTAATTTTAAGACTTAAGAGAGTACAAAAACTAACGAAATGTAATTTAGTAAAAAACTTGATTATGAGTATTTTAAATTGTCAATATATGATTCTACGTCATAATGATAATCAACAATTACTTCTAAATGTATAATTTCTTCTATTAAAAATTAGACATACAAATATAAATTGACATATTTTTATTATTATGCGAGCGTGTTTTACTGGTTTGTTTATAAAAATAAATGCAGAGTATTAAATAAATGAAAGAATCTATGAGATTAGAAAATATATTCTCCCTTTTGTAGTGAAATTTATGAACCGTTTATTCGGTTAATAATCATCGTTCGTTCTCGGTCCAATTACTGCAGTAAAGGAATAAAATTAAATAGAAATGCTTTCTTTTCGCACCAAATGATTCTCTTATCTCTGTATATTAGAGAACAAGTATTTTCTAAATATAAAAAAGATTCTGCTTAACATCTTTAGCTTAAATTAAGGTATAGCATGTTTAACAGCTTCATGAGTCATTAATCAAACAATAATGAATTTCTAATATATAAAGAAGAAAAATAAATTCATAATTTATTAACTTGGGAAGGAATCTTTGTTAAAATAATTACAACGATCTAATTGTATTTAGTGTAAGGGCACGACAAAGTTCATATTCTAAAAGTTTAATTACAAAAAGACAACTACCAGATTAAATTAACTATTTTTCATAAAATTGTACCATTTAATGTGTTTTTATAATGTATAGTATATCGCACGTTTCGAAAACTTTAGTTTTATCAGGTATGTCTGATATAAAACTCAGTTAATCATTTTTTGTCGTATATGTTTAGTAAGACTGCAAAAGTCAATGTTGTCAGTGTAGAATAACATTATTCTAAAAATTTATAATATTGTACCGCAATTAATTTTTCGTCATCATTTAGGTATTATTTTAAACAATTTAATTGTAATATTAAACCTTTTAACACATTAAGAAATTATTTTTTTGGTGATAGTCAAAGAAAATTTCTTAATACAACATTAAAGCAAACCAAATAATGGTTAAAAATCCTTTCTTCCTGTGTTCTCCAGAATTTAACGAATGACTTGTTGATACTTTCATTGTAATAATTAGGCATAAGAAAATATATTTTGCTTAATTAATTCATTTATTAAAGGAAATGAAGCATACTAAATAAATGACAGGATCCCCAATATTAGAAAATTGGTTCTTACTTTCTATTGAAACTTATGAACCGTTTATTCAAGTAAATAATTATTGTTAACTCTCGGTCCACTTACTAGTAAAAAGAGAAATTGGATGAAATAAAATTGCCTTTATGTACAACAAATATGTCTTTTATCTCTGCTTATCATAGAACAACTACATAAATGTAAATATAATATTATTCTGCTTAAAATCTTCTACTTAAACTAAGATATGACGTGTTCATGAGTCATTAATCAAACAGTAATGAATTTCTTTTGCATTAAGAAAAATATGAATTAATAATTTATTAACTTGAGAATGAATCTTCATTAAAATAATTATAGCGCTTTAATTTTATTTAGTAAAAAAGCACGACAAAGTTTTTATTCTCAAAATTTCATTGTAACAATTATATTAACCATTACTTATAAAATTATATAATTTACTATGCTTTAATAACAAAAAGTACATAAGCAAATTACGAAGCTTTTATTTTAAAAAGTTGTCGTTTGCTTTGTCCGCTATTCCGGTAACTAACTACGCAAAAATTTCTGTCCCAACGGTTAAGGGTAAAATGAATATTTTCAGATAAATTGAAGTGCATGAAATGTATTTTTTTGCGGGTTTCGAAATTTCATTTAGGCTTTCACTTGTAAATGAGATAAAAATCACCTAAATGCGATAGTCGCCGCCATAAATATTACTACCCGTAGTGGCATCTCTCGATTCCTGTCCGATGTGTTCTATTGAATTATTAAACACCAAAATATATGTTTTTTGTTTTCAGTAATAATTTAATAGTCACCATAGTAGTCAATACTACCTGAAATATAAAGTAGATTTCAGTAATGTATTGTGATAAATAACCTCTAAATTTATTCCTAATAAAAGTTTAGCAATTTAAAGAAAGAAAAAGAAACATAATATTAAATAATAATAACATGAAAATATGGGAATGAAATCTTTTTACTTAATCAAAAGTTCAGAATATTCCACTCTAACAAAAGTTGAGCTTCTGTTTTGCAATCTGCTCTTGAAGCTGGTACAAGTGTGGTGCTGGGTTCGAACTCAATCGCCTAATGGTTCGGAGTTTTTCATGGTTTTCTTCGAACCTTGAATTTTTTAGCTTGAATATGGGTTAGGTTCCCTTAGAAATACACCTTCGGAGGGCACCCTCGCTTCAGGGCTATATCCCCATGTTGATAATTGGCCGTCAAAAACACAACCAGCAACAATCATTTTGCAAATTTGATAAAAGTGATAATTTTACAATGAATTAACATGCTGCAATAAGCACAAAAATTACAACACTGTAGTTCGATCATTGATACTCTATACACTTACTACTATAATTCAGAATGCAGATCGTAGGGTTAATGCTGTTTTGCTAACTGATAGGGGGAAATTCTAACACTTATTTTGAACGCTCCTATTTTCTCCAAACCACAGCCAATCTCTTTATTACAAAATGTTTGCCTTTACAAATTTATTAAAATAAATATATTCGCTTATGCTAAAACCTGCATTTTTGATAGAATAAAAAGACTGCGGTCCGATATTCACATCTTATTACTGCTTAATTTTAAGGTCTCTGTAAATCACTGACATATTTTCTTATTCATCTTTTGTGTGTAAACGTAGCAAATAATGAATTTGTACTCCTAGAGTATTAAAAGGCAGAAAACCAGAGTTTATGTATGGACAAATATCTTACAAAAAAGCAATAGACAGCTGTTTTTAATCCACCAACGAGATTCTTCTTCAGTGCAACAGAGAGCGGGGCACAATTTGCTTGCAAAAGCAAGAAGGAGAGATTTCGTCAAATATATTCGATACTGATAGAAAATGCGCGATTTTTCCCCATATCGAGTATATCATATTGAAGGGAGGTGGGATATATCGCATCTCATCTATGATTGATTAAAATTTGCACCAGAATAACATAATTAAAATTTACTTTTCTAACTTTGTTGGAAAAAAAAAGACATAATTATTTATTCCCTGAAAGAGTTAAAATCCGCCGTCTCTATGTTACGATGCTAGATGTTGCTTGCTCTAGCATGCTGTGCCTTGATTTTTGTCGCGCTCTTCAAGAATCTAAAAAATAACGGATTTGAAAACAGCTGTTTGCTGCTTTTGTATGCATGTGTATTATTTATGCATATTTAAAGGTTGGTTTCCGGTTGAATACCATTTACCTTATGCTAAATAATTTTCAAAATATTTAATAAAAGAATTCATTCATTACTATTTCCAAATATCTCCATATGTTTCCCATTCAAAAAATATCATCTAAAATGAATACAAATTACATAATATAGTTTTGTTTCCACTAATAATTTTTCAAACACAAATGACTAATGACAGTTCTTAGAAAACAATATCAAATACTAACTTACTTTTAAACATATTTTACGTACAATTAAAACCAGAAATCAGAATTTTCTTCATTTAATTCCCTTTTTATGTTTCTATATATTTTTAACTAAAATATTTTTTCCATTAAGATATTAACGACTGCAGCGTTAATAGTACAACATCTTCTTGTTAACATTGAATGATAAAATGGCCATAGAAATAGCCTGATAAAGAGATCTTAAAGCGTTACACTTCCTACTTGATAGGTATTTTGTTACACTTTTATTATCTCGTATTGCGATTTAGTTTTTTTCCGTTCCCTTAATCCTATTTTACTGATGTACAATTTATTTTCATCTCAAATATTTACCTATTAAGGTTTCATATTAGTTTGTTTTATATTTTTATAAATACTCCAAAAAAATCATTAATTAACCGCTTATTACTTTACTAACTTTGTTTATTTACAATATATAAATTTCGATTTGAAAAACAAATGACAGTGTTCTCTTATTTAAACATCGTAAAGTACAAAAACAACTTAAAGTACAAAAGTAAAAATCTTAAAAAAAACTGTTTTCTGTCACATTTACTGTTGTTGCTGTTTCTGTGCTTATTTCCGTTGCTTTTTTCTCTGCTTCTTTTAACCATAACTCGCAAAATAAGGCATTTTCAACGTTATATTCCTATGTCATTCCGAGTCGTCATTGCATCCCTGACACTTCCTGGAAGTATGTTGGTATGGTAGTCAAACACCCAGGAGTAATGCCATTGAAATGTCGGAGATGTGTCAGAAACGTCCTCTATCAAAAAAGAGGACACCAAAGCTGTAGGTCATTTTGAATAAAATAATTACCACCGGAAACTGCAACCTACACGCAAACCGCAACAAAATCGATTAGTGTGTCCAATGTTTATGAGCGTTTAACCCCCCACCTCTGTTCACAGTTCAATTTTCGCTAGTTACCCGATTCAAATGTTCACGGTTTTGGGCTTAAAATTTAAGTTAGTCTAAACTTTAGAATAATTTCAACCCAATGCACAAAATAACGGTAAAAAGTAGTTGTTCGTTACTCTAAAGTCTAAAGCGCCCTCTATCGACAATTTTTAGACGTAACCTTTAATTTTTTTTTCAAATTGTGATATAGAGAATGATTTTAGCGAAAACCGAAAACGAATCGACCTTTTTTCCGTTTTGGATTTTGATGGCTCCTAGCCCCTACCAAAGACGTTTGCGCCCCATTGTTTCCTATTTAATAATTTTTGTCTTCATGTCTACTATCATCCCTAAAAGTTTGCCGGCCTGGTAGTGAAACACCCTGTATATAGGTACTACTTCATTTAACTTTATTCGTAGCCGGACACTTAGCTGGAACATGCGTAACATATTATTTTCTAAATCAAACTACAACAAACTCAGACATTTACAACGAACTTAATAAACATTTTTCATCTATAAAATATAAATTTTGATTTTTGAGATGGTACATTTGAAAATTTACAGTATTTTACCTTTTTTAATAAGATATTCCACTGTGGTATTTGGTTTCGTTACTTTATCCTTATTGTTTTATGCTAAGTAGTTTTTTTCATTACTCTAATTACTAGTACGGATAACTTGACTTACCTTTGACTTTTCAACATTCATAGTCATTTTTTTAATGGTAAATCATTTTAATATTTATTTCCAGTTGGGTTAATGTTAATATAGTCATATGTGAAAACTGTAACGAACTTTAAAATTTATAATATTTTCTTGTTTCTATTTCAATTTTCAGTCATCTATTATTAGTGTAATTGGCTTTTAATATTTTGCTTTATTTTTACATATTTTCTTGCGCCAGGGTGCTCTTTCAGTATTTTATTTTAATTATTTGACATTGTATTTTTGTGGTGCTTTCCCTGTCTATGGCTTTGCACGTCGCAGAGGTTACTTTTCTGTCAGGGGTTCTTGCCTATGCCATTTTTGATTGGTTCCCTGGCAAGGTGATCCTGATCCTGTGTACAGGTACAATACAGACAGCTGATGTGCCCGTGTAAAACCGTAAAATTAACAGTATATAAACCGTTAAAATAAGCGAGTAATATACAGTTAAAACCATTTATAAGACAATAAATTACTGCGTATTTTACACTTATGAATGATACGATATAATGACTGTCAATGATATACAGTAAAATCAACACATTTTTTATTTATATTTTTTCTTTCAGTGTAACAACAAAAGCGAGTTAGAGTACCTCCAAACTGTATTTAAACCAAAAAATGGAATGAAGTAAAATGAAGTAAATTTAAAATGAGTAAGTAGTTAAATGAAGTAAATTTAAAAGTAGAAATAAAAACGTATCTTCTTTTATGTTTCAGATTTCTCTTCTTAAAAGATATTTTTTCGAATAAGCTTCTAAGAGCGGCAAGAAAAAAATCCATTACAATGTAATGAAGAAAGACCTTTTGGATATAACCCTTTGGACCTTTGCCCGATAAAAGCATCTTAAGACGTTACATTTCCTACTCGATTGGTATTTTGTTACATTTACAATGTGTGGAAGTTTGTTGGAGATACTTTTCTTTTGTTTTCTCTTGAGAATTAATCTTATTTCAAAAAGTTAAACTTGTTTCTTTGTTTTCTGTTAATTTTGTAATCTTCAAAACAGCTTTTAGATGTATCTTCGTTAGGAAATGTATGTTTAAAGAAACAAATAAGTTACAACTGTTAAGATTTCGTTTTTATCTTCTTATTCTTTCCACCAATAGAGATTTTCCCAATGAACATCTAAGCTTCAATCTTTACTAATAATAGCTAGAAAATGTTTCGTAATATTTAACGAAAAAACTGTTATCTAAATTGCTGTTATATAGATAGTAAGATGTTAGATACGAAATAAATGTATAGTTTAAATGTTAAAACATTGATCATGTGCTTGTAAGCCAAGGATATGGGTTTGATTCTCAGCCTGGGCCGTTTTTTGCTCATTTTCGCTTTGGAAATTTTCAATTAGTTTGATAACTCTACCAGTCAGGTTGATTGTGTTATTTTATAGTATAAAGTGATAATGCATCATACTACGTAGTAATTTTCTATGCATTTACATTTGAATATTTGATGTTACTACAGTGGTTACTACTCTCTATTCTGAACACGCATGGGACCGACAAAAAATGTTCAGATTATGAGGATATTCAGTATAGAGGGAGATTGGAAATGCATTACTACTACTACTGATGTACGGTGACCGAGCCAGTAGTTTATCAAATAAGGTTGGTTCTACGGGGTTTTTATTACATTTCCTTTCTTTTAAGTTTTAAATCTAAACTAACATGGTTTCTAAATTCCTTAACCCTTTAAGCATCCTGCAGATTTTTACATACAAGTTTAACAATTCTTAAAATAAAAGCTACGGAAATTACTGAGCATGGAAATTTCTATTTTATAATCTAAGATATTTATTTATCATATGCAATTCCAGAAATTAACAGTAATATCAACCGACTTTCTTTAAATAAACCTTTCAATCCAAAAACTACATAACAGAAAAACCCACTTAGGCCGCTTAAAGGGTTAATGAATGTCCTATCATGGGAAAAAATGAAATCTGCTGAAATTAAATAGCAACAAAATTATCAGCAAATAGTTTATATTTGCCATTCTCTAAGTAGTTGATCAATCGAACAAATCAGTCCAAAACTCCAAATTCAGACTAAAAATAAAAAATTAATCTTTATATCATGCTTAAACTGCTAATAAAAATATTTCATATAGAACTATTATTTGAAATAAGAATGATGGAAATGGATTATTTTAACTTACCGCAATTGACTCCAGTTATCAAAAACAAAATGTTTACATTTTCTAATGAAAAAAGTCATAAAATGGCTTCTGTTACAGCAGGTGGCTGACAAGAATGTGACAACAGGTGCTCAACATTAAACTGAAGTTTCTATCAAGCAAATTAATAATTCGAACAAATTGCAATTTAAAGTAATACTTACAATCTAGCAGTGATTTTGTCTGTTTATTTTTTAATCACGTTTGTTGAACATTTTTTATTCACCTGTAACAGTTTCTCCGAATTTCCATGATCAGAATTCAAATTCAGATTGCAAACATGTGTTCACTTTACAGTGAGATGGAGTAGAAATGGGGACCTAAAGTTGCGTTCATAATAGTGGGATGTTCGGATTAGAGGGTGTTCAAAATACAGAGAGTTCATCTTTTGTCAAGTCTATGGAATTTCGCCGGGACGGTCAGAATGTGTTCATAATACCGGGGTGTTCACGTTAGAGAGTGTTCAGATAGAGAGATTCCACTGTATTTTGATTTCCCCAGATTTAGGTAATTTTTAGAAAGAGATTTCTTCTCTTTGATGTTTGTTTGTTTATTTGCATTTTTTGTTTGTTTGTTCTCCTCTTTTGTTGTTGTTGTAATTTAATTAATAAATTTTAAGTAAAAAATAGAAACGGCCTTTAACTGTATTTTACCATTAAAGAAACTTATATAAAAGTAAAAATAAATGTTTTAATCAAATCTCCGTTTTAATTTTTTCATTTTGTTTTAGTCTAAATTAAAACGACTAACGAAGGCGTACTTACAAAATGAATGGCTTGGCCAATTATAACACAATGTATTTAATTAAAGCCTCTTAAAAATGCATCTATTTTAAAATTTTGTATAAATCTAAATATAGTCGTGAGAAGAAACGAGACACCCTCTACTAACTCTACAAGTTATTGTAAGTTGCGGGTGTTGGTGATACCAAACGACTGGAAATTAAATCTTCTTTTAAATCGTGTATATAAAATTAACTTTCGGTGTATGTACAAATGAAAACTAGAACAATTTTGTTTTTCAATGGCAACACCCACTTTTGACAATATATGTTACATCTTTGCCTTAAACTATACTTAGAAATAAAATTTCAAGTCATTCGTATGATAATTTTTTGACTTATAAACATTAAAAATTTGGAACTTCTAATGGTAAATTACACTTTCATGTTTTAATTAATATCTTCTGAAATTATAGTCCTAATTGGATAGATTTTTCGCTAATAATACTAAAAAATTCATACATATATACATTGAATTTGTAATTTAAAAAATCTTTTAAAATGAATTATGAAATTAATATTTGAATTAATTTCTCTGAAACTAATCGTATGAATTTCTTAAATATTTGTACTTAGGATCATTGACCTGAATTTTGAATGGTATTGAACATGGGTATTATTATTTTAGAAAAGAAATTTTTCGGGTTTTTTTATATGTAAATGGTTTTTAATCAAACTTTATATACATCATTTAAAATTATACCTTCTTTCCAATAGTTTGGTATTAGTAACTTTTTTCTATAGTAAATTATTTCAGAGTTAATGGGAGGAGGGGGTTTAGTTTTGTTGTGTGTGACTAATTTCAAATTACCGTCTGCATTGAGGCATTGAAGTGAAAGTGAAAAATTGTTAGTAATAGAAATTTAGTTGTTCTTCTACTCTTTCCAATTGTTATGATTAATTCTGAAACATAGAGAATGCAAAAAAAGTATGTAAAGTGAATACATTTCTCTAACAAACGAGTTTTTCCTTAATAGCTTTTTGAAGCTGTTGTCTTGATACTTTTCCGTTAAAGTTTTATCCACTTTTATTTTAACACTTTCCGTTACCTTGTAACGGTTGGGTGCTCGTACTGGGAGTTAAATGCAGACATGACTCTGGAATTAAGATAAAAAACCGTTTATTTAAAAACGATAAGGGCTCAAGGACTGTGGAGCAGTTCTTAATTTTAATAACTGGTAACAATGCTAAAAGATTAAATTAATACTCACAGCTCCGGAACTAGCTCAATCAGGGCACCTCAGATTACTTCTCAGCTATCTTTCGGCTAAACTGCTAGATGAAACTTATTAGACAGCCCGTGGCTGTATATATTTCTTTATTAACTTTGAGATGATCAACGTAATTACTATTAAATTCTTACCACTGGCCAACTTCTCGAGTGAAATACCAAAACTCCTTAGCAACTCACTGGAGGCTCGCTAACACTCGATATCGCTTGCTCTGGATCAATCAACGCAGCTAGGCACACTCTGCTAGACACCAGCGCGAAATCGTAGCTAGAGGCACAATTCGTTGGCTAATATTGCTAGACACACTCTGCTGGCTAACGTCGCCAGAGACACTCCACACACACTCAAACTCCAAGCTTTTATATGCTGCAAACTGAGATACTTCAAATTTACATATTACTACTAACCGCGACCTAACTGTAGAATCCGAAATAGACACACACGCTCTAGAAAATTAAAGTAAAAGAGAGGATAGATGTCGCTTTCACGCTTACACACGTTAAATTATTGACGTCACGATCTCAGAAATACTAGAGTGCCTTTATGACAAAGGACCCTCACAACCTTATTAACTATTTAATGCAGTGATGTCATCGAATCTGCTTAGTAAAGAGATGTTAAGACGTTACTTCTCTTACATCGATATTTTATTATTGCTTTTTTTCTGCTCTAACATTATTTCAGAGAAAGTATTTAATTATTAAAACTTCTGTAAACTATAGAGTAGCTTTTAAATATATCAAACACAACAAAATTTATATAAGAGTAAAATTGAGTTATCATTTATGTTTCTTTTTACTTTCTTAAAATTTTCACTAAAACAGATTTTCCCTAATGAGTTCTTTTACAAGTTCTGTTAATAGTTTTCCACTAATATTCAAAAATCCCTGTCGGCTTGGCCTATGGGCGGAGGTAGATTTCGAAGTTAAGTATTTATTTAAACCACAAAATATAAAATATATTTAGATGTAAACACAGTTTAACAATTTTATTTGGCTGCTTTTGAATAATTCTTAATTTTGTTTTTTCTGTAAGAGTTGGTTTTATCAGAATCATCTTCAGCGAAATCCGGCTCCAAATGCCTACTTTGAAAGCATTTTTTGAAATATATTCTGAATTCATGAAAACATCGACCAATACGGCGTATTGTATAGTTCTTAAATAAGAGAAACTGTCAACTGAATGCGTTTGAGAGAAAAATTAATTTTTTAAATGAGTCAGAAACTAAGCAATTTGTTATTTGAATACATCTTCAATTCGTTAATCACGTTCTCTTTCAGATATGATGCTAAAAATGTCCACTTTGATGGCATGTTTTAAAAATACACCCTGCCATTATCAAAAATCTGACAATTACGACACATTATGCAGTTCCTAAATACTAGAACTTGTCAATTGGATGCATTTGAGAGCAAAAATGGATTTTAAAATGAGTCAGAAAATAAGCAATTTGTTATTTGAATACTTCCTCAACTTTATAACCAAGATCGCTTGGGGAAATTCTGTTCAAAATGCCCATTTTGACAGCATTTTGTTAAACATATTCTGCCTTTATCAAACAACTGGCCAATACGTCACTGGTTCCCAAATGTGAGAAGCTGTCATTTAGAAGCGTTTAAAACTAAAAATGAATTTAAAAATGAGTCATAATATAAGCAGTTTGTATTTGAGATTTTTTTTCTTCAACTGCTATTTTTGTTTCATTTATTTTTGGTATAAGGATTGGTCATATAAAAAACATGTAATAAAAGTTGTAGATATTATTGTGAAAATGTAAAATAAATTTAATCAGATTTGATATCTTAAGAATTGACGAAGTTACAGATTTTTTTCTTCTTCCACCTCCCTTTTTGCTTTCGTTGTTATTTTTTTTCAGTAAGAGTTGGTTCTATTCAAAACTTGTAAATACAAAATTTTAGATAATATTAAGAACGTTTATAAAAAAGTTAATTGGATTTGATATCTTTAGAAGTGACAAAATTATGAATTTTTTCTTTCCAAATCCCTATTTTTTTTTTTTTTTTTTTTTTTTTTTTTCTCTTTGAATCTATTTCTAACTTTATCAAATATTTGTTATGCATTTTCTAGAAGTAGTATAAACATTAAACTGATTCGATATCTATTTTCATTAAAAAGTTATAGATTTTTTTTGTTTTCTCAAAAGCACCCCTTGGTCTGATTTGGCCCATTAACGAACTTGACCGAGATTTTAAGCCCCTTGATTTTATGTATCAGTTTGGAGGAGATTTGAGCAGAATTACAGAAGCTATTGTGTCCATGAAAAAGTTATATAGATAGATAAACTTTTTTATTGATGGCAGTTTTGGTGTCTAGACGTCATAATTGGTGTAGATCTGTAAACATTTTTCAGAAATTTTAACATAGGAGCGACTGCAATAGCTAGCATTTCATACAAAATCTACATAATAAAATTCAGGCTAAGTAAAATGATGTTCATCCGCGAGTTCTGCTTAAAGGGTGTGTTCTAAAAAGTATTTTTCTAACCTCAAAATTTCCTGAGGAGCTTTCAGAATTATTTTTAAAAGTAATAACATGAAATTTGTCGAGGGTATTTTTAAAAATGTATAAGAAGCCGTGTGATTTCATTTTACGCTCAATTAATTAGAATTTAAATTATTAACAAATATTTTCTCAGTATGACCATTTTTTTAGTTTCCAGCTCTTTCGCTTTAGAAAATTCGTTTTAAAATGAGAATTTGGCTGCAAATTTTAAACTTATTTACTAAATTTATGAAAAAATCAACAAGCACGGCACATTGTGTTGATTTCAAAAAAGAGAATTTGCCAGTTTGATGCATTTGAGAGTAAAAACGAATTCAAAAATAAATCAAAAAATGAGCAGTTTGGATTGGAATACACCTTCAATTTAAGTGCGGCTTACAGCACTGCATTTTGGACATGTGAAACATATGCATGTTGCTATCAGTATTTCAGAATACAAGAGAGTATATCGAACAGCTTGCAACCTCTTCTCATTTAATTCGATCAAGCACATCTGAAACATACTCATCAGCTATACTGCAGTTTGATTCAGGCCTTAGTTTATTGTCGAAAATCTTAGATTGCAATTTATAAAAAAATAAGCAATATCAGAGAACACCAATGTTTCAATGAAAAACCTAATTATAAAAAAGTGTTGTTGCACGACAGATCACGTGCCATATCTTATGTCTTTACTGCCTTGAAACCTACCTTAATAGTCCTGACTGACTTGAACTGCCTTGGCTGTATTTTTGTTTTTTAATAATATACAAATTATTCTTTATTCTTTAGATTACTTTAAAACATTAAAATCGCAAAATATTGTTTTTTGTATGTAGTTTTTTTTTGTATTATTTTTAATATACATGCACTTTTTCGTATTTGGCAATGCATTAGTTGCCCCATATGACTTCGCTACTTTTTCCCCCTAAATGTTTTGTGCAGTCTATTAATAGATACAACGTGAAAACATGAATCGTTCATTATTACCAATTTACAGTAGTAAAGATTTTTACAAAAATTTCATTTCACCATTTTCAACATTGAGGTATGTTCCTCACAAACACATTGTCAGAAAATACTTTTATTTTTATGTAACTGTATTTTTAATGAAAATTGTATTTTTCTAATTTTAAATTTTTGATTGCATAATTTAACGATATGTTCATATGCATCAGCCTGGAGGAATTAGGCAGTTATGAATGATAAAACAATTTTTTCTATCTTATTTAGCATTAATAATGCGTGCTTTTTATCAGCATTTTTAAAAGTATTCAAAGAATTTATAATCAAAGGAAAAAATATAGAAATGCAGTTAAATGAAATTTGTTTAATAATGCATTATTCGAATTTTAGATTTAACGAAGAACTGTTTAGTGCTATTTTTATTTTTATTTTTTTTTCCCTAAATTTTGCAATATGCGCAGTGTCTGTAATCACTTTTATTTGCCACAAGCTAAATTTTAAAAGATTTATTCAAACTTTAATGAACGTGAATATTTTAGCAATCAGTTTAAAAAAAATATTCTTAATATAATGTTTCTGAAATTAATTGTAATTAACTGCTCTGTCTTTCTTTCAGGTTTCCAAATGCATGCTTTAATGTCAATTTCAACTTTATAGCCACAGGATATATTTTTTGATTATGTACAGCTGTATTCAGTATTCAAAGAACTGTTTTAATTTAAAGAAGTTAATTAAATAGCCTTAGTTCGTTATTTTTTATATTTATCTCATTAGAAATAATACAATGCGTATAAAATTTGAAAAAAAAAACTGCAAGGGATTTTGCAATGATTTTAATACTAGTCGGTTTATTTTCTGATCTGATTTTACAAAAGAAATTAAAGAATTTGCAGCTAAGATACAAACAAAATACTATAAAAGAAAAAAAGAAAAGAAGAAGTACTGACTACAAATGAAAGTTTCAATTGTCGCTTAACAGATTCATTCAAGCTTGTCATTTTATTAATAATTACTTAATTTTTTTCATGAAAAATTCATCTTTTAAAACTTATTTAAAGAGCTTTTAAAACTTATATATATTTTTTTAAATTTTAAAATCAAACTTAAAAAAAGTTTAATAATTCGAATAATATGAGATTCCGCATCAGAAGAAAATTTTTGAAGTTAGTTATAGAAAAACAGTTGATTTTTCCTTTGCTTATTTTTGGTAAGAAAATTAATTCATAAAAGTACCTTTGGAAATCTGTCTATCGAAATAAATTTCTAATAACAATTTTTGAAACTTATAAAAATCAAAAAATAGATTTTTTTTTTTTTTTAGGTATGATAACTATTCAGTTTCAATGTAAAAACTTATGTTTTAGATATTTTCATTAAATAACAGTTTTCTTATTTTCGACTAAAATTTTAAGCAAAGAACATATTTTAAATAACAATAAATCAATCGAAAGAGGATTACATTCTCGTCTACAACCCTACACTGTAAAAAAAAATTCAAGAGGTTACTAAAAATTTCTTAGTAAATTTGTATTCCACAGAATTTTTTAGTAACCATTACAAACTTTTTTTTTGCAAGTGAAAAAAGCATTTCTTTTGTAAGCTGAACAAAAGAATTTTTTGTATAACTAACTTAAAAATTTTTAGTATGAGCCACCAAGCAAATTTTAGTAATAGCTCCAAAATTACTTTTAATAGCCATTACGTGAGCCCGAAGGGCAGGAGCTTCCTTCGAGCTGTATCCAGACTTCTGAAGCGGAAGATTTTCGGCAAAACCGCAATAGATGGCATCACCAAACATTCCTACCGGCTCCGACAAGATTTTCATAATCCCTTTATTAACGAGACACTACATACATTCGGGGCGTATTTGGCGGTGGTAAGCTTCGAACCCGGGACCTTTTAACCTGGAGTCCGTTACTATAACCACTATGCTATCAAGGCCACACCAACTGAGTTTTAGTAAGAGCTATTAAAAATATAAAACTATTAACTCTTTTCGTTGCTAACTTTTTTCTAGTAATTCTTACAGATTTTTTTTGTAACCGACTAAAATTACTAAAAATTTTTTAGTAATTACAAGGATCACTAAAGTTTTTTTAGTAGATCGATCCTTTTTTTTACAGTGTACTAACTTGATATGGTGATATATGAGGAAATGTTGTGTCTGAATTTTCGGAAAAATCTTTTAATTTTCCTTACGTGTACTAGGGATCCAGACATGCTGACCGCAAAATGTCGAGCTTAAGTTAATGCACCAGGATTTTGAAGCCCGCATAACCTTGGTGATTTTACTGTGTATATTTTAAACGTTCTCCTCATTCGAAAAAGACTATTTTGGATCCTCTTCATTCCTGAAGGTATTCCTTACGTAGCAATATGGCCAGTTCTAGTTGATAATTCATAAATCTCTGTTTAGCATTGTTTGATCTTCCCTTTTTTATTTAGTTTTGCTTAATTCTATATTCAAAACTGGTCAAAATTTATATTTGTTTTTGATATGCGGAATGCAGATATGTAATAAAATTTAAACTTCTGTTGATTTTTTTAAATATTAAATTACTTTATGTAGATTATTTTTTAGTTTAAAATATACCATACAGTAATTTGAAGATTTATCTCTAAATTCAAACTATTCTTAATGCATTCCTTGTATTAATTACAAGTGAAATATCGTACGTAATTTTGTATTGTTTATATTACCTCTGACAATAAAGTTCGGTAAATGAAATCAGAACGACCGATCTGGCAACACCGGGGAAACAAAACACTGCACCTGCATAGAGGCAAGTATTGACCATCTTCCCCCACCGTTGTTCAGTTGAGCGTCGTTTATGTTCTGTGTAAGACGTATTTTACTAAGTGCTTGTTCAGTGTGTTGGTTCTTAACTGAGAACAGGAAAATGAACAAACAAAAGATGAGTTTAAAGTTTGGTTTTAAGCTTTGCAAGACACCGAAAGAAATTCGTGAGGGTTAGTGAAAATTGAACATTTACCATACTCGCCAGATCTCAATCCTCCAGACTTCTTCCTATTTTCACGACTCAAACTCTCTTTGAAAGAGATTTGACCCTATTGCTGACATCCAACGAAACGTGACGAAGCTTTTGCACTTCATCCCAAAAGAAGACTTCTTGCGAATTTCCCAGGACATGTATAGCAGATCTCAGCGGTGGATAGGAGATGACTATTTTGAAGGACGGTATGGTAACTTTCGTTAATATTTCATATACACTAATGCTGCAGGACTATTCACCGAGCTTTATTGTCAGAGGTAGTACATGTACCATATGCAGTTCTCATTCAAGATAGTCTTCAATCATTCAAATGCATCAGTAACGCTTACTGAAACATTTTTAGTCATGTTAGAAAAATTTAATCTTGTCGATGTTTTATCATCATAACAAAATGTCAAAAATGGCTTTCTAGCACACATATAGCTGGCTTTATTAAAAAGCTGCTTTCGAAAATATATAAACCATAGGTATAATTTGTAAGGGCATGTATAGTGTACCACAATAATGTAAACTGTACATCAAATTTCTGTAAATGTCGAAATGCGTCTCTTGATATACCCGTGACACAAGATTTTTCTTTGTTGCCCCATTTTCACCCAAAGTTTATTATTTAATGCAAGCTGTATTATTTAAGCAACTGGTCCCACAAGTTAATTAGGCTATAGGCTATTTTATAAAAAAAAGTTTATCACTTTTAAATTTTAGCTTTTGTCAACATCGCACCCCCAACTCTTTTTCTCAAATCAACGTGTGTCAACTCAACCACAACTCGGATTTTTCTAAGATAAGTTACCAAAAATTCAGGCTTCTTTTTTTTATAAACAACGCCAATTTCATTAAACTCCTCCGACTTTTTATTGGTAAGTTTTTTTTATTAAATAATCACTTTTGTTAAAGATTAGACACATCGTCACCTGAGAATAATAAGGTTCTAACTGACATTTTGAAAAAAACTGACTTTTTGGCGTAGGAATGTTCTATTTGTATCAATGAATGCATTTCTGCATTAAAATTTTGATACATATTATTTACATCCGCTTGCGAAAGAGAATAATATAGTTCCATCAGAAATTGTTGAAAGCAGTCAGAATAACAGAGTTCTATGTGCAAAGTAATCGCAGACAGCATATCAGATAATATATTATTATTTTATTTTACAATATATAATGAAAACCGGCAACCTTTAATTTCTTGTGTGAAAGAATATATTATTTCGATAATTAAATTGTTTTTCGGTAAAATATAGAGGAAATTGTTATCAGTAAAAATCTTTTTAAATATTTGTTTTAGCACATCTATATGCAAAACGAATTGTGTTTAATTTTATTAATGAACCTGATCCAAACAGGGATGAAGGACTAATCCTAATTCATTTAGATTTAGAAAATCATGAGAGAAGAATGGATGACAGTTTAGATGAAGCACTAGCTCTAGATATTCTTGATACTAAAACAAAATGCTAAAAAAATCAGTAAAAGTAATTCCTACAAACCCAATTGATAGCAGGACTATGAGTTTTTCGTAAGTTAAAAGTGTCTTTGTGTAGTTATGTATATCCTACTGGCAATACCTTGTCTCCAGCTACGAACAAAATACACGAGATAAATTTTCAAGCAGAATAATCTCAAATGATATCAAGAATAAAATAAAAGCTCATACTGAAAGTTTTTCCTAAACACTACAACAGAGCAAGCACTAAAAAAAAATACTTAGAATCAGGGCTTAATTTACAGAAAAGTGTGAAGAAATGCAGAGAAAGCAATGTAGAGCCACTGAAACTTTCATGTAATAGGCACATATTTAGTACGCAGTTCAAAATATAATACAATGGACCAAAGAATGATAGGTGTGATCACTGTAAGGAGTATAAACATGCTGAAACCCAGGGAAAAATTAATAATGACATGCACTTTAAATATGATCTGCACAAAAAAGACGTTGAATCTACCAGAACTTTCAGAAATGATGACACAATATCCTCTGATAGTCAGTTTTTTGCTTTGTATTAGAAAAGTTATCACATGTCCCAAAAGTGATGTCAGTAACTTTTTCTATAAAGAAAATTAACTTGTATAACATGACAGCACATGCAACATGGAAGAAAGAAAAGAAAGCATATTGTTGCTTGTGGGCGGACGACATGTCAGGCAGGGATGGGAATGACATACACTGTTAAAAAAAATCTGAAATTCACGGATATATTTTTTCTGAATTTCACAGAAAAAATCCTTTTTCGCACCAAAAGGGCTTTTTCCGTTAAAAATCTGAAAACTCCACGATATTTCCTGAAACTAACGAAAAGGATGGAAATAAAAACAAAAAACGGAGACAGTCCGTTACCCGGGGATCTCCGTGGCCGAGTGGTTAAAGCACCACGCTATTAAACGTCTGGGAGCATAGATTGTGGGTTCGTATCCCACTATCCCCATAAAATAATGAAAACACGAAAAGTCGCTTTTAATTATTTTTTTCTGTTTATTTTTCTCTTATTTCTTATTAAAAAAATCTTTTAACTAATTAGCCTCCCAATAAATAAATAAATTGCGCGCGATAATTTCAAAAAATTATCTAATTTTTGTAATATTTTTTCATACATTCATTCAAAAAAAAAAAAAAAAAAAAAAAAAAAAAAATTGTGATTTTAAACAATGATTTTTTATTTTATTTACGCTAGTTAAAAAATTAAAATTTGTTTTAAAAATAATAAGTATTATGCATCATTCTAAAATAAAGTAAAATAAACCGCTTACGAATATTCTAACGAATATATTTGAAAGGCTATCTTTGAAAAGCACAACATATTTTCCCAGTAACTCATAAAAGACATACTTTGTACAGACAGGCATCAGCAGCTTTGGCTGAATCAGTAAGGGCTTGATCCTCTACGCAAACGTCCCTAGTTCGATCCTCAGGATGGCTTGAAATAAATTATGCAAAAAATAATGATTAAAAATGATTTAAATTAAGTATATGGTCACTCGGAAATTTCGAATTCTTTGACGAATGTCCGGTTCACTAATTTAAATTAAATTATTATCATTACAAAATCAAACTTTGTAACGGAAAGTTACCGCTTTTCCATACGGAAGTTTTCCTTTCTTTTATTTTCCAAACGGAAAATCTACTAACGGAACGGTGAAAGTTCGGCTACATTGCTGCCGGTAGTTTCACCTGGAATTCACAGATTTATTTTTAACAGTGTAAGCTCAACTGTATCAACGACTGTTCGGAAGATACTGACAGACTTTCCACATACTGATAGTTTAACTTTATATTGTGACAGCAGTTGTGTTCCTCAGACTAGAAATTAAATGATATCTTATGCAATTGGAATATTTATATAATCTCATCCACATATTATGGACAAGATATTATACACCTGGACGTTCATGTGTATAAGAAGTGGGTAATAGTCAGAGCACAAATAGAAAGAGCAATGAATGTAGCAGAATATTTTTCGCCACTTTCATTTATACGTCTGTTGTTGAGATTAAATCGCAGTAATCCATTTAGAACCATGAAAAAGATATCAGAACAGTTCTTAGATTTCCACTCGTGTAGTAAAAAATTGCCTATAATCTCCTTCCGTAGACTAAGATAATACAATTATGATTAGAGTTGCAAAAAGTCGGTTTATTCCCGTTTTTATTTCCAATAGACCAGGTTTATTCCCAGGTATATTCCCAAGAAACCGAATTATTCCAAAAAATCCCCGGTTTTTTTCCAGGTTTATTCCTAAAAACCCGGTTTATTCCCGGGTTTAAACCGGGTTTTTTCTAACCTTTGCAACGCTAATTATGATTCCCACAACTTCTTTACAATATTGAGTTTAAGATAAGTAACTATTGTGACCAGAATTTCACAGAGGTGAATTTAGGATCCCCTCCAAACGACGAGGAGTATCAACATCATTTCCACAAAGGCCTTTACCAAATCCTAAAGTAGCACAGAGAAAAAAGGATTGATTAACAAAGATAAAATAAAAGACCGGAAGAGCATGCCAAAGTAGTTTCCGAGAGATGAAAGGTTCTATTTTCAAAATATGTTTAAGAGAAACTAACTATAACTTAGCCTAACTGTATTATAAAATAAAGCATGGTTTACAGAACATTCCAAAATTTCGGCTAACAAAAAAAGTATCAAACTTGTTTTGTTGTTTTAAAAAGAACAAGAAAGTTTTTTCATTAGAGATATAAAGTCCTTTCTTTTGATCAAGAGTATACCTGACTGTAATACGAAAAGTTTCATTTATAATTCATTTCAATTTCATCTATCAATACAATCCCAATTTTTTGTATTAATTTTCATACTCCACCACTGAAAAAACACGATAAAAAAGCAAAACTGTTGGGTTCCTATTTAATAAAATTAAATATTTATGCTATTTTATGTTCAGTTAACTTACGTATATTCATTAGTTTTGTGAAAATAGTTTAATTAGTATGAATAACTAGAAGCGGAAATTTGCTGTCATTGTGCTACATTATAGATAGTAATAAATATTTTACTATCCAGTGAAGTTTATTCGAATAATCAACAAAATTTCACTTTGTTAAACTATAAAAAAATACACAAATTAAGAAAAATATTGTTTTTTCATCATAGAACCATCTTATTCTAAGGATAATACGACGTTTGAGAATAATATGGTTCTATAAAATTTTTTAAATGTAAAAAAATCCATGAAAATGTTAATTAAAAACATTGATTTTGTAGAATTACTGTCTATACTTACAAATGAATCTATTAGTGCCAAAAGTTTTTTGCAAACTTTATTAGCTGTACGTACACAGCATGCTGATTTTCAAAGTCTTCTAACTCGAAATTGATTTTTGGCCACATAGAACCATCTTATTCTCAGGTGACGACATAAATACATTAATATTGAAAATTAGATGTGATGTGGGATGAAAATGAGGGTGAACATCAGGCAAAAAAAGAAAAATCTTGTATCATACGTATATTGCAGAAGAATCATTTCGTTTGTAATAGAAATTTAATATAAAATTTAAGTTATTGTGGTCCACTATGCGTCTCCCTATACATATTTGCTTCATGTATCAAATGTAAGGCCGGTGTTCCAGTTACCCCGTAAATGCTTTTAGAATAGGTTATCTGGACCACGTGGGAACCAGTTACTCCAACAGTAATATACAGTCGAACCTAGATTTAACGTACTTTGATTTAACGAATATCTTTTCTGTCCCGACAAAAAGGATGCTAAAATGCTCTGATTTAACGAATTTTTAGCTTTGATTTAACGAACACAATCGCTGAAAAAAATTCGCATTCGCAGATAAAATTAAAATTATGAATCTTTGACATCCAAATCCAAGTATTACATTTTTTTCTCATTTCTGGTGGGTTGAAAGACAGTCTTTTCCCTTTTTCAACTAGAAACGTGACAAAGATGTAAACAAATATATAGAGCTAAGTATTTGCGATATTGAACAGAAAGAGAATAAAAATTCTGAAGGTAGCGAAGATGATGAAGAAACGGAAATTCAATTAAAAAAGGTGACATTCCAAGAATCAATTTGCAGCTTGAACACTTTAAAAATCATTTTTTGTCTCACGAGGTTTATGGTGTTGTTCTTACTGAGTTAGAAAATATTGACAAAGAACTTTGGAAAGTCGAAACAAAGCACTATCAAGGATTTCTTTCCAAACTGACAATAACTGTGTATGTATGATGTATTAAGTTTCAAAAACAAATAACATTAAAGAATTCAGATAATTTAAAAGTTGATCTCTTAACTTATAATTTTTAAGTTCGTAGTAAACAATACTCATTATTTTTTAAAATCTGTATATCTAAGAGTATTTTGTATTGATATTTTAAACCATACTCTTTACAAAAATGGATATTTGATTTAACGAATTGCTTCGATTTAACGAACGGATTTGTTGGTCGCAATCAATTCGTTAAATTGAGGTTCGACTTTATATATATATTTAGCTTCTCTTAGTAGGGGAAATTAATTTCTCCATTGCTTGTAATAACGAAAATTACATAATATATTATTAAAATTACATAATAATTTTTTTTAAGTTTGTCATTGAGTGTCAAAACAAATTTCTAACTTTAAGTCAAAACAAATTTTCAACAATTCTCACTGACAAGCCCGTGTTAATACGTTCATTACGCTCCAGATTTTACTGCAATACAAGCAATATTTAAAGTAATATAAATCTAATAATTTAATGGATTTTCAATTCGTTATACAAAGATTAATACTCTACAGCTTTACATTTATATTCGTGATCAAGTTCTTTTTATAATGTTCAATAATTCATTTTAATAAAAATATTATATTACTTAAGAAAGGTGTTATAAAATAAATGACATTGACATGTTTCGGATCCGTCTAATAAGATCCATAATCATAATAAAAAAAATTATTATGACTATGGATCTTATTAGCCGGATCCGAAACATGTCAATGTCATTTATTTTTAATTATTATAACACCTTTCTTAAGTAAAATAAAATTTTTATTAAAATGTTTATATAAAAGGTGAATCTTTTAAAATCTGGTGATTAGAAAAAAAAATCTATTGGATTGAATAAAATTTTTATCATAGTTCAATAATTCAACTTCTTTTAGCATTTAAAACTAAATACAGAGAAAACAACATTATAATTTTGCCCTTTTCCAAGACTGTCAGCGGGTTGAGGAAGCTTAACATCGAAATATAAAGATACAGATGAAGAGAACTACATAAGACAGAATGACATTATAAAAAAAGTTATCGAAAGTCACAAAAATAGATTATGTTCGGTACAAATACATCGTTACATTTTTCAGAGATTAATTTGACTCATCGAGCTTTTATTGAAGGGAGTAAAAAATATAATGAGATACTTAAGTAATTACGTATCCTTTTGTTCACTAACTTGCTTTTTCCAAACATATCCCTGTAAATTCTATATTTAATGTTATTTTGTATAAGTAAATCTAATAAGTTTACATTTGGGTTTTTTTTAGAAATCGTGACAGAAAAAGATTTTGCTTGTAGCGTTGTTTTGTTGATATTTAATTTACATGATTTGCCTGGTTTAAAATACTTTAAGTTATTTATACTTTTTCAAACAGGACCTAATATCTCAAATAAAAAAGGGCATGCGGTAAATAAACCTGCTTGGTACAGTTGTCCCATAAAAAGAAAGATCAAATACATATATATATATATATATATATATATATATGTAATAAAATAAAAAAAAATTGCGCCATTTTACCCTCTCTGAGCTATTAATTCTAAATTTGTGGAACATATTTTTAATCTTAGTTTCATAATGTATTAATATTTTAACAGCTAAAATTCTTTTTCTTATTTTATTTAACTTATTAATAATCTATTGCTTGTTTCTCAAAAAGTGCGGGAAACGATTTCGTAATATTTTTCCTTTTTAGAATATTATCGAGATTTTAATTTTATTTTTTATTAAGATCGTCTTTTCTGTGTTAATGCGCGGATATGTTAGCAGGTTAGTCTATTTGCGAGACAATATTGAGTTCCTACGGGAAGGCCACGCTTCGTATACCAATCAGAGGTGGTGATTTCTGTCGCGTAGCCTCGAAGTTAATCCTAATTGGATTTTTAATTTAATGACACAGACTGAGGAGGGGCTAGTTTTTTCGTGTGAGTGTTGGGGGGGGGGAGTTTCATGCTAGGTTTTCGGAGCATTCAGAATGCATCTGTCTCTTGAACTGTTAGGACGCCCGTCTCATTTTTTCCGATAATTTAGAACACCGAAATGACGTAGCTTGGAGAGCGAATGCTGTAGTGATAGATGTGTGGAATAGTGACAAGTGGAATAACTTATGTCTTGATCTAAATAAATATGGATCAAAAAACTGATTGACTTACATTTATTCCGGAGAAACTCCTAAGAGAACATATCCATTGCTTGGTAAGTTACACAACGGATGCTGAATCTGCTGTTGATCTTTTAGATGGAATGCCGCCGAAAATATTATTTTAATTTTTACGTTACATATATATATTATTTTTAGACATTAAAAATGTAATTTTGTATATTTCTGTCTGCAATAGTGAACCTGGCTGAACATATTTACAAAAGTTCGGAGTTTCATTCAAACGAACAATGCGCAGCAACAAATGCGCAGTACAACAATGCGCAGTATGCTTTTGTGTGCTGAATTGCCAGAATCACCAAAGTCATATTGTAAAATCATGTCCCAGTTTCCCTATGTAAACTTACACATTCTTTAAATAAAGAACATAATTTATTAACAAATCAAAATTTTGTGACAACTAACAAGAATTTAATAATAGAAAATTATCCTTACATATCAAACAGGCTTTGATCCAAATCAAATTTAATCCTTATTGTATTTAATGTAATATAAAAAGGAACATAAAATTATATCAGATGAGTACAAAAAGTATATATATATTTTTTAAATATAGTCTTCAAAAATATTCTTATAAAAACTAATCCTTTACATTGAAATAAATTCATAAGAAAATGATTTAAAAAAAGTTTGATGGATATAGCTGAAAAAAAAAGATTCTGAAATACAAATATTCCATTTTATAAAATCAGAAATGAAATATTACATCTGCATTTCCACAGAACTCCATATGAATATCGTCTTTAATTTTACGTTATTCGTAATGAGCTATTGATATCCAATTTTTCAAAATAATACTCAACATTATCGGGAAATGCAAATTGGCTGAAATAAAAGCTCCAGACTATAAAAAAAAAATTGCACCAAAGATAAATATACCTTATCTTCCTTAAATTCCAATTACGTTTGAAAGAAAATTTTCGAATCGACTCTATCTCTGAATTCCAAATAATCTGTTCTTTCAAGTTTAACATTCGAAGCAAATGCATAATTTAAATAAAACTTTATTGGCTATGAAATTAGGAAATATCGGTTTTGTAGTTTTTAAATAGAAAACAGGCGTTTTGAATATTATTTTTGTAAGTTCTGTCTCTTCTTCCATCATGTAAAATATAATATAATATCATAATTTTTATGATAATGTAAAGTCATTTTTAAATGTGTAATTATATTTCTTGTTTGTTTTAAATTGAGGTAACAATGCAAGCAAAAATGTATTGCTTAATTTTATGTTTTTAAATGTTTGGGTTCTTTTATTATTATTATTATTATTATTATTATTATTTACTTTAAAATCATGTTATACATATAATTCGTAATTAGAATATACAACTATCCAAAAAATGGCATCATATGGGAAGTAAAATTTAATAAATCGTAAAAAATTTAAAGAAAATCGACTAGGTGATAAAATGATGATTACAAATGTTGACAAGCTACGGTTTTGTTTTTACATTGCTTCTTCACTTAATCAGTTAAATTGCTAATATTAAAAAAAAAATTAAAAATGCCGTTCTAATAATTGCTTTATTTGAGAAAAAGTGGAAAAATAGTCAATTTTTGGTTAAATTTTCCAAATTAAAATTATTATTATTTAAGGTACCCTGGGATAATAATGCCACGTTAAGGTTCTACCAATTTTCACGGCTCAGTTTTAGTTTGTATTTTTCAAACAATTATATGATTTGATACAGCAACTAATTGACTATCTATATAAAAAAAATAATTTAACAGATATGTATTCATAAAAAGTAATGGCGTGATTTCTTGGCCCATGCTATTTGGCGTTATTACCCACCTATATGGGTAATAAAGCCATGCAAACAAAACTATGAAATAAGATGGAATAATTGCATGTAGTTTGCCCAATTCTAAAAATACAAACTCTACAAACTTAGAAATTGACAAATTGCATTCTAAGCTATTGAAAATGTTCAATTTTTTGTGAAAGTGTAAGAAAAATAAAGGTGTGGTGTGTGTGGGGGGGGGGGAGGATGAGGCAAAAGAATATCAGACCGTGAGCTTCTTTTTGCTTAAAAACGACCGCTTAAACACAATTATTAGAAACATTGCCCAGTTTTAACTGTGTTTATTTGAATCCGTATTTAGGATGTAGCTCGGCCACTGTAGGGAATCAACCGGGGTATTAATGCCAAGGATTGGCGTTAATTACCCCGTTATAGTTATTGCGCTGTACATTTTAAATTACAAATTATCTCGAGAAGATATCCAAAATCTTCAACAACATTTTGAAAGTCCATGAAATGTACTACAAATTTATGTAAATAACAAAGTATTAACAGATTAAAAAAAATAGTCTTCACATCTCAAAACGTATCTCGCAAATTTTAGATCAAGCGTAAATTTCAGTTGCTTGTAAAAAGATTAAGACCTAAAAATGAAACAAATTAACTTGAAGCTGTTTTTTGCAATTTATATGACTCAAAACCCTTCTGCGCAGAGCACATAAGTGTCATTTACCAGATTATTTCATAATTATGCATAATATTAGCACTTGGCGTAATTCCCCGCCTGGCGTTATTACACCAGACCACCTTAATTAAAATTATGTTTAAAATGCGATTTTTAAACAAAATTTTCCTTTATTTTTATTTAATTTTATTAAATCCCAACTCATTACCTTCTAAAATGTGTGATTGTTATTCTTGCTTTATAAATAAAACCCGAGTTATAGGTAATTAACCCTTCACTGCTCCGTGTGCAGATCTTACCACGTAACTAAAAACATTTTATTATGTTCCATGAATTTGGCAAATAGGATCGTTGTAACTACTCAAGAACAGTCTAAGTAATAGGAACACGTATTTTATCTATGACAGATGGCAGCATTTGACAAAAAATTGAATAATTCTCATTATGTACATGAATTTGGCAAATATATCATTGTAACTGATCAAGAACAGTTCATGTAATAAAATCAGTACAAAAAACCCTGAACGGGTTAAAAGCTTGTGACGCAGCACTTTATCTTATATCTAAGAATTTTAAATTTGGGACTTAAAACTAATGATATCAAAATTTATGTGACGCTATGCTATTAATTAATATATACATATATTAAAATTTATTCATTAAGGTTTTATCAATTACATCTTGCATAAATTCAAAATATGAATCTTAAAAGATATGATATCAAAATTTAAGTGACGCCTTGACGAGGCTTTAAACAATGTTTTAAAATTCCATTTATTTATTTATTGTCTCAATACATTTTCATATCTAAACAATACTTTTCATTTTCCAATACACTGTTAAATACATCACTTTCACTGAATATATATAATGCACTGAAATGTATTTATTTGAATAAAAAGATTTATGTTTTGGGCTACGCTATCCAAAATCAAAAATAACATTTAAATAAATATTTTTTGCGTCATTGTATCCAAAGTAAGTTAAATAGATGCAAATAGATACAATGACGCAAAAACTTTTTATTTAAATGTTATTTTTGATTTTGGATAGCGTAGCCCAAAAGATAAATCTTTTTATTCAAATAAATACATTTCAGTTCATTATATATATTCAGTGAAAGTGATGTATTTAACAGTGTATTGGAAAATGAAAAGTATTGTTTAGATATGAAAATGTATTGAGACAATAAATAAATAAATGGAATTTTAAAACATTGTTTAAAGCCTCGTCAAGGCGTCACTTAAATTTTGATATCATATCTTTTAAGATTCATATTTTGAATTTATGCAAGATGTAATTGATAAAACCTTAATGAATAAATTTTAATATATGTATATATTAATTAATAGCATAGCGTCACATAAATTTTGATATCATTAGTTTTAAGTCCCAAATTTAAAATTCTTAGATATAAGATAAAGTGCTGCGTCACAAGCTTTTAACCCGTTCAGGGTTTTTTGTACTGATTTTATTACATGAACTGTTCTTGATCAGTTACAATGATATATTTGCCAAATTCATGTACATAATGAGAATTATTCAATTTTTTGTCAAATGCTGCCATCTGTCATAGATAAAATACGTGTTCCTATTACTTAGACTGTTCTTGAGTAGTTACAACGATCCTATTTGCCAAATTCATGGAACATAATAAAATGTTTTTAGTTACGTGGTAAGATCTGCACACGGAGCAGTGAAGGGTTAATTACCTATAACTCGGGTTTTATTTATAAAACAAGAATAACAATCACACATTTTAGAAGGTGATGAGTTGGGATTTAATAAAATTAAATAAAAATAAAGGAAAATTTTGTTTAAAAATCGCATTTTAAACATAATTTTAGATAAGGTGGTCTGGTGTAATAACGCCAGGCGGGGTAATAACGCCAAGTGCTAATATTATGCATAATTATGAAATAATCTGGTAAATGACACTTATGTGCTCTGCGCAGAAGGGTTTTGAGTCATATAAATCGCAAAAAACAGCTTCAAGTTAATTTGTTTCATTTTTAGGTCTTATTGTTTTTACAAGCAACTGAAATTAACGCTTGATATAAAATTTGCGAGATACGTTTTGAGATGTGAAGACTATTTTTTTTAATCTGTTAATACTTTGTAATTTACATAAATTTGTAGTACATTTCATGGACTTTCAAAATGTTGTTGAAGATTTTGGATATCTTCTCGAGATAATTTGTAATTTAAAATGTACAGCGCAATAACTATAACGGGGTAATTAACGCCAATCCTTGGCATTAATACCCCGGTTGATTCCCTACAGTGGCCGAGCTACATCCTAAATACGGATTCAAATAAACACAGTTAAAACTGGGCAATGTTTCTAATAATTGTGTTTAAGCGGTCGTTTTTAAGCAAAAAGAAGCTCACGGTCTGATATTCTTTTGCCTCATCCTCCCCCCCCCCCACACACACACACCACACCTTTATTTTTCTTACACTTTCACAAAAAATTTAACATTTTCAATAGCTTAGAATGCAATTTGTCAATTTCTAAGTTTGTAGAGTTTGTATTTTTAGAATTGGGCAATCTACATGCAATTATTCTATCTTATTTCATAGTTTTGTTTGCATGAGGTTATTACCCATCTAGGTGGGTAATAACGCCAAATAGCATGGGTCAAGAAATCACGCCATTACTTTTTATGAATACATATCTGTTAAATTATTTTTTTTATATAGATAGTCAATGAGTTGCTGTATCAAATCATATAATTGTTTGAAAAATACAAACTAAAACTGAGCCGTGAAATTTAAAATTCCGTCCCAAATTTAAAATTCTTAGATATAAGATAAAGTGCTGCGTCACAAGCTTTTAACCCGTTCAGGGTTTTTTGTACTGATATCAGTGCTTTTTTTAGGTTAATAATAAAAAGATAAAAACAAAAAATTAAAGACTAATGCAAAGAATTCATATTCATGATTTCTGTTCACCTTTAATTACTCCTCCCCCACCCACTTAAAAAAAGATATTTCATATTTTATTATTAATATATGCTGTGCGATTTGATTCGTTAAAAACAACTCTGTAGTATAATACGTTAGTATAAGATAAGAAAGTAATGTATATTCAACACCATATTTCTAAGAAAGGATTTCATAATCTATGCTGTATGTATCATTTCTCATTCTAGTTAACAATGTTTATTACTAAGTTTAGTACTAATTGGAATTTCCAGATTTCTGATCACGCGTATCTATGGAAATTAAGTTTTCTGTCCCGAATCGAGATATGGTTAGATAATTTTTTTTTTTTTTTTGGGGGGGGGGGGGGGTTGAATCTGGTTTTGTAATTTTCAGGTTCTTGTTCAGTTGCATTTCAATGTATTTTATTTTGCAGCAGATAGATTGAGTTACTCTTGAAGGGATTTTTTTCTTTCTGGTTTTGGATTGTATGGGATAGATTTCAATAGGAATTTTTCGATTCTGGTCAATGTATGTCAATGGAAATTATTTTGTCTTTCTTGGACAAATTTATCTTTCCATTAAATTTTTCTTGGTTTAGAATGGGTTTCAGGAAACTTGTAGGTTCTTGTTGGCAGACTTGTATAAAACCAAAAACTTTCTGGAAATTAATTTAATGTTGGGTGTAATTAGCATTTTTTGTGCAATTCATGGTCATCATTCGTGTTTTTTATGCGATTTATGAATGTAATTTCATTTTTGAGCAATTTATGGACATAATTCGCAATTTTTATGCGATTAATGAATGTAATTTACATTTTACATGATTTATGGACGTAATTTGCTATTTTTATGCAATTCATAGACATAATTTGCGTTTTTTCAGCTTTCTGTCGACGAAATTTGTGTTCTTTGATCAATTTATTGACATTATTTGTTTTTATAGGATTTATGAATGTAATTCGCTTTTTTTTGCACGATTCATGGAAGTGATTCGCATTTTTTGAGTGATTTATGAATGTAATTCACGTTTTTATGCAATTCATGGACGTAATTTGTGTTTTTTGAGCGATTCATGAATGTAATTCGCGTTTTTTATGCAATTCATGAATGCAAAACGCTATTCCTTATTTTTATGCGATTTATAGACGTAATTTGCATTTTAGCCTTCTGCTGCCAAAATTCGTATTTTTTGAGCGATTTATGATCATAATTCCCGTTTTAGTACACAATTCATAGACGTAATTTGCATTTTTCATACAATTTATAAACGTAATTCTCACTTTTTTACACAATTCATGGACGTAATTCACGTTTTGAGCGATTTGTGGACGTAATTCGCATTTTTTATGCAATTCGCTTTTTTTGAGCGATTCATAGACATAATTCGCGATTTTTATGCGATTAATGAATGTAATTTACATTTTACATGATTTATGGACGTAATTTGCTATATTTATGCGACTCGTAGACATAATTTGCATTTTTGAGCTTTTTCTCGACGAAATTAGCGTTTTTTGATCGATTTATTGACGTTATTTGTGTTTTTATAGGATTTATGAATGTAATTTGCTTTTTTTACCAATTCTTGGACGTAATTTGCATTTTTTGTAATTTATGAACGTTATTAGTGTTTTTTTACACGATTCATGGAAGTGATTCGCATTTTTTGAGTGTGAATGTAATTCACGTTTTTATGCGTTTCATGGACGTAATTTGTGTTTTTTGAGCGATTCATGAATGTAATTCGCGTTTTTTATGCAATTCATGAATGCAAAACACTATTCGCTATTTTTATGAGATTTATAGACGTAATTTGCGTTTCAGCTTTCTGCTGCCAAAATTCGTGTTTTTTGAGCGATTTATGAACATAATTCCCGTTTTACTACACGATTCATAGACATAATTTGTGTTTTTCATACAATCTCTGAACGTAATTCTCACTTTTTTAAACTATTCATGGAAGTAATTCACGTTTTGAGCGATTTGTGGACCCAATTCGCGTTTTTTATGCGATTCATGGACATAATTCGCAATTTTTATGCAATTAATGAATGCACTTTACATTTTACATGATTTATGGATGCAATTTGCTATATTTATACGATTCGTAGACATAATTTGCATTTTTTGAGCTTTTTGTCGACGAAATTTGCTTTTTTTGATCGATTTATTGACGTTATTTGTGTTTTTATAGGTTTTATGAATGTAATTTGCTTTTTTTAGCAATTATTGGACGTAATTCGCATTTTTTGTAATTTATGAATGTTATTAGTATTTTTTTGCAAGATTCATGGAAGTGATTTGCATTTTTTGAGTGATTTATGAACATAATTCCCGTTTTACTACACGATTCATAGACATAATTTGTGTTTTTCATACAATTTCTGAACGTAATTCTCACTTTTCTAAGCAATTCATGGACGTAATTCGCGTTTTGAGCGATTTGTTGACCCAATTCGCGTTTTTTATGCAATTCGCTTTTTTGAGCGATTCATGGACATAATTCGCAATTTTTATGCGATTAATGAATGTAATTTACATTTTACATGATTTATGGACGTAATTTGCTATATTTATGAGATTCGTAGACATAATTTGCATTTTTTGAGCTTTCTGTGGACGAAATTTGCGTTTTTTGATCGATTTATTGACGTTATTTGTGTTTTTATAGAATTTATGAATGTAATTTGCTTTTTTTACCAATTCTTCGATGTAATTCGCATTTTTTGTAATTTATGAACATTATTAGTGTTTTTTTGCACGATTCATGGAAGTGATTCGCATTTTTTGAGTGATTTTTGAACGTAATTCAGGTTTTTATGCGATTCATGGACGTAATTTGTGTTTTTTGAGCGAATCATGAATGTAGTTCACGTTTTTTATGCAATTCATGAATGCAAAACACTATTCGCTATTTTTATGCGATTTATAGACGTTATTTGTGTTTCAGCTTTCTGCTGCCAAAATTCGTGTTTTTTGAGCGATTTATGAACATAATTCCCGTTTTACTACACGATTCATAGACATAATTTGTGTTTTTCATAAAATTTCTGAACGTAATTCTCACTTTTTTAAACAATTCATGGACGTAATTCACGTTTTGAGCGATTTGTTGACCCAATTCGCGTTTTTTATGCAATTCGCTTTTTTGAGCGATTCATGGACATAATTCGCAATTTTTATGCGATTAATGAATGTAATTTGCATTTTACTTGATTTATGGACGTAATTTGCTATATTTATACGATTCGTAGACATAATTTGCATTTTTTGAGCTTTCTGTCGACGAAATTTGCGTTTTTTGATCGATTTATTGACGTTATTTGTGTTTTTACAGGATTTATGAATGTAATTTGCTTTTTTTACCAATTCTTCGATGTAATTCGCATTTTTTGTAATTTATGAACATTATTAGTGTTTTTTTGCACGATTCATGGAAGTGATTCGCATTTTTGAGTGATTTTTGAACGTAATTCATGTTTTTATGCAATTCATGGATGTAATTTGTGTTTTTTGAGCGATTCATGAATGTAATTCGTGTTTTTTATGCACTTCATGAATGCAAAACACTATTCGCTATTTTTATGTGATTTATAGACGTAATTTGCGTTTCAGCTTTCTGCTGCCAAAATTAGTGCTTTTTAAGCGATTTATGAACATAATTCCCGTTTTACTACACGATTTATAGACATAATTTGTGTTTTTCATACAATTTCTGAACGTAATTCTCTTTTTTTTAAACAATTCATGGACATAATTCACGTTTTGAGCGATTTGTGGATGTAATTCCCATTTTTTATGCAATTCGCTTTTTTTGAGATATTCATGGACATAATTTGCGATTTTTATGCGATTAATGAATGTAATTTACATTTTACATGATTTATGGACGTAATTTGCTATTAAAAAATTAATAAAGCATCCCCAAAAGTATGTATGAAATCTAAATATCGAGGTAGTATTTGATGTAATTATTCCCGACCCAGAGTTTTTTTATTTACGACAATTTTTTAGCTGTTTACATTATAAATACATGCTTCCTGACGTATGTCTATGGAGTGCAAAACAAATTAAACAATTTACTATTTTATTTTGAGTTTTCTTAAAGGTATGGCAAAATGAAAATTGTTGGGGGCACCCCCCCCCCAAAAAAAACTAGTGTTGAATTCAGACTTTTTTCTGAAAGGAATTTCTGCAACTTCGTCGGAGACATTCTATTGTTCCAGAAAAATCGCAAATTTCATTAAAATGTCGCTAAAAAGTGCTAATTTTGTCAAAGTGTCGCAGAAAAAGAGCGAATTTCTACAAAAGATAGCGTAAAAAGCACGAATTTTGTGAAAGGTCGCGGAAAAAAAAGGATTTCGACAAAGGATCGTTAAAACACGTGAAATTTGACACAAGATAGCTGAAAGTGAGAGTTTTGTCAAAGTGTCGTGGAAAAAGCTCGAATTTCGTGAAAAGGTCGAGGAAAAAGCACGAATTTTGACAAATGTTTGCAAAAAAACGTTAATTTTGTCAAAGTATAGCAAAAAAATAGCAAATTTCGTCAAAAGGTCGTGGAAAAAGCACTAATTTTGTCAAAGGGAAGGCAAAGTATCACGGAAAAAGTACTAATTTCGACATAGGATTGTTGAAAAAGCACTAATTTTGTCAAAGTTTTGTGAAAAAGCGCGAATTTTGTCAAATGATCACAGAAAAAGCACGAATTTCATCATAGGGTCACGAAAAAAATGCGAATTTCGACAGAGGTTCGCGTAAAAAACATCAACTTCAACATAGTATCGCTGAAAAAACGCGACTTTTCTCAAAGTGTTGCGCAAAAAGTTTGAATTTTGTCAAAAGTTCGAAGAAAGAGCGCTACTTTTTTTCAAAGGGTTGCAAAAAACTGCTAATTTTGTCAAAGTACAGCGAAAAGGTGCGAATTTCGTCAAAGGGTCGCAAAAAAACGCGAATTTTATCAGATGATCACATAAAAAACGCGAACTTCCACATAGGATCGCTGAAAAGGCGAGATTTTTGTCAAAGTGTCATATAAAAAACTCGAATTTCGTCAAAAGTTCACGGAAAGAGCGCTAATTTTTTCAAAAGGTTGCGAAAAGGGAAGGCAAAGGAACTCGGAAAAAATGCGAATTTCGACATAGGATCGCTGAAAAACCGTGAACATTGACATAGGATTGCTGAAAAAGTGCTAATTTTGTCAAAGTATCGCAAAAAAGCGCGAATTTGTCAAATGATCACGGAAAAAGCATGAATTACGTCAAAGGGTCAGAAAAAAAAACACAAATTTTGACAGAGGATCGCGAAAAAAAAAACGCAAACTTTGACGTAGGATCGCTAAAAAGCACGTATTTCGACATAAGGCCGCTGAAAAAGAGCATCTTTTTGTCAAAGTGTCACACAAAAAGCTCGAATTTCGTCTAAAGTTAGCTACTTTTTTCAAAGGGTTGCGAAAAAGTGCTAATTTTGTCAAAGTATCGCAGAAAAGAGCCAATTTCGTCAAAGGATCGCAGAAAAATCCGAATTTTGACAGAGTATTGCGGGTAAAAAATGCGAGATTCATCAAAAATGCCAAAAAATGCGAATTCCATCAAAGAGTCGCGAAAAGAGTGCGAATTTAGTCAAAAGGTTGCAGAAAAAAAGCCTATTTCGTATGAAGATTGCGGAAAAGCATTTCATTTGATCATTCATTTAATAATAACTGTTCAAGGAAGTATTTTATGAACAGAAATTATGACTATGTTGATTCTATGTTTCTTGGTATCGCCCCCCCCCCCAAAAAAAAATGATCCTCTGGATCCGCCCCTGTAAACAAGTATATAATTTTATAAACACATCCAAATTTCCATAACGTCATAACTTTTTATTTAACTTGTGCTGTCTTTAAAAATGTGAATTTTTGTTTAATTTCTTTAAAAGATAAACAAAATTGCATTGCTAATTGGTCTCTATTACACAAATGTACTTGAATGGAAAAGCATTATATTCAAGTATTACTGTAAATAAAAACAAGATTGATTGAAAATTTGGTGGACAAAGTTTGAAATTTCAAACCTTTATCACTTAAATTAAAAACATTCTTAACGTTATTTATATGTGTAACGAAAGAAAAAGAGTTGAATATAAGGGGGGAAAAAAGTATAAGTTACATTAGAAATTCCCGAAAATTTTAAAAAGTAAAATTTTGATAAAAATTTAAATACTGAGATGTTTAGTTTTTTTTTAATCTGAAAAGAATTTAAAATCAAAAGTAAGCTATAGGTATTTCGAAAAAGATGTTATTTTGAGGTAATTTTCGTTAACTTAAATACAAACGATTCACAAATAAACTATTTTACACACGGTATTGGGAACAATTTTCATTTTGTCATACCTTAAATTTAACCTGGATTTTCATTAAAAACGAAAAATTTTGTTTATTTATTTATTTAAAAAAAAAGAAAACTCAAAATAAAATAGTAAATTGTTTCATTTGTATTGTGCTCCATAGACACGTCAGGAAGCATGTATTTATAATGTAAACAGCCATGAAAATAGTAAACTATTCTATCTCCATGAAACAGTTAAAAAATTGTCGTAAATAAAAACAACTATGGGTCGGGAATAATTACATCAGATACTACCTCGATAGTTAAGATTTCGTACATACTTTTGGGGATGCCTTATTTTTTAATATTACTAATCCCATGTTTACAGTTGATTATTGACGCCGCGCATAGCTTTCGAGGAAGCTACCGCCAGCGAATTCGATTACGATTCAAAACAAAACTATCCATACGCGTATGAATACATAAAAATCTAACAGGAAACTATTAAAAATAATTTTTGTTTGTAAACTTTAAAAAAGAATCTTAAGTCGAAAGTATATTGAATATGTATAATTAAAAAATATTTTCCTATTTTAAAAAAGGATTCAAAATATTTTTTCCACAAAATGCAAAAATATCCAATGTAAGAAACGTAATATTTTCTTCTTACGAAAAATAAAGGCAATATAAATAGAAATTTGATTTAGTATATATTTATTGAATGTTTTAAAGCACATAATAAGATGTTTTTGTAGTTTAAAAAACATTTATTGCTTCGATTCGGGTGTTTTAACTGTGACCATAACTACATAAGGCTTTTCACTCCGGCTTTGTCTGCTAACCCATAGAATAACATGTAATCCGCGAGCTAATATAGTCCAATTTTCCAAGACCAATATATAACAAACAAGAGTTTTCCTAGAAACTAGGCAAGTCTTATTCACTCTATCTTAAAGAGATTCATATTATATATAAGTTTTAATAAAATCTCCCAGCCCGTTTTCTAGATCTCATTATCAGGAACAAACACCATCGATTTCGGTTTAAAAATGGTTATCGAGATCTAAAAATATACGGCACGTAGAAATGTAAAAATTATAGGATAGGATTAGACTGGGAATATAAGACTATATTAAAAAATTTGGACCATTCTGACCAATATTTGCTGAGTTATTAGAAGACGGCTTTTCAGACTTTCTTTGATGTTGAGTTAGCTGTATATATGAAGTTCCGCATCTACCTTATGACGATGGTAGGTTTAAAGCTGCGTCACTTGAAGGCTGCCGCCTTCTATGATAACACTTATTTTATTTATGTCAAATGGCTGCATTTGACATAAAAAATTAGAATTTGTTCTTTGGAAACAAAAATGTTTTTGATCAAGCTATTAAGCCAAAATTAAATTTTATTATTTTTACTGTATACTTAAAAATATTAATGTAAAATAGGTTGTATACTTAAAAATATTAATGTAAAATAGGTTGCAGAGAGTTAAGTAGATGAAATGAATTTAAGCCCGTTCTATTGCAAAATATAGCAAAACAGTATTTAAAAATCCTTCCTGTATATAGGGTACACGGCATAAAATATCAAATGTTAGCAGATTTTTTTTTCTATTAGTAGACCAAACTATAGATTTAAAATATTTTTTTATATAAAAATAGAAAAAATAATGCAGTGAAGAGTTAAAAACAACTTGACAGCTGTGAATGAAATCGCAAGTGCAAAATTTCATTGCGAATCTTTTGCTTTCACGCTGTACAAAAACTGTTAAAAATTGTTTTCTAGAATTACTTTCTGATAAATATTTATTTTGACGTGAACACAAAGCAAGATATAAATATAATAAGGCAGTGAAACAACATGGAGAAAGAAGAATTTAACAGTAACAAGATAAATAAAGTAATTTAGGTTTGAGACATTTCGCCAGGAGTAATTTCCCCGATTCACCGTAACGACATCTTTGTCATTAAAAGTACTATGTCAGCTTAAGTATAATTTCGGATAAGTGCTATACAGATAATTCAAATCACTATTCAAGTTTCAAGTTTAATTGGGATCACAACAGGAAGGAACATTCCAAAGCAAATGAAGAAACCGGTTTTCACAAAAATAAATCTAATTTCCTAAGCACAAACGGAAAGGAGGATTTCATAATCTTAAAATAAACATACTATAATTTTTTTAACATTAATTCTTCGTAATTCACTCATTTATTATATTTTACAATTAGAAATAGATTTTAATTTAATGTATATCAATACATTCCACATAATGTTAAAAATAGAAGTTATGAATTATTTTGAAACATTTAAACTACATATATATGTGACATTTTCAAGTTAGGGGGCAGAAACATCATCGCCGGGTTTCCTTTTCTCCGCACAGAAGTCATAACCAGCGAGAAAAAAAATAAAAATAAATGTAGAATATCCAATAAATCACTCCTTGGCTGCTGCAAGTTCATTTTATTAAACTGTAGTTATAATAGAGAGAAAAGCTCCTTTTGCAGACGATCTTTTAACGAAACATCCAAAAAAATATTCCATCATTTACTACAAACAGCCGTACTCATGGAAGAGAGAACCCAAGAATCTTTTTTACCATCTCGCGAGGCTTCCTCTTTTAAATCTAAAAAGAAAATTCTAGAACATTCTTTACTCTCAAACCATCATTCTTTTATGTAAGCATAACTCATGCCCAGATTCGAGATTAATATTCGACAGACGACAATTTTATTATTAAAAAAATATTATTTAACCAATTTATAATCGACTCAGAATTTTCAAATATCTCAGGCAGACATTTTTTTATAGACGATTAATTTTAAGAGGCAAAGAAAAGAAATGAATTTATTGATATGCACAATATCAAATGTTGAATGAGGGAAAATAAATAAATAGATAAAATAAAATAATGATAGTTTTTGAAAAATATGGTTTTGGAATAAATTTAACAAGACTTTCTTAAAAAGGGTTGATAAAAACATAGAAAAATGAGTTTTATTTGGAATATTAAGAAATAAAGTTTAATTAAGAATATTTTTAATTTAGAGCCATCTTTTTAAATTTACGCATACTGGAATAAATGTTTTTTAAGGCGAATTAAGAATTTATATCTTTTTAATAAAGATTAACAGATTAGATCTAGAAATAAGATTTTAATTTAATAAGTTGAAGTAAATACGGAATATTATTATAAGGAAATTAATATAGTATAAAGGTTAGTTTTGGCGAAAAATATTTAAAATTTGTAATATATATATATATATATATATATATATATATATATGTATATATATATTCAAATTAATATTAAATCTTTATATTTCATTTTTTATAATCGAAAATACATGTAAATTAAATATATCTCGAATTTGTTCAACTTTATCTAGACATGAGGTTAAAACAGGACAATAAAATAACAACTTAAAGTCAAAACAAATTTAAACAACTACACACGAAATAACGAACAGTTTAAAATACCATGATAGAATAGATAAGTGCAATTGAAATCCAAAAATCACATTCCAGTATTCAATGAAAGTGACACATTATAAATAAATAACTTATTATCACACATATATTATGTAAAAATTTTACCTTGCAATATTCATTTAAATTATTCTAATTTTTCGACTTATTAATTATTTCCCTATTTCCTAATAATGTCTGTTATTTATTACTATCTATTGTTTTATTAAAACGTGCATACTAATAATTATCTTATTCGAAATCTTAACATAAATCTTTAAATCCGCTTCATATTTTTTATGAACTCTCCTAGTTATAATGTTCTAAAAGAAGCTAGTTTTTATTTTCGAATGTTCTTTAAAAGCCTTTTTGCTACTCTAATTTCTAATGTTATTTCACAAATCAAATTTCCCGCGCTTTTTACGACTCTAGACTTTTTACGCCAAAAACACTACGTTAGCAAATGTGGGACTCATTCTCCCAAACCACTCCCTCTCTTGCGCGAGTAGTTTAGCTGCCATGCTCTTTCCATTGATTGGTTTATTTCTCTATTACGTTGAAATCTGTCTTCCTAGCCGGCCCCACCAGTGGCCGAGAGGTTCGGACCTCTCAACTGGTAGACGGCAGGTGCTGGGTTCGAACCCAATCGCGGCTGTCGGCCTAGCCGTTCGGAGTTTTCCGTGGTTTTCTTCGAACCTTGCGTAAATACGGGTTAGGTTCCCTTAGAAAGACCCCCACGGAGGGCACTCCCCCTGGTCCTATATCCCATTAGCGTAGATAATCGGACGACAAAAATCAACCAATCAATCAACCAACCGTCTTCCTAGCCGACTGCTATCAAAACCCAGATGGAGTAACTTCGGAGCTCAGATTTCTGTCTAATTTCAATGCTTCAAAAAATGTTACTATGATGTAGCATCATATATTGATATTTTAAAATATTCATAATGGAGTTTCTTACGAAATTACATTCCGTCAATTTTGGTGTTCTCTTAAATCATAAAAATAATACTTTTCCTGTCTAATATAACTTGAGTCTTATCTAACAGAAGTACTATCTTCTAAAGAATTCTAAATACAGATTGATATAATTTTCAGTTAGTAATAAAGCAGATGTAATTATAATATTATTTATTTCCTCCTTATATAAATATTTATATTAGCTAAAGTACTTTCATTCGTTAATCTTTATAATTTTTTTACATCAAAGTTTTATTTACGATTATATAAACAATGTAATAATTTTTGATAGATGATATAAATTATACACGAGAGCAAGTCAAATAATTAAATAAGAGTTATTGCTTTTTTCATTTAATCATTATGAAACATTCTTGTTGGTGATCTATCGCCAGGTTGACGCTGTTAGATTTTGAATTTTGTATGTAACAAGGCTAACGGATTCTTTTTGATTTAACGTATTTTTTTCGTTGCTCGACAGAGTGTGTTTATCGGGCACTTTGCAACCAGCCTTTGAGATGTAAGGTAACAAAAATTATACTCGTGAATGGAGACCACCTCCCGAAGTTTTGCTCTCTTCGTATTCAATAAAGGATTTTTCCATGGATTGTGGACTTCTCAAATTATTTGCTTTATTTTCTACAGGAAACGGATTTGTCTGGATTATTGCTATACAACGTCTTTCGATTGCATTTTTCCGATCACAGCTCAGTAATTAAAGTAGAACGATGAGTATATCACGTTTCAGAAATCCATACACCTAAAATTACATTATATAACTAGAAACTACGCTATAGTTACCCGATGCATAATCGTCATGCAGAGTTCTAAAATTGCTTTGGGGTCATTCCATGTCAATTCAACCAATTTTTCCCCCATTTGTAACCCGACCGACAGGGATTTGGATGAAACTTTGTGTGCACATTAATTCTATCATGAAATGATTCCATCAGAAATTTTTCCTTCCCAGACCTCATAGTTTGTGAGATATGGGGGGTCCAATTCTTAGGTTTTTCTCAAATCGCACATTTCTGAGTCTGTATTCTGAGATAGCAGTTCCATCTTCAAAAAATTGTTTCTCTGGATCTAAAACATGAATCATCCTAAAAATATCACTATAAGAAGATAAAAAGATGCAGATTTTAATAAAAAATATTAAAAAAATTTACTTGTAATATTTAGGATAAAAAAAGTCAGCCAAAGTTGAGATTTATGGTTATTTTTCCAAATTTTTGTGACTTCACGAAAAAGGCTGTACACAAAAAGGCAAATTAAATTTCCAATTTCTTTTTGTTTTAAATAAAAGTTTACACTTTGGGCTTTCTATCTATGAAATAAAAATGATGTGTTTCGCATGGCTTATGCAAAAATTTTGGGTACTTTCCAATTAGCCGGATGAGTGCTTTATTTTTAAATATTACATATGCACACAAAAAAGCAAATGAAATTTCCCATTTCTTTTTGTTTTAAATAAAAGTTTACACTTTGGGCTTTCTATCTATGAAATAAAAATGATGTGTTTCGCATGGCTTATGCAAAAATTTTGGGTACTTTCCAATTAGCCGGATAAGTGCTTTATTTTTACATATTACATATGCACACAAAAAAGCAAATGAAATTTCCAATTTCTTTTTGTTTTAAATAAAAGTTTACACTTTGGGCTTTCTATCTGTGAACTAAATATTATGTCTTCCACATGGCTTATACAAAAATTTTGGGTACTTTCCAATTAGCCGGATGCGTGTTTTATTTTTACATATGTACATATGTATAGATCTATATAAATACAGATGTATTATACATGTACATATGTATGTATATATACAGTATATTGATATATATATGTATGACACTGGTGCCCGTCTAACCGAAAAGTACCAAATTTTGCCTCGTTTTGAAAATCTGCACCAATTAAGGGGGAAAAAATCTGATAAGTTTAGCTGTGGTACTTAAATAATTACTGGAGTTTCTATGAGTTACTGAATTTAATGTTATTGGATACAAAAACAAACTGGAAATTTCATTTGCCTTTTTGTGTAGAGACTTTTTCATAAACTCACAAAATTTCGGAAAAATAATCATAACTTTCAACTTTGGTTTACTTTTTCGGCCGTATATAAATTTCTATTAATTGCCCTAATTGTTTTTTTCACTTTCTTTTTGTGCCGCTTAAATGGATCTCCACATTTATATAATTCATATTTCATTAAGGGCGAAATTCTGTGATGCTCACATATATTAATCAAACGGTTTTCACTTAATTTTTGTTTTATAAATGCAATAGTCCTAACTAATAAAAGTTCTTTTTCTGAATCACAGAGATTATCAATGTAGTCTATTTCTCTGTTATTTGTATAGCTAGTTTTGTGACATTCTAAACCATTTAATATTACAATACTGCAAGCCTGAAGACTAGTAGAAGGTTTAATATCAGGCTCCATATTAAAACAATAAAGCAAAAAAATATTTATACATATCACAAACTATAAAATATGTAACAATCAGAATATATTTTAAGTAGCACAGTAAAAGTTAAATCATTCTTCTATGATTAGAAACAACAGAATGCCAATAATTTGATTAACTTGATTTCAAAACATCTGCTTTCATACTAACGAACATTATCCTGCCTTTATCAGAAGGTGTTTATACAAGGCAGGTGCAATTAAATCTTTCAGACTATAGAAACAAATTTAAGTTCTGTTAAATATTTGTGTATTTAAACTTGCCAATATAAATATTTAAACTGATTAAAATTAACCAAGGAAAAGAAATACAAGGTTTTAAACATTTTTTAAACACAAATAATTAATATATAAGCATTCGAAAGAAAGAATGGAAATGTGAGGAGAAAACATTTTCTATTTTATACTGTACAAAAAAAATCTGTTTTGAGTTTAATTATTGAAAATAAAAGTAAGAGATTCTTTAGATTATCAAAAAATGCCCATTACTAATTACCGAAATGAAATATATGGACCATTCACTAAATTTAATGGGGGAAATTATTACAGTCAGATTTTTTTTTAATCAGAAAAAACAAAGCCTAAACTTTACTTTGAGAATTAAAAAAAAAAAAACATGCATCAAATAACATTAAATTCAATAACTCATAGAAATTCCAGTAATTATTTAAGTACCATAGCTAAACTTAGTCAGATTTTTTTCCTCTTAATTGGTGCAAATTCTCAAAACAAGGCAAAATTTGGTACTTTTCGGTTAGACGGGCACCAGTGTTATACATATATATATATATCAATATACTGTATATATACATACATATGTACATGTATAATACATCTGCATTTATATAGATCTATACATATGTACTTATGTAAAAATAAAACACGCATCCGGCTAATTGGAAAGTACCCAAAATTTTTGCATAAGCCATGCGAAAGACATCATTTTAATTTCATAGATAGAAACCCCAAAGTGTAAACTTTTATTTAAAACAAAAAGAAATTGGAAATTTCATTTGCTTTTTTGTGTGCATATGTAATATGTAAAAATAAAGCACTTATCCGTCTAATTGGAAAGTACCCAAAATTTTTGCATAAGCCATGAGAAAAACATCATTTTTATTTCATAGATAGAAAGCCCAAAGTGTAAACTTTTATTTAAAACAAAAAGAAATGGGAAATTTCATTTGCTTTTTTGTGTGCATATGTAATATATAAAAATAAAGCACTCATCCGGCTAATTGGAAAGTACCCAAAATTTTTGCATAAGTCATGCGAAACACATCATTTTTATTTCATAGATAGAAAGCCCAAAGTGTAAACTTTTATTTAAAACAAAAAGAAATTGGAAATTTAAATTGCCTTTTTGTGTACAGCTTTTTTCGTGAAGTCACATAAATTTGGAAAAATAACCATAACTTTCAACTTTGGCTGACTTTTTTTATCCTAAATATTACAAGTAAATTTTTTAAATATTTTTTATTAAAATCTGCATCTTTTTATTTTCTTACAGTGATATTTTTAGGATGATTCATGTTTTAGATCGAGAGAAACAATTTTTTGAAGATGGAACTGCAATCTCAGAATACAGACTCAGAAATGTGCGATTTGAGAAAACCCCAATAATTGGACCCCCCATATCTCACTAACTATGAGGTCTGGGAAGGAAAAATTTCTGATGGAATCATTTCATGATAGAATTAATGTGCACACAAAGTTTCATCCAAATCCCTGTGGGTCGGGTTACAAATGGGGGAAAAATTGGTTGAATTGACATGGAATGACCCTTAAGGGTGTTCTCAACTGATCCGCTCAACAAGCGAAAAACGTTTTGACACTTTACAAATTCATTTTTTAACAGAAAGTTATAAAATTTTAATGCCTGACTATGAAAGCCATTTCGAATTGAACTTATTTTTCCATTTTATGATAATTAAATTACTTATCGAGTTATAAGCTATTTCGATGACGCAATCACCCGTTTTCCCCCTCCTTTTCGACCGGTTTTTCTGCTTTCGTCGGGAACCATGCTCAAAAGTGTCAACTTTGAAGGCTTGTTATGAAAAATCTATTGTGGTTTTTAAAAAACAAAAGAATGAGTGCAATTAGACAGTTTCTGAATAACAACACCTGCTATTTTCATGCATTTCCGAACAAAAATAAATTAATGCATGTGTCACAAAGTTGCCCTTTTTGATTTAAGAACACCCTTAAGGGTGTGTTTGGAAAAGCATTTTTCCACCCTCGAAATTTTCTGTGTTTTAAAATTAAAAACATGAAATTTGTTGAGGTGATTTTTAAAAATGTACAAGTAGCTGTTGGATTTTATTTTGAGCTCGATTAATTACAATTTGATTTATCAACAAATATTTTCTCAGTAAGACCATTTTTTTAGTTCCCAGCTTTTCCGCTTTAGAAAATTCGGTTTAAAATGCGAATTTAGAAACAATTTTTGAATATATTTTCTGAATTTATCAAAAAATCAACAAGGTCGGAGCATTGTGTACTTTTGAAATAATAGAATTTGCCAGTTTGATGCATTTGTGAGCAAAAATGAATTCAAAAATAAATCAGAAAATAAGCAGTTTGGATTGGAATACACCCTTAATTTAAGTGCGGATCCCAGCACTGTATTTTGGACATGTGCAACAGATACATATGTTACTATCAGTATATCAGAATACAAGATAGTATGTCGAACAGCTTGCAATCTCTTCTCATTTAATTCGATCAAATATATCTGGAACATACTGATCGGCTATACTGCAGTTTGATCCAGGCCCTAGATTGTTGTCGAAAATCGTACAGATTGCAATTCATAAAAAATACAATATCAGAGAACACGAATCTTTCAATGAAAAACGTAAGTATAAAAAAGTGTTGTTGCACGACAGATCACGTGCCATTTATTATGTCTTTATTGCCTTGAAACCTACCTTAATAGCCCTGACTGCCTTGAACTACCTTGGCTGTATTTTTGTTTTTTACTAATATACGAATTATTCTTTATTCTTTAGATTAGTTTAAAACATTAAAATCGCAAAATATGTTTTTTTTTTTTTGTAATGTAGTTTTTTTTTTGTATTATTTTTAATATACATGCACTTTTTCGTATTTGGCAACGCATTAGCTGCCCCATATGACTTCGCTACTTTTCCCCCCTAAATATTTTGTGCAGTCTATTAACAGATATAACGTGAAAGCATGAATCGTTCATTATTACCAATTTACAGTAGTAAAGATTTTTACAAAAATTTCATTTCACCATTTTCAACATTTAGGTATGTTCTTTACAAACACATTGTCAGAAAAATACTTTTATTTTTACGCAACTATATTTTTAATGAAACGCATTTCTAATTTTAAATTTTTGATTGTATAATTTAACGATATGTTGATATGCATCAGCCTGGAGGAATTAAGCAGTTATGAATGATAAAACAATTTTTTCTATCTTATTTAGCGTTAATAATGCGTGCTTTTTATCAGCATTTTTAAAAGTATTCAAAGAATTTATAATCAAAGGAAAAAAATATAGAAATGCAGTTAAATGAAATTTGTTTAATAATGCATTATTCGAATTTTAGATTTAGCGAAGAACTGTTTAGTTCTATTTTTATTTTTATTTTTTTCCCTTAAATTTTGCAATATGCGCCGTGTCTGTAATCACTTTTATTTGCCACAAGCTAAATTTTAAAAGATTTATTCAAACTTTAATGAACGCGAATGTTTTAGCAATCAGTTTAAAAAAATACTCTTAATATAATGTTCCTGAAATTAATTGTAATTAACTGCTCTGTCTTTCTTTCGGGTTTTCAAATGCATGCTATAATGTCAATTTTAGTCGTATAGCCAGAGGATATATTTTTTGATTACGTACAGCTGTATTCAGTATTCAAAGAACTCTTTAACTTTAAAGAAGTTAATTAAATAGCCTTAGCTCGTTAATTTTTATATTTATATCTTTAGAAATAATACAGTGCGTATAAAATTTGAAAAACAAATTGCAAGGGATTTTGCAATGATTTTAATACTAGTATGTTTACTTTTTCATCAGATTCTACAAAAGAAAAAAAGAATTTGTAGCTAAGATGGAAACAAAAGAATATAAAAGAAAAAGAAGAAAAGAAGAAGAAGAAGAAGAACTGAATGTAAATAAAAATTTCAACTGTCTCTTAACAGATATATTCAAGCTTATCATTTTATTAATAATTACTAATTTTATTCATTAAAATTCATGTTTTGAAACTTATTTGAAGAGTTTTTAAAACTTATAAAAAATATACTTTTTTTAAATTTTGAAATCAAACTAAAAAAAAAAGTTTAATAAGATATTCTGTATCAGAAGAATACTTTTGAAATTAGTTATAGAAAAACAATTGATTTTCCTTTGCTTATTTTTGGTAAGACAATTAATTCATAAAAGTACCTTTGGAAATATGTCTATCGAAATAAATTTTTAATAAAAATTTTTTAAACGAATAAAAATCAAAAAATAAATTGTTTTTATTGTAAGTTTTTTTTTTTTTTTTTTTTTTTTACGTATGACAACTATTTAGTTTCTTTATATATCATTATTAGCTTTTTTCTAGTAATTCTTACAGATTCCTTGTAACCGAGTAAGATTACTAAAATTTATTTAGTAATTACAAGGATCACTAAATTTTTTTTAATAGATCGACCCTTTTTTTTACATTGTAGGACAAAATGACATTATAAAAAAGTTATCGAAAGTCACAAAAATAGATCTGTTCGGTACAAATACATCGTTACATTTTTCAGAGATTTATTTGACTCATCCAGCTTTTATTGAAGGGAGTAAAAAATAGAATGCGATACTTAAGTAATTACGTATCCTTTTGTTCACAGACTTATCTTACTTACTTTTTCCAAACATACCCATGTAAATTATATATTTAATGTTATTTTGTATAAGTAAATCTAATAAGTTTACATTTGGGTTTTTTTTTAGAAATTTTGACAGAAAAAGAGATTGCTTGTAACGCTGTTTAGTTGATATTTATTTTACATGATTTGCCTGGTTTAAAGTACTTTAAGTTATTTATACTTTTTTAAACAGGACCTAATATCTCACATAAAAAAAGCATGCGGTAAATAAACCTGCTTGGTACAATTGTCCCATATATATATATTGTTTTTGGACATTAAAAATGTAATTTTGTATATTTCTGTCTGCAATAGTGAACCTGGCTGAACATATTTACAAAAGTTCGGAGTTTCATTCAAACGAACATTAGCTTTTGTGTGCTGAATTGCCAGAATCAACTAAGTCATATTGTAAAATCATGTCCCAGTTTCCCTATGTAAACTTACACATTTTTTAAATAAAGAACATAATTTATTAACAAATCAAAATTTTGTGACAACTAACAAGAATTTAATAATAGAAAATTATCCTTACATATCAAACAGGCTTTGATCCAAATCAAATTTAATCATCATTGTATTTAATTTAACATAAAAAGGAACATAAAATTATATCAGATGAGTACAAAAAGTATATTTTTTAATATAGTATTCAAAAATATTCTTATAAAAACTAATCCTTTACATTGAAATAAATTCATAAAAAAATGATTTAAAAAAGGTTTGATGGATATAGCCGAAAAAAAATGATTCTGAAATACAAATATTCCATTTTATAAAATCTGAAATGAAATATTACATCTACATTTCCGCAGAACTCCACTTGAATATCGTCTTTAATTTTACGTTATTCGTAATGAGCTACTGATATCCATTTTTTCAAAATAATACTCAACATTATTGGGAAATGCAAATTGGCTGAAATAAAAGTTCCAGACTATAAAAAAAATATTGCACCAAAGATAAAGATACCTTATCTTCCTTAAATTCCAATTACGTTTCAAAGAAAATTCTCGAATCGACTCTATCTCTGAATTCCAAATAATCCGTTCTTTCATGTTTAACATTCAAAGCAAGTGCATAATTTAAATAAAACTTTATTGGCTTTGAAATTAGGAAATATCGGTTTTGTAATTTTTAAATAGAAAACAGGCGTTTTGAATATTATTTTTGTAAGTTCTGTCTCTTCTTCCATCATGTAAAATATAATATAATATTATATTTTTTATGATAATGTAAAGTCATTTTTAAATGTGTAATTATATTTCTTGTTTGTTTTAAATTGAGGTAACAATACAAGCAAAAATGTATTGCTTAATTTTATGTTTTTAAATGTTTGGGTTCTTTTTATTATTGTTATTATTTACTTTAAAATCATGTTATGCATATAATTCATGATTAGAATATGTAACCATCCAAAAAAATGGCATCATATAAACAGTAAAATTTGATAAATCGTGCGAAATTTAAACAAAATGGACTAGCTGATAAAAATGATGATTACAAATATTGACAAGCTACGGTTTTGTTTTTACATTGTTTCTTCACTTAATCAGTTAAATTGCATACGCATTTTGAGAATATTAAAAAATAATTAAAATACCACATTAATAATTGCTTTATTTGAGAAAGAGTGGAAAAATAGTCAATTTTTGGTTAAATTTTCCAAATTAAAATTATTAATACAATATAATATTATAATATAGTATTATAATTTTTATGATAATGTAAAGTCATTTTTAAATATGTAATTATATTTCTTGTTTGTTTTAAATTGAGGTAACAATGCAAGCAAAAATGTATTGCTTAATTTTATGTTTTTAAATGTTTGGGTTCTTTTATTATTATTATTATTATTATTATTATTATTATTATTATTATTATTATTTACTTTAAAATCATGTTATACATATAATTCGTAATTAGAATATACAAATATCCAAAAAATGGCATCATATGAGCAGTAAAATTTAATAAATCGTAAGAAATTTAAAGAAAATCGACTAGGTGATAAAATGATGATTACAAATATTGACAAACTACGGTTTTGTTTTTACTTTGCTTCTTCACTTAATCAGTTAAATTGCAAACGCATTTTGAGAATATTTAAAAAAATTAAAAATGCCGCAATAATAATTGCTTTATTTGAGAAAGAGTGGAAAAATAGTCAATTTTTGGTTAAATATTCCAAATTAAAATTATTATTATTTATCTAAAATTATTATGTTTAAAACGCGATTTTTAAACAAACTTTTTCTTTTATTTTTATTTAATTTTATTGAATTCCACCTCATTACCTTCAAAATGTGTGATTGTTATACTTGTTTTATAAATAAAACCTGAGTTATAGCCCGTAAAACATGGTGACGTCACTGCAACGTCGTTGTGAAGTCACATCGTGACTTTCTGACCGTCGATTGTCGATGTGACATCCCGTGACGTCAATGCGAAGTCACAGTGACTAAAATGTGAAGTTGTTATGGCCGTGACGTTTCACAAAGTGGTCATAATGTGACAAATTTGTGAAAAATGTGTCGTTTGTGACTAATTTGACATTAACACTGTGACGAAAGCAACGATATTTAAATTGCCATAAACATGTTTTTTTAAAGAAAATAACATGTTTTGAAGGATATTTATAAATTTCTAAAGATTTTGTAGAAAGTCACATCTCAGTCACAATGTGACGTCAATGAGAAGTGGCATTTTGGTCACAGATGTGATGTGACCAAAGTGACTCACAGTTACTTCACTGTGACCATGCATGCTATTACCCGTAAGACATGGTGACGTCACTGCAACGTCGTTGTGAAGTCACATTGTGACTTGGTGACCATCGATTGTCGATGTGACGTCACGTGACGTCGATGTGAGGTCACAGTGACTAAAATGTGAAGTCGTTATGGCCGTTTTAGAGCTTTTTTGTGACGTCACATTATGACCACTTTGTGACGTCACAATGTGACCAATTTGTGAAAAGTGTGTAATTTGTGACTACTCTGACATTAACGTTGTGACGAACTGTGAAAATTTTTTTAGAAAGTCACATCTTAGTCACATTGTGACGTCACTGAGTGGTGGCATTTTCTTCACAGATGTGATGTGACCAAAGCGACTCACAGTGACGTCATTGTGACGTCACTGTGAACATGCATGCTATGAGGGTAGGGAGGTAATTAACCCTTCACTGCTCCGTGTGCAGATCTGACCACGTAACTAAAAACATTATAATTCTTATTATGTTCCATGAATTTGGCAAATAGGATCGTTGTAACTACTCAAGAACAGTCTAAGCAATAGAAACATGTATTTAATCTATGACAGATGGCAGCATTTGACAAAAAATTAAAGAAAAAATTGAATAATTCTCATTATGTACATGAATTTGGCAAATATATCATTGTAACTGATCAAAAACAGTTCAAGTAATAGAATAACACTTATTTATGTCAAATGGCTGCATTTGACAAAAAAATTTGAATTTGCACTTTAGAAACAAAAATGTTTTTGATCAAGCTATTAAGCCAAAATTAAATTTTATTATTTTTACTGTATTCTTAAAAATAGTAATGTAAAATAAGTTGCAGAGAGTTAAGCAAATAAAATGAATTTAAGCCCGTTCTATTGCAAAATATAGCAAAACAGTTTTTAAAAATCCTTCCTGTATATAGGGTACACGGCATAAAATATCAAATGTTAACAGATTTTTTTCTCTTGCCATTAGTAAACCAAAATATAGATTTAAAATATCTTTTTTTATAAAAATAAAAAAAATAATGCAATGAAGAGTTACAAACTACTTGACAGCTGTGAATGAAATCGCAAGTGCAAACTTTTCACTGCGAATCTTTTGCTTTCACGCTATACAAAAACTGTTAAAAATTGTTTTCTAGAATTACTTTCTGATAAATATTTATTTTGACGTGAACACAAAGCAAGATATAAATATAATAAGGCAGTGAAACATCTAGGAGAAAGAAAAATTTAACAGTAACAAGATAAATAAAGTAATTTAGGTTGTATTTGAGACATTTCGCCAGGAGTAATTTCCCCAATTCACCGTAAAGACATCTTTGTCATTAAAAGTACTATTTCAGCTGAAGTATAATTTCGAATAATTGCTATACAGATAATTCAAATCACTATTCAAGTTTCAGGTTCAAGTGGGATTACAACAGGAAAGAACATTCAAAGAAAATTAAGAAGCCAGTGTTCTAAAAAATAAATCCAATTTCCTAATCACAAACGGAAAGGAGGGTTTCATAATCTTAAAATAAACATACTATATATATTTTTTAACATTAATTCATTCTAATTCATTCATTCATTATATTTTAAAATTTGAAATAGATTATTTTAATTTAATGTATATCAATATATTCCACATAATGTTAAAAATAGAAGTTTTGAATTATTTTGAAACAGTTAGACTATATATATATATATATATATATTCAAATTAATATTAAACCTTCATATTTCATTTTTTATAATCGAAAATACATGTAAAAAATTAAATGTATCTCGAATTTGTCCAACCTTATCTAGACATGAGGTTAAAACAGAACAATAAAATAACAACTTAAAGTCAAGACAGATTAAAACAACTACACACAAAATAGAGAACAGTTTAAAATACCATGAGAGAATAGATAAGTGCAATCGAAATCCAAAAATCACATTCCAGTATTCAATGAAAGTGACACATTATAAATAAATAACTTATTCTTATTATCACACATATATTATGTTAAAATTTTACCTTGCAATATTCATTTAAATTATTCTAATTTTTCGAGGTATTAATTATTTCCCTATTTCCTAATAATGTTTGTTATTTATTACTATCTATTTTTTTTTTATTAAAACGTGTATACTTATGATTATCTTATTCGAAATCTTAACATAAATCTTTAAATCCGCTTCATATTTTTTATAAACTCTCCTAGTTATAATATTCTAAAAGAAGCTAGTTTTTATTTTCGAATGTTCTTTAAAAGCCTTTTTGCTACTCTAATTTCTAATGTTATTCCACAAATCAAATTTCCCGCGCTTTTTACGACTCTAGACTTTTTACACCAAAAACACTACGTTAGCAAATATGGGACTCATTCTCCCAAACCACTCTCCCTCTCTTGCGCGAGTAGTTTAGCTGCCACGTTTTTTCCATGGGTTCGTTTATTTCTCTATTACGTTGAAATCTGTCTTCCTAACCAAATGCTATCAAAACCCAGAGGGAGTAACTTCGGAGCTCAGATTCCTGTCTAATTTCAATGCTTCAAAAAACCCGATGCATAATCGCCATGCAGAGTTCTAAAATTGCTTTGAGATCTTATATATAATAACCCGTAAAGCATGGTGACGTCACTGCAATGTCGTTGTAAAGTCACATTGTGACTTTGTGATCATCGATTGTCGATGTGACGTCACGTGACGTCGATGTGAAGTCACAGTGACTAAAATGTGAAGTCGTTATGACCGTTTTAGAGCTCTTTTGTGACGTTTCACAAAGAGGTCACAATGTGACAAATTTGTGAAGAATGTGTCATTTGTGACTAATTTGATATTAACATTGTGACAAAACTGTGACAAAAGCGACGATAGTTAAATTGCCAGAAACATGTTTTTTAATGTAAATAACATGTTTTGAAGCATATTTATGAATTTCTAAAGATTTTTAAGAAAGTCACATCTCAGTCACAATGTGGCATCCCTGAGTGGTGGCATTTTGGTCACAGATGTGATATGACCAAAGTGACTCACAGTGATGTCACTGTGACGTCACTGTGATCATGCATGCTATTAGGGAATGTATTAAGATTTGTAGCTATTCATGCTCCTGCCTGAGGCATTTAAGAATTTTCTCATCATGTGGGATTTGTCTTTTATTTTCGTGTTTTAATGAATAAACTATTTAGAACGATAATTGGCTCTGATTTTCCAAAAAAAAACTATCATATTGCTAATATTTTGCCTTGCTACATTTACGCTCTAACCATCAAATTAATAATACGACAAAAAATAAGTAAATAAATAAATAAATAAATAATCGGTAAGTGTGATTACAAAACGCACAAAGGGTTATTTCGTCTAATATTTCTTACAAAACACCTTATTTTTTAATTAATAAATTCAAATTGTTAATTTATAATTATTAATTTATTACATCGATGGTATCATCAATAAATTGAATTTTAAAATAATTATAAAAGAAAATAGTTTATTTTAATCAAATGAAAAATGTTCAAATCAAATTATATAAACAAAGTCCAAAATTTCAAAATTTTTGAAAATCTGAAATTTAAAAAAATAGCGGAGTTGTAAATAAAATTTTAATTTTCTTAAAACGGAAAAAATTGCTTAAACAAAATTTAAACTAATGAATCATTAATAAATTGCAATAGTTTTCAAAATAAAGAGATAAAATAAAAACTTGAATTCTAAAAAATATTATGAAAAGTCAGTGGTTGTTTATCATGGGATAATAAACACTTAAATTGCCAAAAAAAAAAAAGAAAAAATCTTTTGAAATATGAAAATTTCAATTTTCAGAACTGAATTGGGGTTCGAACAAAGAACCTCCTGTTTATTAGCGACCGTCTACACAAAAAGTTGACATTAAGGCTCTCTGCTAAAATGTAAGTGGCAAAAATTAACGGATTACATTAAAAAAAATTAATTTAATTAAAATAATAGACATTTACAAAATTTTAAGAGTAAATTTGAAACATAATATTTTATTCTCTTTCTAAAATGATATCATTATTTGCAGATCCATAGTCATGCAAGTTCATTTCTGTCAAAGTGTATTTTAAGGGGCTATTTATTCCTGTTACTATCAATACACAGATTTTAAAAAGTTGCTTGAATTACTTTCTAGGAATTTGACAACAAATATGTAATATTAATCCAAAAATGGCTGTTTAAGGGAGACCCGAACCCCATTTTCGGCCAAAAATCATCAAAAGTTTAAAAAAATGTTTATCTCAGAAAACGTTAAAATACATATTTGCGAATATCCATGCAAGGTTTCAGAACTCGGGGACACTTGCAACAGGTAGCAAATTAGCTTTTTTTAATTGTAGTCACTAGAGTTTAAAGGACTAGCGGCCATTTAAAATGTGTTTTCCTGAAAATGACTTTTTCCATATTTTGAATAAGTTCAAAGTACTAAGGCTCAGAGGTAAAATGGTTTAGAAACAAAGTGTTTATGTTTATAGAATCTTAAAAAAATTTGCAACAAAAGTAAGAAAAAAGAAATTTTTAACTATTTCTGAAAATTTTACATAAATTGGTAAACATGAAAATCATAACGAATTTAAGGAAATTTACCATGCGTAATTTCTTTCTTTTTTTAGCTGATTAAAATAGAAAATTAAAAATATCTCTCCCTAGGTCATTTCCATATACTATAACACTATTTAAGAAATTTTAGTAATACCAAAATATTGAAAATTGTATGAGGAGTAGTAATTTTAAAAAGTGTATTTTTCCACAAAAAAATCATAAAAATCGATATAAAAAATATACTTTTTAATAAAAAGTGAATTTTTTTTGCTAACTATTCCTTATAAAAAGATTCTTAATTAGTACACCAAAATTCATTACTTTAAAATCAATAATAAAGATTTTGGGTTTTTTCTTACGGGTCTCCCTTAAGGGGATCCGAGATACATTTTAATGTAGTTTTTATTTATTGAGTTAAAATATTGAACATTTTTTTTCATGGTTTAACCATACCATTTATAAACAAAATCAAAAAGTGAACAAAAATTGAAGATTTTTGTCTCTTGGACTTTAATGAAGTACTGACATTGTCACCACAAAAGGGTATATTTTATCAATAAATCTAAATATTTATTGCTCAGATGCTTGCTCAAATGCGTTCGATTTTATTTTTCTTAATTTTGGTAAATTGATACGCTTTAAGTAATTTTCGTAAAGTATATGATTTCAAAAGCAAAGCATATTAAAATTTTATTTTTTTATTATAAGTTGTCCTGGTATAATAACGCGAAGGTTGACAATAACGGCAAGTGCTAATATTACGCCGAATTGTAGACGTAGAAATCGCATTACGTAGAATACAAAAATTGGCAATTACGGCTTCTGCGCAGAAGGAGATTGAGTTATCTGAAACACAAACAACCGCTAAAACTTAATTTGTTCCATTTGTAGATCTAATTGATGAAAAAAGCACGTAAGAATCAACATCCGATATAAATTTTAAGAGGCGTGTTCTGTAATCTGGAGATAATATATTTATTAGGAAATATATTGTTTATTACATAAATTCGTAGTAAATTTCATGTACTTTCAAAACGTTGTACAAGATTTTGGATGTTTTCACGAGATAATTTGTAGTTTAAAATTTACTGCACAGTAAGTCAATAAATATACTGGATAATAATGCCATCCATCGGCGTTATTACTCAGGTTGATCCTTTTCAGTGCTGGAACTACACATAAAAGGGTTTATTTTTTATTTTAAGCATAATAGAGCATTATTGTCGATAGCGAGAATGACCGAACAAAATTAGTTTTGTATTCAATTTGTTATTTTATATTCATTGTATCATTATTGCTGTTTAGATACAATTAGCATGATCCTGAGCTATAGTGCCACAAAATGACCCACTAATCGAAATTTTTTTTGTACATGCAATCTAACATACAGGTATTTCGGACTCTTTTCGAGCCCGAATATGGTAGAATGCAAATTTTTTTCAAACTCGTTAAAGTCGTTCAGTCAATAAAATTAACTTGACCCAAAAAAATCTCACTAACCTAAATTTATCGAACATGTGACCTATCCCAATGGTCTTCTAGTGCTGGTAAACAGTGTAAAAAATATTGTCAAAATCGTATGAGCCATTTTTAGATAAAAATAACCTGACCTTGACTCACTGTGACCGAAAATGAACGATTAATAGAATTTTCTTCAGCATGCGACCTAGCCCAGTGGTATTCCCGAATCCGAAAAAAAATAAACTTTTCTACCAAAAATTGAACCGACTTCAAAAGCTACTGCAAAGGGAAAAAAAAATTTTTTTACAGAATAGTATTAATAAATTAAATTAAGAGCGTAATATTTATCATGCGTATTATTATATTTATGTAGATTAATTTGATTTTTTGAAGTCAGTGCCATCCAAGCCAAGTTACCTGTAATTTTCCAATAGACACGCATCCAAGTATCTACGAGTTTTTTTACGATTAATATTTAGTTAAAAATTTAACTTTATTCTTTTACGATTTGCATTGGATAATTAATTTTAATTTTGAACTTGGCTTGGCCGGCACCGACTTCAAAAAATCAAATTAATCTACATAAATATAATAATACGCATGATAAATGTTACGCTCTTAATTTAATTTCTTAATACTATTCTGTAAAAAAAAAAATTTCACTTTGCAGCAGCTTTTGAAATCGGTTCAATTTTTGGTAGAAAAGTTTATTTTTCTCTTTTTAGTTAAAAGTTAACGATTTTTTGAAGTCAGTTAATAAAAATTATAATACGGGAAAAATCTCTGTAAACCATACACGTATGTCGGGAGTGGGGTTCGAACGCACGATCTCTTTCAAGAACCAGAAATCAAATCTGCTGTCTTACACCGCTCAGCCACCTGACTACACTCCATTCGGCGAGCTTAGTCATCGTCCATGTTACTGTAGCGGCTCATCTCGAGCTGTGCTGTAATTTTCTCTCGCGTGTGAGAACTTTTTACTTTCAACGAATGGCAACTCAATTAATGGAATTACTTTTTTTTTAACGAAGCGAACTCAATCGAACTCATTCTCGCAGTGACGTTTTCACGAATATTATTTATGTTTGTGTGAAGTCATTAAAGTCTATTTTTCTATAAAATCCTTCTGATTAATGAGTCAATATTATTTAACCACAATATCACCATCACTAAATTGGTGACTACGGACACTTGAACTGTTATTTTTTTTCATCGAGCTTTCGACGAACGGTTAATACTAAAATTTCTTCTCGCTAGAAAAATGGCAATTGAAGTATCTGCAGTGGTCATTCCACCGTATATTTCTGTCGATCCTAGCTTATGGTTTCACATGCTGGAATCTACTTTTGAATTAGCTACACTGTAAAAAAAATCTGTGAAGGTACTAAACCTTTTCTAGGAAACTGGGATTCCAAGAACTTTTCATGTAACGATAACAGGAAAAATTCATGTAATCGATTCTGAAACTTGAATTTTTGCTGTTACCGTTACAGGAAATGTTCTTGGAATCCCAGTTTCCTAGAATAGGTTTAGTACCTTTGCAGATTTTTTTTACAGTGTACTCCTAAACCAATAACTGAATCGAAAACTAAGTACAATTACGTTGTATCTCATTTACCGCCTGCTTCAGCTACTATGGTTCGTGATATTATTATGACTCCGGATCCATCTAATCCATGTGAAACTTTAAAATCTAAAGTTATTGAATGTTGTGGTGAAAGCCGCACTTTAGAAATCCGAAAACTTCTAGCTGGGGAAAGCCTAGATGATAGAAAGCCGACTGAATTACTTCGATTAATGAAACGGCGAGCTGAAAGCCATAATATCAGTGATGAGCTTCTGTTAGAGCTTTTCACTCAGCAAATGCCAACAAGTGTTCAAACTATTCTAGCTTCCATTGACAATATTACTCCTGATAAAGCAGCTGAGATTTCAGATAGAATTTTGGACTTAACACCTGCAAACATCAGCTTAGTTTCGAGCCGACCAACTTCGCTTGATACGCCAACACCGCCAACGATAGAGATGCTTCTGAAAGAAATCCAAGCGTTACGCCAAGAAGTAGCTCAACTTCGACGTTCAAGAAGTGTGTCAAGAGGTGATCATAAGCAACGTCATCGGTCTCATTCCCAACACAGAGATTCTAAAATGTGTTGGTATCATAGAAAATATAGTGAAAAAGCCAAAAAGTGCCTTCCACCTTGTTCTTACTCGGAAAACAGGGAGCGGGAAGAATAGCTGTGACGGAATTCTCCCCAGCACCATCACGTCGCCTTTTTGTTAGAGACAAAAATACAGGTATGTGTTTTTTCGTTGATAGTGGTTCAGATGCTTCCATCGTGGCCGCGAATAAAAATGATAAATGTAAACCTGTTCTCCAAAAGTTTTCGTGCTGCTAATGGCACCAAAATTAATGTGTATGGTCGAAAAAGTATTAATGTTAACTTAGGTTTGCGTAGAAATTTTACCTATTCATTTTATGTTTGTGATGTTTCATGTGCCATTTTAGGAGCTGATTTTTTGCATAATTTTAATTTAAAGCTTGATTTAAGAAATCGTCGTCTTATTGATTCCACTACCAATCTAAAAGCTCCGGCTATATTTAATATTTGTAATATATTTTCTGTGAAATCAAATTTTTTGAATAATATATATGGTAAATTATTACTTAAATTTCCTGAAATCACAAAATTGCCTGATCCTAACCAACCAGTTAAGCATAATACTGTGCATTATATAAACACTAAGGGGCCTCCAGTATCTGCTAAGCCTAGACGGCTATCTCCAGATCGACTAAAAATTGCCAAAGCTGAATTTCTGCACACGCTGCAGCTCGGTCATATTAGACCTTCTAAAAGTAATCACTCTTCACCTTTGTACTTGGTGCCGAAGAAAGGATCTGTCGATTGGAGACCTGTTGGTGATTATCGTGTTCTAAATGCACAAACTGTTAAAGAGAAATATCCTATACCCTGTATCGCAGATTTCACTGCGGAAATACATGGTAAACAAATCTTCAGTCACATTGATCTAATAAAAGCCTACCATCAGATTCCCATCAATCCTGACGATGTTCATAAAACTGCAATTTGCACTCCCTTCAGACTTTTTGAAAGCACGCGAATGCAATTTGGCCTTTGAATGCTTCCTCAACATTTCAAAGATTTATTGATGGCATAATTCGTGACTTAGGATTTATTTACGCATTTCTTGATGATTTGCTTATTGCTTCTGAAAATGAAACTGAACATTTAAAACATCTTGAATTATTGTTTTCTAGACTTAAAGAATATGGTCTTTGTATCAATGTTGATAAATGTAAATTTGGTCAATCCACTCTTGAATTTTTAGGATTCAAACTTTCACCTGCAGGAATTGAACCATTACCTGATCGTGTTCAATGCATCATAGATTTCCCGCAGCCCTCTACCTTAACTCAACTAAGACGTTAATTAGGCCTTTTCAATTTTTATCGACGTTGCATTCTCAAAGCTGCCGATATTTTAGCTCCACTTGTAAAATTTTTAGAAGGACGCAAAAATAAAAAAACCCATCCCCGTTCCAAGGCTAACAAAACTGAGCAATTAAAATGGAACGAAGAAGCCATTCTTTCCTTCACCGCTTCAAAAGAAGCTATAGCTCGAGCTACTTTATTGCGACATCCAATTCCTGGAGCCCAGTTAAGTTTATGGGTCGATGCTAGCAACGCCGCAATTGGTGGTTCTTTAATGCAACTCTCCGAAAAACAGTGGGAACCAATCGCTTTTTATTCCTGTAAATTAAATAAATCTCAGAGAAATTGGTCTACTTATGATCGTGAATTATTTGCTATTTATAGTTCAATAAAAAAATTCAGACATATGCTCGAAGGTCGTAATTTCATTATTTATACTGACCAAAAACCTCTTATATACGCATTTCAACAGAATCCTAATAAATGTAGTCCTCGACAATTGAGACATTTAGACTATATTTCACAGTTTTCTTCTGATATTCGATATACAAAAGGCTCTGATAACACCGTGGCCGACGCATTATCACGAATTGAAATTGATTCCATTTCTCCTAATGTGCTAGATTTTAAAGAGTTTACCGCTGCTCAGACAAATGATGAAGAGCTAAATCAAATTCTCGAACTCGGTACCACTTCTTTAAAATTAGAAAAACACTATTTTCCACTCGAAGAAGTCCATTTATATTACGATATGTCACAAAAACATCCCAGACCATTCGTTCCTAAAAGCATGCGACAATCTGTTTTTTTCTACCTTACATTATTTCTCACATCCAGGTTTCTCAGCTTCATTAGATATAATTTCCAAACGATTTGTATGGCCTGGCATGCGTAAGGATGTAAAATCTATGGTTCGCAGCTACGAAATGTCAAAAAGCTAAAGTCTTCCAACACACCAAAACGCCATTTGGGACATTCTCTGAACCTGATGTTCATTTTGCCCATATTCACGTTGATTTTATCGGACCTTTACCATCCTCCGATGGCAATCAGTATTGCATGACCATCATTGATAGGTTTACGAGATGGCCCGAAGTTATACCCACACCAGATATGACTGCAGAAACAACCGCTCGTGCACTAATACACGGTTGGATATCCAGATTTGGTACCCCGGTTACTATTACTACTGATCAAGGTAGGAATTTTGAGTCTTCTCTTTTCAAGGAACTTACAAATAGATTAGGCTGTAGACGTATAAGAACAACGTCATATCATCCACAGTCTAACGGTCTTATTGAGAGATTTCATCGTCATCTTAAGAATTCGCTTAAAGCGCACAATCAAACTCAATGGACTGAAACTCTCCCCATTGTTTTACTTGGTTTGCGCACAGCTTTTAAAAACGACATCCAAGCTACCTGTGCTCAGCTTGTTTATAAGACAAATATCAGACTATCCTGTGATCTCATTAACAGCGAGACTGTAAATCAACCACTTACTCTTACCTATGCGACTGAGTTGATTGAAACAATGAGGGCATTAAATCCTGTTGCCACTGCAAGGCACGGCAACCCCCAAATCTATGTAAATCCTTCATTGCAAACATGTTCTCATGTATTTTTAAGATCAGACAAAGTGAATCCTCTTTTATCACCCTCTTATACAGGACCCCACAAAGTGATTGCCAGATCTAATAAAACGTTTGACTTGGAATTAAACGGGAAACGTTGTACTGTATCAATTGATCGCATCAAACCGGCTTATCAATTATCAGATTCTTTTCCATCTTCCCAACCTCAAAAACAACATGATCCCGTAAATGCTCCTCCTGTCAAACAGCCTACCACGAAATCTGGTCACGAAATCTATTTATTTGTCGATTTATGTTTTTCTTAATGTACTGCATGTATATTCTATTATTGCATCATATGTATGTACTCAAGACCTATCTTATGTATCTGTATCAAGTACTACTCTTTTTTTTTGTAATCGTGACTACGTCACTGGGGGCATACTCTGTAGCGGCTCATCTCGAGCTCTGCTGTAATTTTCTCTCACGTGTGAGAACTTTTTACTTTCAACGAATGGCAACTCAATTGATGGAATTACTTTTTTTTAACGAAGCGGCTCTCTCATTCTCGCAGTGACGTTTTCACGAATATTATTTATGTTTGTGTGAAGTTATTAAAGTCTATTTTTCTGTAAAATCCTTCTGATTAATGAGTCAATATTATTTAGCCACAATATCACCATCACTAAATTACTTTTAGTTTGCGAGAAATCACTAATTTTATTAGTTTTTACTTAATTACTAAAAAAGTACTGAACCAATTTCAATAAAATTTAAGAAGTACCAATGGAAGAGTAGCCTCTTTCATTTAACACAAAAACAAATTAATCGCTTGGATAGTTTCGGAGTAATCGGTGAACATACATAGGAAAAAAATACATTCGCGCAGAATTGATAACATCCTCTCCTTTTTTGAAGTTACTTAAAAAAATACATATCACGGAAAATTTTTTTGTATACTATACACATAAGTCAGGAGTGAGGTTCGAACCTACACTCTCTTTCAAAACCAGAAAATTAAATCTGGTGCCTTAGACCGCTCGGCTGTCCGGACTTCATTCTCTTCTGAGAACTTATTGAATGTCATGTTACTTTTCGCAAGTCTATTCTCTTTTTGAGTACTCTTTCACTAATAAAGTATTGAGTTAATAAAAAAATCTCTGATACTCTGTGGTAACGGTTAAATACAAAATATTCCTAATAGCATAATTAGTATTTAACTTGTTAAATATATATTTAAAAATTATAATACGGAAAAGATTATTGTATACACGTACGTCAGGAGTGGGGTTCGAACCCACGCTGCCTTTCGTAAACCAGATCTTAAATCAAGCTCCTTAGACCGCTCGGCCATCCTGGCTAAATTTATTCGACATCCATATTACTACTGATTTGCGAAAAATCACTAATTTTATTAGTTTTTGCTTAATTACTAAAAAAGTACTGAACCAATATCTATGAGACGGATGTGGTACCAATTCGAGAGCAAGCTCTCTCATTTAACACCAAAATCAAGTTAATTGGTTGGATAGTTTTGGAGTAATCGGTGAACATACATAAAAAAATACATACGCGTTGAATTGATAACCTCCTCTCCTTTTTGGAAGTCGGTTAATGATAGAATACAAAATCAAATCAATCATTAATGCTGCTTTCAGATATAATTAGATTGGCCACAGCCACAGTGACCCAAAAATGACCCATTAATGGAACTTTCCTCAACATGTGACCAAGTCCAATGCTCTTCTCAAGCTCAGAAACGGTATGATACAAACATTTATCAAAATATTTTGAGCTTTTTTTCAAATACAATTAGCTTGACCCACAGTTACCCAAAACTGATCAACTAATTCATTCATCACGAACATGTAGCTTAGCCCAAAGGTTTTTCATAGTCACACAGTGTAAAATAAAAAAAATTCTTAAAAGGTTTTGAATCTTATTTCAGGTTCAATTGTTTCATACACCCATTGTGACCCAAAATGATCTACTAATCAGAATTTCTTGAACATGCGACCTGGCCCAATGCCCTTTTAGAATCCGAAAACAACAGAATGCGAAATTTAGTCAAATCGTTGGAACCGTTTTTTATAAAATTAGCTTGACCCAATGTAACAGAAAACTGTCCCACTAATCGATTTTTCTCGAACACATGACTTAAACCGAATTCCTTGTAATCCAAATGGTAGAATTTAAAGTTTAGTGAAAATTGTTCGAGCCATTTTAAGGTACTCTGGGGTAATAACGCCACGATAAGGTTCTACCAATTTTCACGGCTCAGTCTTAGTTTGTATTTTTGAAACAAATATATGATTTGATACAGCAACTCATTGACTGTCTATATAAAAAAATAATTTAACAGATATGTATTCATAAAATGTAATGGCGTGATTTCTTGACCAATGCTATTTGGCGTTATTACCCACCTATATGGGTAGTAACGCCATGCAAACAAAACTATGAAATAAGATGGAATAATTGCATGTAGATTGCCCAATTCTAAAAATACAAATTCTAAAAACTTAGAAATTGTCAGATTGCATTCTAAGCTATTGAAAATGTTCAATTTTTTGTGAAAGTGTAAGAAAAATAAAGGTGTGATGTAGGGGGGCGGATGAGGCAAAAGAATATCAGACCGTGAGCTTCTTTTTGCTTAAAAAGGACCGCTTAAATAGAATTATTAGAAACATTGCACAGTTCTAACTGTGTTTATTTGAATCAGTTATTTAGGATGTAGCTCGGCCACTGTAGGGAATCAACCGGGGTATTAATGTAAAGGATTGGCGTTATTACCCCGGTATAGTTATTGCGCAGTGCATTTTAAATTACAAATTATCTCGAGAAGATATCCAAAATCTTCAACAACATTTTGAAAGTCCATGAAATGTACTACAAATTTATGTAATTAACAAAGTAATTCCGGATAAAAGAATAGTCTTCACATCACAAAACGTATCTCGAAAATTTTAGATCAAGCGTTTATTGTAGTTGTTTGTAAAAACAATAAGACCTAAAAATGAAACAAATTAACTTGAAGCTGCTTTTTGCGATTTAAATGACTCAAAACCCTTCTGCGCAGAGCACATGGGTGTCATTTAGCAAATTATTTCATAATTATGCAAAATATTAGCACTTATGCAAAATATTACACCAGACCACCTTACAATTAGCTTGATCCGAAGTGACTCAAAAATTGTCCGATAATAGAAACTTCTCGAACATGTGACTTAGCGCAATAGTCTTCTCGTGCTTGTAAACGGCTAGATACAAAATTTAGTCAAAATCGATTGAGCCGTTTTAGGCTATTATAAACTTGACCGTGACCCAAAAAAGACACAAAATAGACCACTAATCAAATTTCTCAAATTTGTGAGTCGGACCAATTGTCTTCACATGCCCGAAAACAGCAGAGTGCAAAATTCAGTCAAAATGATTATAGCCATTATTAAGATAAATTTTACATACACAGATACACATACAAATAAGATTTTCTTGTATTATAATATAAGATTATTGAAAAAAAAACAGAGAAACTTGTATGCTCTAAGTGCTGCAAATTTTATCATGGCAAAAGAATAAAATATCAAATGATTACTACGTAATGATTATGACGTTACTACCCACATAGGTGTGTAAAAACGCCAAATAGCATAGGTCAAGAAATCATGCCATTACACTTTATGAATACATATCTGGCTAAAACATTTTTTCTTGTTTACCTAGTCATAAAGTTGCTGCATCAAGTCTTATTTTTGATTTAAAAAACATATAAAACTAAGTCGTAAAAATTGGTAGAACAATAATGTGGCTTATTACCCCAGGGACATTTTATTATAGAAATCTGATGTGTCAGAAACCTCAGATTTGTTTTTTCAGGGGCAAGAAAATTGTGACCGTAAAATGATTAATTACCTGACACAAGAATTTGCAAAATAGTTTTTCAGAAAATGAAAACTGCTTAAAATTACGTGGTCACGTTGTGTGACCACCGCTCTTGGTAGTTTAAAATAAAATATATCCAATTTTAATGAATAATGACATTTTTTAATCTTTTTTTCATTTTACAAAGCCTACTAATTTATACAATCCAATACCAATAGCAGTGAAATATTTTAATTTTGAAATCCATTACATTTGTTAGTTAAAGGTTAAATTCAGCTTTTAAAAAATAACATTTGCAATTTTCTTTAAAATGAATCACTCTAAAATTATTAAACCATTAATCAACAACTTTAAAAGAACTTTTTAAGAACTTTAAAAGTGACTTTGACATATTATTAATGAACTAACCTTTTCGCAAAATAATTTAAAGGAATTCAATGAAATTTTAATCAAAGGAAAAAATCCGGAATGTAGTTCAATTATACCTGTTATTTTTAATAATACTGATTCCAATTCCCCATTTAATGAATTTTTCTTTAATGATATTTTTATCACAATTAGTCTTTAATTCCCCGTTTGAGAATTCTTTGTAATATATATAAAAAAATTTAATTTCCTGCAAGCCAAAATCTTAAAGTTAAATTCTAATTTTACTCAATGTGAATGTCAGAAGATAGTGAATTAAAATATTCCATAATATCTATAGCAATGGTTGAAAAAAGTTATGATATTATCATTTTGTTAATATAACATATGCCTTAAAGCAATTTCAATCAAACATTTTCGTTCAACGTTCAACATTGAAAAGAAAAAATTCATTTTATTAAAATAATAATGTTGTTCATTTATAACATTTTGTAAAGTATCATCACGGCAAATTACAACAATGATTAAAGTTAAAAATAAGCTTTGAATTATTCTGGTGCTTTGATTTAGATTAATATATTTTTTCATCAAATTTTTACAAAGTAATTCAAAGAATTTTCATTAACAAGAAAAATACATGTAGCATTAATAAAAATCTTTTAATAAAACATTCAATTCTTTTAATTAATTGTCGAATAATTCTAATATCTTTTATGAAATTTATTTTTAGATTTCTTAGATCAAAAATTAAAAAATGAAAATTCATTTTGACTTTAATTATTGCTGCTTTAAGTTTGATATTTGTTTTCCATTGTAATTTTGAATAACAAAAAAATGTACCTTCTATTAGTAACTTTTTTCCATATAAAACATTTTACGCACGAATGCGCGATACTTCTGATACTCAGCTTATACTTCTAACTGAATGTGCAATCCTGAGGGACAGTCCAGATAAACTATGATCTTGTGATAAAAATGCGTTTTTCAATGCTTTTACTACGGTTTTACAATTTTACATTATTTCATAAATATCAATGATTTATTTAAAAAAATATTTACAGGCTTTTTGTCAATTCAACTTCGAATGCAGTACTTCAATAAACCATACTTATAAAAATTTATCAAGTTTATACTGCACATTTTACATATACCAATAATGTATAACGGTGAAAACACAAATCTATAAAGATAGCATCAAATGACGGTACTGTACACTTACATCACATGTTGCATTACAAACAATAACACACCATAAGCTTCACTAGCATGACATGTTTTACGAATATTATTTTTTAAATGAAAAAACTTCATCTTAAAATAAAAATTCAATCTACAAGAGCCGACATAAATGTTCAAATTTCAACACATTCAACTCTAAGCAAAACAAATACAAATGTATCTATATGTCATCAATATTTTCATTCCAGGAAATTTATTGCTATGATACGGGACTATTGATAGATATTACGGCCTAATAAAAATAAAAAATATGATAATTAATATTTTACTGTGGATCACGTCAGTTAAAACAGATAAAGATGAAGTATCTGCAAATATATTAAGTGTTCATAACCACTGTGGTCACACTTCACCAACTGCAATTTCGAGAAAAATGCTTTCTAAAATTTGTTCCAATTTTTTGTTGAACTCATTAAGGTCAATTTTTCAACGCACAGACACAACAAAGTTTCTTTAACAAGGCCATGTTGCTTAACTTCGCAGTGGCAGGGTAACAAAGACATTTGATACCTACTATGTCACAAACAAGATAAGATGAACCATCTATTAAACTTGCTATATTACTTGAATAATTTCATAATAAATAGAAGTCATTATAGAGCTAATAGATGCCATGGTAAATAATGCTGTGACATTTGAAATTCATTTGCTATATTCCACGAAATTAAAATTAAATACTTTTTTCCAACAAATTTGAAAAGTTTCTCATAAAAATTCAAATCCGAATGAAACAATTCAATCACCTATTGGTATCACCACAACCAGATCTACAAATTCGCACCTTCATCGATCACATTCACATCTAAGACATTGGTACCAAGAATCAAGATTTCAAATTTAGTTCTTGAACTAGAAATTCTTCAGCCTAAGGGAATTTTTTTTTTTTTTACTTTAGCCACCACCTAGCCATGTTGCGGTAAACAGAGATGGGCACTGTCGATGCTGATCCTTTATGGACTCCTATACCACAGAGTTTTTTTAGCCACCACCTAATTAACTTGTAGCCATGTTAATATCAGGGTTTTTACGGATCAGGAAATTTTCCAGGAGTGTTACCAGTATTTTTTATAGAAAAAGAAATCTAGGTTCAACTTGGAAAAACTTGTTCTTGTTTAAATGGGAGATTTTCTGTAAGAAAATACTGATACTAAAGAATTTACTGGTCGCAAAATCCCATGAGCCGTACGAATCCTTTATTATTATACAGGATGATTAAAAAAATGTTGACAAAATGATTTCACAAATCAGGCATACGACAAGGATAAAAAAAAATCACATAAAAACATACGGCCGCAAATCACTTATTGAGTCAAAAATACAGGGTGTTTCATCCTAACTCAATTTGGGTTGACGGTAATAAATTTCAGAAAACTAAAATATATTATAATAAACCATTTAACAGACATTCTCACCTTTGTTTTAAATGTGATAACACCAAACAAAAGTGGTAGAAGTTTACATTTGGCGCACCAGCAATATGCATTTGGCACCTCACATTTAGGACTGTGATAATCAGTTTATAAGGCATCATCGATTGCTTGAGCAATATGTTTTTCCAGATCTTTTCGTAAGTTATCACATTTAACATAAAATAAGGTATATATATCTTTGCATTTTCATAACAATATTTTTATTTTTCTCTAAAATATTACTTTCAAACCAGGTGTAGCTAGAATGAAACCCCTGTATTTGTGATTCAATAAGTAGTTTGCAACTCTATGTTCCTGTGTGATTTTTTATCCTTGTTGTATGCTTAATTTGTCATAAAATTTTGTCAACGTATTTATAAATCACCCTGTATATAAACATACAGCAGACGAATATGTAAACACAATAATTCATTCATCAAAAACAACACCTAGTTCTAATCCTATTGGTGTGGATGACAAAAAATCGAAAAAATCTACTTAAAATACTTGAAATATAATTTTGAAATCAACAGCAAGGCAACATATTTCTTCTTTATTAAGAAAAGGGTAAAAGTAATTTAAAACATATTTTCATATAAGGGAATAATATGCACACATTCGATTTACTGAGAAAATTACATTTAAAAGTAAGATTGAACAATACTTGAAAACTACTTTTACAATTTGAAATATTTGAATATAATTGTGAAATGTAAACAGAATATAAAAAATTAAACATTACTTCAAAACAAATAATGTCTAATGTCAAAAAGTAAATACTGGAATTATTTTACTCAAAATTTTGGAGAAAATTTTTTTTATTAATTTTTTTTATGAATAATGAAGAATTTCTAACAAATTTAAAATGTGTACACGTACAGGTGAAAATGCAAATAAGTTGAAATAAAGATTTTATGTTTATATATTTAAAAAATATCAATACTGATAAAGAAACATTATTGTTCTAAAACTGCAATCATATAGGGAATATTACACACACAGGGATATTTTCACATAGGGGTATTTTCAGAGCAATTGCAACTTCACATTTTACATAATCCTTTACTTTAAATTTAACCTTCAAATGAAATGCGTATTTTCCATAAATATTTGTGAGTATGTTTGAAACAATAAGAAAAGAAAAAATAGTAAATATCGATTTTAAAGGATATATGTTCTTCCTTCATATTAAGGGATAGCTGCAGTGAAACAAATATCAAATTATGGTGTTTACCTGACTTTTGTACCAACAAGTACCAATTTGGATTTTGAAAACACTTTCGATAGTGCATCATTTTTTTAGGTTTTGTGGTTAAAATAAATATCTCGATGAGCATAAATACATACTCGGGTGCGTATTTAATGTATCTAATGTAGCTTGTTAGAAAAATAATACATTTCGCACTTTAGAAGAATAAATTTACATTATACTAGTGATTTTTAACGGTATAAACAGATTCTCCAAATTAAAGAGATATGATTGATTGGTTTCTTAAATTGATACATAGAATCGCTTAAAGAAAATGCAACATTTTATGCTATTTTATCAATATGTTTTCAGTGTTTTCAGTGTCGAATTCGCTTAAATTTTAAAAAACACAAAAAAAAAAGTTTTATTATCCAATTAAAAACAAAAAAAAAATTATTTATTCTGCATGTACTGCTAAAAGAATTCCATAGTTTAAAAAAATAGAACTCTAATTAGACAGGCGTCCTTTGGTTTAAAAATATTCCATGTTAAATATTTTTTTCTCAAAACTATATTAAACTAATTCCAATAAAACTTTTCTACAAAAGTAATGTAAGATTGTTTTTTTAGGCCTTTAATTTAAATTTTGCGTCTGTTAATTAAATATCTTACCAAAAGATGAGAATTTTTACTTTATTTAGTGGCAAAAGAATGTAAAAAAAATGAAAACAGTTCAGTAGTCCCGAAAAAAAAGTTAAAGCGATCTCGGAAATCAGCAGCCAATTAGATTTAGATCGAGGCTGAAAAATTAGTGAATAGGTATCAGAAAAATATCTAGAGACGACACGTGTAAAGATTCATTTAAAAAGAAATCAATAAGTTAGTTACGTATTATCCAGGGCAAGTAAATAGATTGTCAAAACAGGTTGTCAGCAAGTTATTTCAAGCAATTTGTTATGCACATCAGAATGAATGTAATTTTAATATTAGGTAATATAAATATACTATATCAATGAATGTAATATGCTATATCTATGCTATATTATATTATATAAATAGGCTTTTATAAATACTACTGTCGCTACCCTCAATGTGACATTATATAATATTAATTATCCATTTAAAATTAAGAAAACAAAACATAATAATAAGGGTTATTATAACCTCTTTATATCTGATGTATCCCATATAATACACATCTTTACAATTTTTATTTCACGTTTATAAACGATGTTAAAAAAAGGAAGAAATTTGTATAAATGGAGCAGAACTAAACAAAGTATCAATTTGTGTCTTATAGCTATGTTTTGATGAGTTATGTGCTATAAAAATGGCTTATATCAGAAATGTACGAAATGTACAACAATGAAAACGCAAATAATTTTACAGTGCGTTCAGATAACATTTCTACAGCCCATTAGGAATACAAAATTATTATATTTATTTTGTGTTTTCCAATGTTTTTGCAATGTAAAAAAAGTAAAATAAAATATAGAAAATCCTAAGAAAATACCAAAATATGTACTTGTTGAGCATCCATATATCATCCAATTTTATGTACAAAAAAAAATTAAATTTGTTTTGTGTTCAATCCTTCTTAGTTATTAGTCTGTTAATGTTATCCATAATTTAAATTAAAAAGTACATAAATAAACAATGGGGTTTGAAGAAGATGATTAATATTTTCGTCACTATTGCTGGCGAGTTGAATGTGAACTTGCCCAGATAATAGTCGTTGAGCCAGGAGTTTGTGTGGTTTCATGTCTGGGGACTTGGTAAACTATATATTTTTGGATTCACCACAACAACAGCACCTCATTTATCCATTATACTTTCAAAATGAGGGTAGCTTTTGGGCGCCATATAGGAAAATGGCCGCCGTCGTGGAGTTGAGCGGTCGAATGATTTTATGTCAACGGACTTGATAAACCATACATTTTTGGATTCATCACAACATCAGCATCTCATTTGTCCATGATGCATTCAATACTAAGGTAGTTTATGGACGCCATATTGGAAAATGGTCGCCGTCGTTGAGGCAGGGACTCTTGTGATTTCATATCAACGGATTTGTTAAATCGTGCCATTTTGGATTCACGACAACATCAGAATGTAATTTATCTATGATATTTTCAAAATAAGAGTAACTATTGGACGCCATATTAAAAAATGGTTGCCGCAATTGAGCCAGGGGCTCGTGTGATGTCATGTCAGAAGACATGTTAAATCTTACACCTACAGTTTTCGCATTCACCACAACGTCAAAATGATATTTATCCATTTTTACAAAACCAAGATAGCTTATGGGCGCCATATACAAAAATGGCCACCATCGTTGAGCTAGGAGCTCGTACTTCCATGTCAATGGACTTTGTAAATAATATATTTTTGGATTTACCACAACATTAGCAACAACATCAGTTATAGAAAATATTTTCTTGATTTTACATGCTTTAAAATTAACAGGACTATTAAAGCCATAATAAGTAAAGACACGCAGGAGTCAAAAGCTACAACAAAGTTCAATCAAAAGACCTGACGCAGTTAAAAGATATTTTTGATACCAGGGCAGAATTTCTTTACATGATTTGTGAAAGAACCAAAATCAGTACGTCAGAAAAATCGATTTTACATCCAGAACAGTCTTTGAGCAATATCAAGAAAGACGAACGTGATACCTCATATTTACAAAACGTGATTATCAATGAATAGATAAATATAAGCAGGCTAATAGAATCAATTAAAGCAATTACAAATCCAGAAATTGTCGAAGACATGATCAAAGCTCATGAGATGATTGAAGAAATTTACCATCTCAATTACCATCTCGAACAATAGGTGGCGCCGACGGCGATTGAAGGCCAGGTGATCAGTGCTGAGTGAAGCGTCAACCTGGCCTTCAATCGCCGTCAGCGCCACCTATTGTTTGAGATGCGAACTAAAATAAAAAATTACGGTAAAAAAACTCCTGACATTATACATAACCCTCCTGCAAAAATTTTTTAAATAGCTGTCACCGTTTGCAAGTTATTGAATTTTAAAATCCATCAGTCATTTTTGGGACACCCGGTATATACATAATATATTAAACTCTCTCATTGTTTATGTTTAAACTCCTTAAATATCATTTATATGGATTCTAAAAATCCAAAAGTTGTCAGTTGCATTAAAATCGTTTGCTTTTGGCGGAGGAAAGTGCTGCTCGCCAAATCGTATGACATTTTCGTGTTTTCACGCGAAATATTCAAAAATATTTTATTTTTTTGCATGTTTTCTATTCCAATTCCGCCGCTAATTTTCACTGATCCTTTATTAGATACATGAGTAGTTTAATTAGTATTTTTTTCAAAAAATTCTGAGTATGCTCAGTATGGAGACCTTTCTTCTAAGTAAAATAGTTTCGCCGGTACTACTTTTTTCTTGAACTGCTCTGTCTTATCCCCTTGAAAAAACTATGAATGCAAAACAAGATTTCGATTTTTTTCATTGCAGATGTCTTTTGATCGGTTTATCCAGTTGAAAATGTTAATAATCATATTGAAATAAAATCTTAACAAATATATAATATGGATACCTTTATATGTTCAATAATATTTGTTCTCTGCATTTTCTCATTGAAATTTAATTATTTGGTAATGGTTAAATGTATATATATATATTTGTATCTATGTGCAATAGATGGCACTCATTTTTTCAATATGGCGTCTATAAGCTACCACAAATTTAATAGTATCATCATAATATGAACTCCTTGGACCTTTGTGAATTCAAAAATGTATATATCACCAAGTCCCCAGAAATGAAACCAAAAACCCTAATTTTGGCTCCTGGCTCAACGACTATAATACGTAAGTACCAAAATCAGCCGACGCTCAGTGCTGTAATTGGGTGGGAACGCATGGGAACGCCGTTCTCGGAAATATTTGGTTTGTTACTGCAAAAATAAATAGATAAATAAAATTAAATAAAAATCGCGCATTAAGATTTTTTTCAAATCAATCGAAATGATAATGATATTTATATATTATTACATTAATTATCAAATTTATTAATACAAGGTGGAACCCGTCGAAATTCGACGATGAAAATCCTTAAGAAAGAACTGTTTTATTGATTTATACACTATATTGCCATTGATTATGGGACACTTGCGATTTTAGACATTTTACTAAATATCTAGAAAAATACATGAGGAATCATCTCGAAACTCTTAGTGTATAAATATAATAGTATACGTCATACATCTCCGTGAAGATTTTTTACCGAAACTCCATAGGGGACCGTCAACAAATTAAAAAAGAATGAATATCTTTTGAATAACCCTGTCAAAACTAATGTAGCAAAAGCGCTCAAACTCTAGATTATGATTGAATGCCTTATTGTAATACACTGTGTTTATTTTTATGCAAATAGCATGCATACTCGCAGAGTAATTAAGGTTTTTATAAAAATAGCCCCAAATTTTTCCAAGTTTTTCCCTTATAATTTTCATATTTCTTAATATAAAATATTATTTTTTTCAGAAAATATGACAAATAAAATTGCACATAGTACCCTGTAATCAGAATTAAAAAATAATAAAAATTGTATGAAAAATAAGTAGGTTTACTAAATAATGTTTTACTGCGCATGCGTCAACGATATCACAATTTCATTTGCATATTATGTTAGCTAAATGTATAGAGCAACTTTTGTAAAAGTGTCAAAATTATAGCTTGAAAATTCTGAAAGTAGTCGTCTATAGAAAAAGGACAAAATCCGTTGTTTCCAAAATGAACCAAAAAAATGAGGGATTTTATCCAAAAGTAGTCGTAACATCCCGTATTGTGTATTCTATATTGACACTAATCAATGAATATATGGATACAACCCCTCTTGTTTTTGCTTCAATTTGAGAGTAACGGATTTTCAACTTATTCAATTGACGGTTATTTTCAGAATTATCAAGTTATGATTTTGTGACTTTCACAAAAGTTGCTCTATACATTTAGCTAACATAATATGCAAATGAAATTTTGATATCGTTGACGCATGCGCAGTAAAAAATTATTTAGTAAACCAACTCATTTTGTATACAATTTTCGTTATTTTTTAATTCTGATTACAGGGTACTGTGTGCAATGTTGTTTGTCATATTTTCTGAAAAAAATATTATTTTATATTAAGAACTCTGAAAATTATAAGGAAAAAACTTGGAAAAATTTGGGACCATTTTTATAAAAACCTTAATTATTCAGCGAGTATGCATGCTATTTGCATAAAAATGAACACAGTGTATTACAATAAGGCATCCAATCATAATCTAGAGTTTGAGCGCTTTTGCTACATTAGTTTTGACAGGGTTATTCAAAAGATATTCATTCTTTTTTAATTTGTTGACGGTCCCCTATGGAGTTTCGGTAAAAAATCTTCACGGAGATGTATGACGTATACTATTATATTTATACACTAAGAGTTTCGAGATGATTCCTCATGTATTTTTCTAGATATTTAGTAAAATGTCTAAAATCGCAAGTGTCCCATAATCAATGGCAATATAGTGTAATAAATCTACAAAATTTGTTACAGTAAAAAATGCATGTTATATTGGTCAGTCTAACTCTCAAACAAATATTATTTTAAGCTAAAATTAACAATATATTATAAAACTCAACTATCCAAATTATTAAACGAAATAAAACCGAAATTCACCGGATTTTATAACAGACGATTTTTTTGAAATAGTATACTCATTTTAATTTCTTTTTTTATTTTCCAATTTTAAGAGAAAATGGAGTGATTCTGTTGCCACGATGACAAAAAAGTATTAAAAACTATAAACAAAATTAATATCTCAAAAACAAATTGAGATACAGCTTTGAAACAAATTGCATTTAAAAGTACATTTTTTCCTCTATACGACGGTGTAAAAATTTAAAATTTTCAATGTTGAGAATTATAAAATTTGCAGTACTGAAAATTGCAAAGTGAAAGTGTGAAAGTGTTGCCATTCGCAAAATGACGTATGCGTTACGCACAGACACGTTTGGCCTTTATAATATAGATTAAAAATGAACTTAGAGAACTAAGTTCTCTTCTAAAGTCTGTGAAAACTATATCCAATTCAACGTCGGAATGCGAAAGAATAATTCAGCTGCATGAATAACATCATGACCTATGTTGTAAATCAAAAAGCACAGAAATAAGCCTCTCATTATCGTTATTTATGAAAACATCTGATTTTTCAATAAAATTTTGCTTCAAGATGAAAAATGTTACTAGACGATTTATAAAATTCATTTAGAGAATGCTATACACATTCAATACTCTAAAAATTAGAATATTAATAATTAAAACTGTTAACCAAAAAAGTTGATTTTGGGCTATATGTTTTAAATTGGTTTTTTGCTTAGCAAAGAATCCAGTAACACCAACATATACTCAATGGGAAAGAGAGTTCCCACAAATATTTTTTTCCAATTACAGCACTGCCGACGCTCAATAGACAGTGCAATTTTATTAACACGTTGATTTCGAAGTATTGTTTGTAATCACGGGAAAGACATGATACTTTGCGTTTTCATTATTTTCAAGCTAGAAAAGCCCATATGTTTATAAAAACTTGATTACTATCACATAAGGGGAACATTAACACATTTTGACATACACACAATAACATAAACATTATGACCATCACCATGTTTTGCAAAGAAATCACCTGGATGAAGTGAAAAACACTTAATGAGGTGGGAATGGTTCTTAACTCATGCTAGGAAGTCTGGGGAATAATTTTTACCCTTACTTCTGCTTGTAATGGTGAAGGCTGTTGATTTGAGCGACTTTGATAAGCGGCAGAGCAGAATTCAGTACCCCCAACGGCTCAGTACGAGTATACAGGGTGATTCATAAAAGATGGGCAGAACTTTAAGGGGTTATAGTACACTTAAAGACAAATAATATTAAATAGGAGACTAAGAATCCCAGACGTATTCCCAAGGAGATAGGGGCCATTAAAGTTTAGAGTCCGAAATTTCAAATGATTATAAAAAATGGAAAAATTGGTCGATTCGTTTGCGGTTTTTGCAAAAAATTTTCTTTATGCCAGTATTTTCTTGAAATATAATTTTAAAGTTCAATTTCAAAAAATGCCGATAGGAGGCGCTTTAGACTTTGGAGTAACAAACAACTATTTTTTAACGTTATTTTTTGTATTTCTTTAAATGATTTCGAAAGCTTTGACTTAAACTTAAATTTTGATCTAAAAATCTGAGTCCTAACGAGTAGTTAAGTAGCGTAAACTGAAATTTGAAATTTGAAACCCTTCTCCCCCCAGAACAAAAATCAGTTATTTCCGATCTTTGTGTCGTAGATTAGGCTCTAACTACTGCCGCGTTTTGCTAAAATTATTCTTTATGTCAGTATTTTCTTGAAAATAAATTTTAAAGAAAAGTTTGAAAAAATTCCGATAGAGGGCGCTTTAGACTTTGGAGTAACGAACAACTATTTTATACCGTTATTTTTTGTGTCTCATTAAATACTTTCTAAAGCTTAGACTTAAACTTAAATTTTCAGCTCAAAATCTGAATCGCTGAGCGTGGTTCAGTAGCGAGGGGAGGGGGTTCATATTTCAACTTCTGAACATAGTTCAGTTTGCACTACTTAACCATGCCCAACGATTCTGTGCTGTGATACGAGGCAAAAATACAACTTTCGTCAAGGACTGCATAATCGGAATTCACTCATAAAGGCACTGGCACAGTTGGAAACGTCGCTCATGCAAACGTTAAAGCTCCATTCCTGACGCTAGTCACCGGGTGAAGAAGGAGACAGAAAGTATGCAAATGTCAAATGGGGAAGAAGAAGAACACGTATGCAAAATTTCGACACGATTCAGGCATAAAAACCACTGAACGGTGAGTCAAGTGTAAGTCGCTGTAGTAATGAATCGGAAGATGGTGCCCTTCACGAATAAGGAAAAGGCTGAGATGCATTTAATTTACGGAGCGGCAGATGGAAATGGTGCAGAGGCACAACGAATGTACGGAGAGCGATTTCCCAACAGGCGGTTGCCTAACCGCAAAACTTTCGAGCGCTTGCACGGACAGTTGTGTGAGACGGGATCATTTCTCGCTTCCCGGTCGAATGCAGGTCGTGCAAAAAAGGACGAATCAGTAGTTGTTGCAGAAGCCATTCTGGATGTAGTAGCGGCGCAGCCAAGTACAAGTACACGAACAGTGCCTAGGCAGGTGGATACCTCACAGTCCATGACTTGGAGGGTACTGAAGAATGAACATTTGCTCCCGTTTCATGTGCAACGAGTCCAGAAACTGTCTCCAGGGGATTATCCAAATCGTATTGAATTCGCCCGCTGGTTTCTGCAGCAGAACGCGCTATATCCACTTTTTGGACGAACTGTGCTTTTCACCGATGAATGTACCTTCACACGTGAAGGTACATTTAACACACACAATGCACATGTATGGGCGGATGTCAATCCACATGCTACGTATCCACATGCTCATCAGAGACGCTTTTCCATCAATGTTTGGGCAGGAATCCTCGGAGACCACCTAATCGGACCGTACCTTCTTCCTGAACGCCTCAACGGTAAAACATACCTCACATTTCTGCAACATGTGCTGCCAGACCTGTTAAACGTTGTTCCTCCACGCATCCGGCAGGTCATGTGGTTCCAGCACGATGGAGCGCCAGCCCATTACGTACGAGACGTCCGCAACTATCTGGACATCACATTTCCGAACTGATGGATTGGTCGAGGTGGTCCTGTTGCTTGGCCTGCTCGCTCGCCAGATCTTTCACCCCTCGATTTCTTTTTTTGGGGACAATTGAAGGCTCTTATGTATGAGACACCCATTGAATCCCCCGAGGAACTGGTCGCCAGGCTTTCCGCCGCTGTAGGGGAAGTGCTCGAAAAGCCTGATGTTTTCGCGAATGTTCGCCGTTCCATTCTTCGCCGTGGTTCTGCGTGCATAACCTCTGGTGGTCACAATTTTGAACATTTATTGTAATTACATGTTAATAAATATGCTTTGGTAACATAATCCTAATTTGTGTCTTTTTACCTCGTATCACAGCACACAATGTGTGGACATGGTAAACTGAACTGTGCTCAGGAGTAGAAATTTCAAACCCCTCTCCCCAGAAACTTAACCACGTCTAACGATTCAGATTTTGGGCTGAAAATTTAAGTCTAAGCTTTAGAAAGCATTTAATGAGACACAAAAAATAACGGTATAAAATAGTTGTTCGTTACTCCAAAGTCTAAAGCGCCCTCTATCGGAATTTTTTGAAAATTTTCTTTAAAATTTATTTTCAAGAAAATACTGACATAAAGAATAATTTTAGCAAAACGCGGCAGTAGTTAGAGCCTAATCTACGACACAAAGATCGGGAATAACTGATTTTTGTTCTGGGGGGAGAAGGGTTTCAAATTTCAAATTTCAGTTTACGCTACTTAACTACTCGTTAGGACTCAGATTTTTAGATCAAAATTTAAGTTTAAGTCTAAGCTTTCGAAATCATTTAAAGAAATACAAAAAATAACGTTAAAAAATAGTTGTTTGTTACTCCAAAGTCTAAAGCGCCCCCTATCGGCATTTTTTGAAATTGAACTTTAAAATTTTATTTCAAGAAAATACTGGCATAAAGAAAATTTTTTGCAAAAACCGCAAACGAATTGACCAATTTTTTCCATTTTTTATAATCATTTGAAATTTGGGACCCTAAACTTTAATGCCCCCTATCTCCTTGGGAATACGTCTGGGACCCTTAGTCTCCTATTTAATATTATTTGTCTTTAAGTGTACTATAACCCCTTAAAGTTCTGCCCATCTTTTATGAATCACCCTGTATACCAATCTACACGACTCATGGGTTGTTCGTGATATATCCTTCTTAGTACTCGAGGAAAATTGATGAATGACAGTGAAATCATCAGTAGACGCCAAGACGTTGACGTCTACATATTATCATAGAAAAATCACATGGGAGCTTTTACGACTTGGTAAAACAAAATCGGCGCTAGTGACTGGCTCTGCTGACATCCCAATACAATACAAGTTCTAGTTGGGCTTCTTTGGAGCAACAGTTACGATGACACTCTTGAATATGGGACTATAGTTACATACACTCTACCTTTAGTGTATCAGAGCGCAAGTGTCTGTGTACGAGAGTGCTTGCTGTACTGAAGGCTTAAAGCACCTCTTATGTCAGTACAAAGTATAGTGCATTGCTATGTGTAGCGACACTATATTTAGATTCAGATATGGTTATCAGAATGATTTTACATTTCATTCAGATAGGGCTACTCGATATGAAATTAACGGAATTCGAGGTACAAAATTTGATTAGTTGAGACGATCTTGGTGTACTAAGTGTTAGAGTCCAGCTTGTACCTGTATCATTTGCTGCAACGTCAATCCACTGCTTTTACAGAATATATCTATTCTGATAAATGAAAATTCTTCATAACACAGTGAAGTAACCATTTTCTATAAAAACAGTAGAATGACGTTACATCAAAGGGTACAGGTTTTTAGCAGTGTGCTTCTCTCTTTCATATAATCGAATACGTTGAGATGACTTTCATTAAATATGCAACGTAAAATGCCTAGATTTGCTACAATTTGAAGAAAAGTATCTGTCAAATCACAGTATGAGCATAAAACGCTGCACTCTAACATAAAGGTCGCCTGTAACATAATTTATCAAATTCAAAATCAACATCCATTCATCAACGCTCATTTCCGACACTGTTACGGCCTTTATTGAAGTAGTTTATTTATTGAACAATGACAGGTTTTTCTAACATCTTCTTTTTTTTGCCAGAAGGGGGGAGTGATTTTGGCTACCTATAGGAACGCTCTTTACTGTACACCGACAACGGAGTAACTTTGCCGAGCTCTGACCTATGGAAGCACTTTGCCACGGTTTGATATATATAAAAACATTTTGCCAATGGATTGTCAGTTTTACGGCACCCATATTCCAATGTCCGTAGGTATCGGTGTGTATTTATGGTTTTCTGGATGCTATGGCTTTCAAAAAGGCGAGATCTTACTTTGATATGTTACCGCATTCACGAAACTTGAAGATTCAGAACGATTGGTAAATCTACATCAGAAATGAGTTTCAAAAAGTTTATAATCCAACAGCAATGTTGTGACGTTCCTGTACAGACCCACGTATAAATGAGTACATCGTAGATACAGGGTGTCCAGCAAATAACACCCTTATTTCAAAATTAAATTTCTCAAAAACAAAGATCGATGGAATTTTGCTGTAAACGGTTTGTTTATTAGGTAAGCTGTAAAAATCTTTTACAGAAATTTCGAACGGTAAATATTTTGAAAAAATTGTGTTCTGATTGCAAAGAATGATTTGATTTGACATTTCTCTTGTTTTAGATTGTTTGCAGAGAACAAGTTTTGCGGCTTATAGTGCCATATTTTAACAATTTTTCGAACTAAAATCTTAGAATTCCGAAATGTTAAAATTTTAATGCCAAAAATCTTTAAAATGTGGCACTGTAACACGAAAACCGCATTCTCTGAAAGCAATCTAAAACGAAATAAATGTCAAATCCAATCATTCTTTGCAATCAGAACACAATCTTTTCAAAATATTCACCGTTCGAAATTTCTGTCTAAGATTTTTACAGCTTACCTAATAAACAAGCCGTTTACCGCATAATTCTATCGATCTTTGTTTTTGAGAAATTTAATTTTGAAATCAGGATGTTATTTGCTGGACACCCTGTAAATTAAAATCAAGTACTTTTATTTCTACTATAATGGACAGGGAAAGTGGAGCTCGATTCAAGATTTAGAGAGGCGTTCACACTGCGGACATCTAATTTTTATGAAGAATAATAAATGGTTCTACTCACAAACTTCCTTCCAATCTGACTACTGCAACTTCCTGGATTCTCTGCAAAAACGTTAGGATTCTCTAAATGTCCTGAAAACAAACAGACCGTGGCTGCTATCGAGATTCTTTATTTGATACTCACAAATCAATGGCAACACATAATTTAAAAATTTGCTTACCATTTCTCTTTTTTCTACTCTTTCAAAGGGACGGGCAAGTCTACACTAATTGTTGAGGCGACGTGAAAACTCCCTTACTAAGCTCAGCTGGACCTCAGAGACTGAGAACAATTACCAACTCTCTCTTCTACTCTCTCACTCTCAATCACCGCTTTTGTACCTTGCAGAGTGAAGACGCGGTGCTAGAAATTTGCGTAATTTTTTTTCCAAGCATCTTCGTGGTTCCAAGCCCAAGCTCGCACTCTGATTGGTTGTTACTCTCGGCACTGTTTTCATGTAACTTGGCGTAGCGATAGATGCTTCCGTCGAGTTTGATTTCCTTCCGAATCTAGTACAAATTAACTTTTCTCTTGCAGCACTGGATTGGATGGAGCGTGTCTTACTGAAAGCTGTACTCTTTAAAAGTTTTTACACACAAGAGCACAAGACCACGAGGATAAGAATGAAAAGGTTAGGTTTTAGGTTTACTCGTTCACTTACGAGCGAAGTAGTTTTCGCCAAGTATGGTTATCGCCAAGTTGCATGAAAACAGTGCCGAGAGCAACAACCAATCAGAGTGCGAGCTTGAGCTTGAAAAAAAATTTTCGCTAGAAATTTGCATAAAACTCGTAAACCACAGTTAACTGTAAATCCGGAGCTCCACGCATAATTCGGAAATTTAGAGTTGCATAAAGTATACATGTCGCTCTTGCGCCACAAATGTTAGATCAATGACGTCACTAACTCACACAAAACATAACAGTTCTTTTATTAGAAAGGGACACTCCGTCACATAGTGCCCTGAAATATTTAATCACATCAAAGTGACTTCAGCAATCAGTGCACACATAAAGGGGCCTCCATACGTCTCTCCATCGTAAAATATCTTCTTATGTGTAACGGCATAGTCTTCCGTTATCAGACACAAATTCAATATCCAATTACTGCTGTTTATTTACAATGACGTTAATGTCTGAGAATGAGGAACCCTAGTGTAAGATTCTCGACATATGAGATAAAAAAAATTATTGGTTTATACGGACGAAGGGTAATCGTCAGTCATCTTGACGACTCTGCCATTATCGCCAAGTTAATGTCTACCACTCGTGTAAATGAACTTGTCCAAACGAGTATCACCACATTCTGGACTAGAAAATACTTATGATTTCCATATTTTGAACATACACGTCTATTCTGCGTTTTGCATTTTGTCAAGAGCATTCTACTAATAAATTTGTCTTGAATGTTGATTATTATGAATGCAATTTTTTAAACAAATGTGTTAAAAATATTACATCCTAATAAAACTATATTTCTAATGAAAATAAAAAAGAATTTATTAAAAACTATTTATTTTTAAGAAATATTTTTGATGAATCACAATTTTTATTAGAAAATATTTATCCATCATACATTGAAATTAAGCTAGTTAAATATTAATGTATTAATAATTAAAATGAAGGAAATAAAATGTACGAAAAAAAATATTAACTGATTTCAAAAAGCACGAAAAAGAATTAAATAATTCTTTAAAATTGCTAAATAGAAAAATATTGTTGAATAATGAAAAATCTAAAATCAAATCATGTGTCGGCATAAAAATGTCAATTTAATATATACAATGGAATACCCACAAAACATGAATTTTCTAGATAATATTTTTATAGAATATATGAATTTTCAGACTTTTTATTTAATTTACATATATATACATTTAAAAAGTAATGAATTTCAATTTGAAGCTCGGTGCTAAACTCCTTAAGTATAGCAAGAACTGTGAATATATTGTTCTAAGTACCTTGAATAATGTGATAATAGAAAAAATGATACAAAGTCGGGAAAAATATTTCATTTCTTCAGTCAATAAGTTGGTTAATCGCTATTAATAGTAGTTGCTTAGAACTGAGCTTCTAAAAGTAATTGATTACTTTTTAAATGCATATATCGTTCAATTAATTGATAAATCAAAAAATTCATCTCTTGTAAAAAATATTCGCTCGAAAATACATGTTTCGTGAATGTTACATTGTACATATAAAATTTATCATTTTTATGCCGACACATGATTATGGATTTTTAGTTATTCGATAACTTTTTTCATTGAAGAATTTTAAAGTATTAATTCGTTGTTTTTTGTGATTTTTGAAGTCAGTCAATATTAGGTAGATTTCGTATGAAATACTACCTATTGCATTCTCTGCCATGTTGGAATTTCTGAAAAAATTTTGCAGATCTACACTGATCATGACTCTTAGACCCCAAAACTACCATCAGTAAAAAAGTTTATATATATATATATATATATCTGTCTATCTATCAGTGTATACCACTTTCTTCTAGACACGATAACTTCCACAATTATGCTCAGATCTTTTTCAAACTTTTACACAAAATCAAAGGGTATATAATCTCCGTTGAGTTCGTTAATGGGCAAAATCGGACCAAGGAGGTGGAAATAGGGAGGGTTTTGTGAAAACCGAAAAAATGCGATAACTTCTTAATTAAAATTGATATCGAATCAGTTTAAAATGTATGTTACTTTAAAAAAAAATGGGCTAAAAGTTTATGCATGACAGATTTTTGATGAAGTTAAAAATGGGCTCAAAGGGTGAAAAAACAGGGTTTTTGGGAGAAAAAAATTCATAACTTCGTCAATTCTCAAGATATGAAATCCAACTAAATTGTTTATAAATATACTTAACATTATCTAAAGCTTTTGTATTTACAAGTTTTTGATAGGACTAGCTTTTACCGATGAAAAAAATTAAAAACGAAAAGAAAAAAGGAGGAGGAAAAAGAAAAAAATCCATAACTTACTCAATTCTTAAGCAATCAAATCTAAATTTATTTTGTATCTTCACAATAATGTCTACAACTTTTATATTAACACGTTTTTCATAGGACCAATTCTTATAGCAAAAATAAATTAAACAAATATAGGAGTTGGAGAAAAAAACCCTCAAATCCAAACTGCTAATATTCTGACTCATTTTAAAATTCATTTTTGATTTTAAACGCATCCAAATGGCAGATCCTCTTATTTAGGAACTATGTAATGTGACATATTGGCCAGTGTTTTGATAAAGGCAGAATATATTTCAAAAAAGACTGCCGAAAAGCGTATTTTGAACAGAATTTCCCGAAGTAATAGTGATTGAAAAATTGAGGAAGTATAACAAATAGCGTTTTTTTCCGAGTCATTTTTAAATCCATTTTTGTTCTCAAACGCATCCAATTTACAGGTCCTCTTATTTAGGAACTACATAGTGGGACGGATTGGCCAGTTTTTTGATAAAGGCAGAATATATTTCAAAAATGGGCTGTTAAAATGGGCACTTCGCACAAAATTTCGCTAACGATCATTATTAAAGAATTGAGGATATATTCAAATAACAAATTAGTTATTTTATGACTCATTTTTAAATCCAATTTTTGCTCTCAAACGCATTCAATTAACAGTTCTTTGTTATTTAGAAACTATATAATGTGCGTATTGATCAATTTGTTGATAAAGATTAAATATATATTTTTTAAAAAGCTGTCAAATTGGGCATTTCGCAAAATAAATTTCCCAAAGAAATCATGATTAAAGAGTTGAGGATGTATTCAAATAATAAATTGATTACTTTATGACTCATTTTTAAATTCAATTTTTCTCTCAAACGCATTCAATTGACAGTTATTTGTTATTTAGGAACTGTGTAATGAACCGTATTGGTTAGTTTTCTGATAAAGCTAAATATATATTTTAAAAAAGTTGTCAAAGTGTGCACTTCGCACAAAATTTCAAAAAGCGATCTTGATTACAGAATTTTCGATGCATTCAAATAACAAATTGTTTATTTTATGACTCATTTTTAAATTCGATTTTGCTCTCAAATGCATTCAATTGACAGTTTTATTGTTATTTAGAAATTATATAATGTGCGTATTGGTCGATTTTTTAATAAAGTTAGAATATATTTCCAAACTATGTTTTCAAAATGGGCATTTGAGCCGAATTTCGTTTAAGATGATTTTGATAAAATCAGTTCTTACAGAAATAATAAAAATTAAATTTTTTTTCAAAAGCGGCCAAATAAAGTAGTTAGATTGAGTTTATCGCTAATAAGATTTTATTTTTTGTTGTTGAAATGAAAACTCTTCGAAATCTACCTCCGCCTACTGGCCAAGCCGACAGAGATTTTTTTAAAGTACATTTGATATTAAATAAATACAAAACAATTCAGTGTGATTTTATCAGTATTTTCCTAGTTCATTTTGATACATTTAAAGTCATTTCACAAACAAATTGAAGAAGATAAAAAATCGGGCATAAATGAACTTAAGAGCCTTAATTTTTATTAATAAGTAATGATAGCGAGATTTTTTTTCTTTACACGAGATATAAAAAAGATTATTTACTTCATTTCTACTTTGATGTACAGGAACTTAAAAATAATACAACTGTCGCTATACAGAAACATTCTTACAAACTTTCTTTTGGCAACATTTCAATACTCTGTAGAAAACTTTAAGGAAAATTGCCGAGAGTTTAGTTTTGGAAACAAAAAATTTTGAATTTGAAAGACTTCTAAATGAGCACGTGACTCTCTTCTGGGATTCTTCTTCTTTTTTAAAAAAATTCATTGTTAAATGCATTTTGCAGTGAAAACAGAATAACTTAAAATGACATGTTTATTTTGCTTTTTGCGAAACAGTAAAACTATATTTCTAGTGTTATTAAAAATTCACGTCAAGTCGTTACTGGAAATTTTGTCACTCAATTTTTATAAAATTACTTTGTTGTGTAAAACCGTACTATTTCAACTTAAAATATATATTTAAAAAAAACCTAAGTAGCGAAATATATATTTTTAATCGCTCTGCGTAGAAAGTTACGTTGTATATGATGCCTGAATGCATTATTCATTAGTTTCAAATTGAATAATTATTCATAATTTTTTCATACAAAAGTGTTTTTTGTAATGAAATAATTAAAAAAAATCTAATAATTTGATATTTGAAGATGATCACAATAGATGTGTAATATTTATTTTCATGGACTAAAAAACAATTGATATATATGATGATTGATATATATGATAATTGATGATATTGATATATATGATAATTGATATATGATAGCTCACAGGCTATCATAGCCTGAGAGCTTATGTGTCCGTCCGTTCTGTATGTACGTTCGTTCGTACGTTCGTGCGTAACGCGATAACTCATGATAAAAATATCCAATCCACTTGAAATTTTGTATATAAGTATATCCTGATAAGGCGCTCCCCTGATTAGTTTTTGGAGTTCATTCGATATGTATAAGAAGGGGAACGGGGGGCTCATGCCCCTCCCCTTAATTGATATAAACGGGATTTTCATGCAGAATTAAGTTTTTGTTTAAAATTTAGATATAGGATCATTCTGATGAGGCGATTCCGTGACTGTTATTGAGTGTTCATTGAATAAGTATAAACAGGGAGGACGGGGGGCTCGTGCCCCTCCCCTCAATTGATATAAACGGGATTTTCATGCAAAATTAACGGTTTTCGTTCAAAATTTAGATATAGGATCATTCTGATGAGGTGAGTCCGTGGCTGTTATTAGGTGTTCATTGAATAAGTATAAACAGGGGGAACGGGGATTCTAATGCCCCTCCTCTTAACTTGTATAAATGGATTTTTCAAGCAGAATTGTCAGATTTCGTTCAAATCTCTGAATAGTTTTGGAAGTTTAATGGTTAAATATAAAACATGGGAATAACTCTTCTTAAATTATATAAATTCTAAATGGGTTTTTATTAAGAATTATCTGATTTGCTCTGAATTTTGGATATAGATCTTTTATATGATAAAGCATGTCCTTGATAGTTTAGGAGATTCAATGATTAAGTATAAAAAAGGAGAAAGGGGAGAGCTGTTTCCCCTTCTTATTTTTTTTTTTTTTTTCGAACGGAATTAACGAAAATACAAGGCTGTAATGTACAATTAGTATGCGTAGCCTGTGAGCTCAATGCCATCAGTTTAACTGGGCAATATTCTCTTTATTTTATATTTTTTTGTCAAATATAATTTAAGAATTATTAACTTTTCACTGCACGATTTTTTCTATTTTTATGAAAAAAATTACTTCAGGTATATATATTAGTCTAATAATGGGAAAAATAGTAGAAAAAAATTAAATTTCAAAATTTCACCTAAAATTTTATATTTTATGGCGTATATCCTACGTACGCAATTAGGGTTTTTAATATTGTATTGCTATAATTTGTAATTAAATGCGCTTGAATAAATTAATTTTATTTGCTTAACACGCTGCAACTATCTTTATATTAATATTTCTAAGTGTACAGTAAAAATAATAAAAGTCAGTTTTGCCTTAATAGCCTGATCGGAATTTCTCTTTTTTTTTTTTTTCAACAAATTCTAATTTTTTTTCTATAGTCAAAGAGCCGACCGCACAAAATCCTAAGTCATCGAGCACAAGAAATAATTCTTTATTTTATGCCCTAATAGCATGCATGGTCACAGTGACGTCACTGTGAGTCACTTTGGTCACATCCCATCTGTGACCAAAATGCCCCCACTCAGTGACGTCACATTGTGACTGAGATGTGACTTTCTTAAAAATCTTTAGAAATTTATAAATATCCTTCAAAACATGTTAATTCCTTTAAAAAACATGTTTCTGGTAATTTAAATATCGTCGTTTTTGTCACAGTTTCTTCACAATGTTGATGTCAAATTCGTCACAAATGACACATTTTTCACAAATTTGTCACATTGTGACCACTTTGTGAAACGTCACAAAAGAGCTCTAAAACGGCCATAACGACTTCACATTTTAGTCACTGTGACTTCACATCGACAATCGATGGTCACAAAGTCACAATGTGACTTCACAACGACGTTGTAGTGACGTCACCATGCTTTACGGACCATCATTTCATTTACTATCACTTCCAACAGACATGAAGCATTAGATTCCCCTATGACTACTCTTCCATAATAGGAAAGATTTTTGCTTGTGCTCGATGCCTTAAGTTTTTGTGCGGTCGGCTCTTAGGTTAAAAGTGCAGCCATCTAACATCGATAAAATAAGTGTTATTCTGTTCTTTGGATTGTTCTTGATATCAGTTGCAACGATCCTGTTGGACGAGATTATGGCACATAATGACAATTATACTGTTTTTAGGTATATACCAGATGTAGGCGTACGATGCAGTGAAGGATTAACTTGCATGTCAAACATAATTTATTTTAATCATAAAAAGTATAGATAAACGTTAAAGTTTTTTTTAGCATTTCTTTCGTACCATTACTGCCCCACCAGTGGCCGAGAGGCTCTGACCTCAAACTGGTGGACGGTAGGTGCTGGGTTAGAACCCAATCGCGACCGTCGGCCTAACCGTTCGGAGTTTTCCGTGGTTTTCTTCGAGCCTTGCGTAAATACGGTTTAGGCTCCCTTAAAAAGGTCCCCACGGAGGGCACCCCATCCCTTAGGGCCTATATCCCACAGCGTAGGTAATTGGCCGACATACATACATACATTCGTACCATTACTTATATTTAAACTTCTGTCATAAAATATATATGTATATATGTTTGTATTTTCCCAAAAAGAAGTACAACTTTCACTGTAAGACTTAAAAATGATTTATTCATTATAAAAAAAAATTTTGAAATTGTTCCGAAAACTTTAAAAATTCATATTTTACACATGGATTACCAGTGTATCTATATTTTTCTGATCTTGCTCAGCATTTGAAGTTATATTAATCTCAGAGCAAACGATAGCATTAGATACCATAATGCATAAAAACTAATAAAAAAACAAATAAATAAGTAAGAAAAATATTCAAAACTATACTTATACCTTTATTTATAACACAAATTTGAAAAACTTCGCACGGAAGAAAAATGTATATCGGTTAAATAAGAATCGGAATTCCAAATGCATCTAAAAGTATAAAAGTGCATTGTGATATTACATTCTGTGAAATTTTAAAGAAAAAGGAGCAGTTTCTCTGAAAAACATAGAATAAAAAAAAACATCTGTGATAAAGTAGGATCATCAGATACTTCCATTTTAAGAAATCTGAAGTTCAAAGTACCGCTATTTATTGTATCACATAAGAATGATGCAAATACAGTTTATGAAATATACCAGTGCATATACCGCTACATAACAAAATCTTGTAAACAATATTTATAGTATGTACGTAAAAGCTTTTTTTCATGTTATTCGGTATAGGCTTGAAATTTAAAAAATGGAAACAAGATATATGTATTTTTTAAAATCCTATCTTTACTATGAAAAGAAGTGAAATTGCCCTAAAAAAGGACACGGATTGAGTAAAAGAGCTTAAATTATTTTACGATATATAATATTCAGTGATTCTTTCGTTATTGTGAATATATTTTGAATCACCAACTGAGAAAGTTATATGCAACTGTCGAAATAATAATAAAAAAAAAATAATAACACAAAATTCTTGCTTTTTGTAGTCAAATTTCGCTTCAAAATTTATATTGGTAGTAAAATTGTAAAAAGTAGTGTAGGCGGAAACACCTACCCACTTTTTTTATTAACTATTTGGAAAATGGCTGTTGTTTTTGGTCGAAAATAGACTTAGTGATGTCCGCATATTATTTTTTACAAAGTTCTTTACATTTAGAAGAATTTTTACTTGAATACGAAATCGAAATGTTGTTGTTGTGAATAAAGAAGAAAGTAAAAGTTATGAAATGGGTAGAGGTAAATTATCAGACTACGAAAAAAAAGGAAGCCAAAACAAAGACATCATGTGAAATATCATCTTTTCCTTCTACAATAAAAAAAAAACTAGCCTTAAACAAATCTCCAGGAATGACTCCTGGAATGATGCTGATGTGTAAGGTTTCCGGAAATAACGCGTCCGGGTGGACCACACCTTCCATGAGTCGAATAGACCAATCAGGAAAGGGTTCCGTCTCGGGTGGACTTGGAAATAAGTACACTTCCTTTTTTTTCCTTATGCTGCTATTTAGGTAGATTTTCCTGGTATTTATGGATATTTAATGCTCGGTATTTTAATAAGTGTACGTTTATGAGAGGAATTCCAAAATTGAGTGTATGGAAAATAAGATATCGCGGAGCGATTCCATGGAGTATTGGTGAGAGCAGCAAGCAGGGGTAGCTTACAACTTGGAATCGCGAAGCGATTACGCGGGGGGTTGGCGAGCGTACCAAGCAGGGGGGCGGAGCCCCCCTAGTAAAGTAAAAAAAAATGTTGCCTAATCATCAAGTCCCGAGTCCACTGATTAGAAAATATATGACGATCACGGAAAAAGAATCATCCAAATGTTGAACCGATTTATTGTGAAAGACAATATTTTTGCTGTTGTTGTTGTTTTTTCTTTTAAATATAGAATTTATTTAGAAGTCTTAAATTTTAGTCTGAAAATATCATTTTCCAAATGGTTGTTGTTAATTTGTTAAATTACATTTTTTTAATTGATTGATTTCATTTTCTGGTGTCTAATCACAAATTCAAGTTTCTTCTATCTTTAAAAGAAGAAAGTAATGGATTCATTAAAATTTTTGAATTCCAATTTCGATGAATTTTTATGTTTTAGGAGATTTTCAACACATAGACTGTCATTTAATTAAAGTAAATGAGTTTACGAAAGTTCTATCATGGTCACAATATGCTAGTTTCATTTTTTTCCCTTCTAGTAAAAAAATTTAAAAAAATACCATAGTCTCTTCTAAATGTTTGGTAACTTTATGCTCTTTTTTTTTACTTTCTTCTATCTTTACAAGAAGAAAGTATTGGATTAGTGAAAATTTTCGAATTCTTTTTTTCGTAGGATTTACAAGTTTTAAGGTTCAGAGAACTCGAAAAACATGTTTTTATAAAATCTTTGCCTGTGAGTCTGGGATTCTTTCTGTCCGTCTGTCTGTATGTGACATAAATTTTGTGGACGCTCTATCTCAATAACTAATGTACAAAATTTAATAAAAATTTATATTCAGGTAGTACCTTATGTAAATTGCTGATGATTAGTTTTGGGGGTAAATTGCTCGATAGGCTGCTATGCTGTTTTTTGTTCGATTTCTGCAATAGCTCTATTTCTATAATTAAAGCACTGAATTTCATCAAATTTCAGGTTCAGTTATTCCGTGATATACACTGATGTTTGGTTACGTTTTAGTGTAAATGGCTCGATAGATAGCACTGCTATGCCGTATTATTTGAGATTTCTACAATCACACACTCTCCAGAACTAATGCACGAAGTTTCATGAAACTTCCGATTCAGTTAGCCTTTGACATAAATTGACGTTTTATATATTTTGGTGTAAAAACAGGTGGCGCAACTTTTCTGAATTTTGTGCGAGTTTCACAATCGCTCTATCTTCAGAATTAATACAGGGAAATTTCTCAAACTTCAGATTATGTTAGTCCTTGACATAATAATAACATAAACTTATGTGGGTTTTTTTTTTACGTTTTTGTGTAAATAGCTCAATAAATGGCGCTTCTATGCTGCATTTTTTAAGATTTCCTCAACTGCTCTATATCAAGAACGAATGCACGGATTTCTATCAAACTTCCGATTCGGTTCGTCCTTGACAAGAAATGATGCTGTCTATATTTTTTGTAAATAGCTTTGCAAATGGCAATGCTATACTGCCTTTTTTATAATTAATGAAACATCTCTAATTCAAGAACTAATGCACTGATTTCCATCAAACATTAGATTCAGTTAATCCTTGACATGAACTGGTTTTGTTTACATTTTGGTGTCAATCGTTTTAAAGGGGGGGGGGCTGTTATACAAAGTTGTATAGGATTTACACGATTTTAGTGATAGTCATATCTCAAGAACTAATGTGTGGAATTTCATATCGTTAGAAGCCTCATATTTCTTCCGCATATTTTAAGCTTAATACGTATTTTTAATTTTAAAGTAAGTCAAAAAAATTAATTTCCTTAATGTAAAACAACAGAGGATTAGTGAGTACACTTAAAATGCATTAAATGCATACCGGTCCTTGTTGAAAATGAAAATAGTTGCTGTTTTAGACTAAAAATCAAGACAGTTATTTCCTTGAGTAAATTGATTTTTTTCGAAGTTATGCAAGCATGCTAGGAACTCGTAGCAGGGCTCAAACGGAGATAGAATTCAAAAAAATTTTTAGAAATTTTAGTACCAGAAATTTCTTAGCGTGGTGTTCGCTGTATCTGAAATCAGGAATATTTTGCATTAAATAATAATTTAAATGGCAAATAATAACTTAAAAGAACTTCTGGTACTAGGGTGAATATTTAACTATTATTATTATTCCTTAAACATATGAACCCTCCTCGAAGACACCTGCAAACAAATATCAAACCAATAGCCACTTTTTCGTTTGTGTTTCATTATCTCTAAATGATTTTTTCTTTCAAAAGACACCTGAGGTCGGTGTTCTAACGAGATCATTTTCGTTCTAATTTGAATTTTGACACTTTTTAAGAAATTTCAGTTCCGGAACCTGTTTGGAACCATAGACACTTAAAACTTTTTATTTAGATTTTCACTCTGCAATAAAGTATCGCAACATACGAGCTTGCAATAATGCTTTGTACTCAAGGGATGTTTACTTTCTTCTTTCTGTACAAAAAGAAAGTGTTGTATTCGTGAAATTTTTCGACTTCCGGATTTACAGGTTTTAAGGGTCAGAGGTAAGAAATGACCAAATAAATTAGAAATTACTGATTTAGGTTTACGCTAAAATATATTTATTGGGAATTGATTAATAACATAAATTTTATGTTAATATTACAATATTTAGTTGTAATTGATTTTTTTTCCAAAAAAGGAACTAGGCAAATTTTCAAAGTTAACAGCTCATTTGTTGAATTAATTGAACCATTATTATTTTATTCTTAATAGAAGAAGAAATTTAGTCTTTAAAAGAAGAAAGTATTGAATTCGTGAAGATTTTCGAATTCCTATTTTCGGCGAATTTAGACATTTTAGGGGTCAGAATTTCGAAAAACATGTTTTTACAAAATGTCTGCATGTGTGCCTGTGAATCTGTCAATCTGTATGTGACATAAATTTTGTAGATCGCAATAGCTGTATCTGAAGAACTAATACATGAATTTTCATCAATCTTCAAATTTAATAAGTCCCTGATATAAATTAATATATTTTTTAATTTTTTGGTGTCAATCGCCGAAACGTGGTATTGCTATGCTCCATTTTGCACGATTCCTGTAGTAGTTGTATCTCAAGAACTAATTCATGAACTTTCTTCAAAATTCAGATTCAGTTAGTCCTTGATATAAAATGGTCCTATTTAGTTTTTGGAGAAAATCGCTCGAAAGATCGTGCTGCTATGCGTAACTTTTCATGATTTCTGCAATAACTCTATTTCAAAATATTTATGTCCCAGATATGTCTTTAGATCTCGAGAACTTTGACAATCGCTCAGTATGAGCCTAACTCATGGCCCAATAGACTCTTTAAAGAATTCAACCAGGTCCCAACTTAGACAATAGGGGGCTCTGGGGCAAAAATTTTTAAGGGGGGGGGGCTTAAATCTAAAAACTTTCTTGAATTATACTGAAGTGACTAAAACTAAAATTTATACTTATTATATGCATACATAAATTTCGAACCAAGTATTAGTCACATATATACATAATAGCAGAAGAAAGATCATTTAAAAAAACTATAGATTATGCATTTTTTCCGGTTATAAGAATATTAGGATAAATGTTAAAATGTAAATATGTTAACTATTAGCTTTTTCGATGACGTAACTAATACCAAAAGTGTGTGTGGGGCTCGAAAACGAGAAGGTAGGAGAAGAAAGACCCTTAAAACTGAAAAAAAGAACTTTGGTCACTTTTGTCCATTTTTTATATCATTTTCTACGCCTTTAACAAAAACTTATATCTGTATTTGGAGGGGGGGCCTCAAGCCGGAGGGCCCGGGGCAACTGCCTTGCATGCCCCTGCGTTAGTCAGGCCCTAAATCCAACATTCTAATTGTGGTAGAAGGTGTTGACTCATCCTTTCATCTGACACCGACCGATGTCGCCGTTTTCGAAATCTGAAGACAGATCTGGGACGACAACACTCCATCCCACTTCCATTCCAACAAAAACCTTTAAGATGCCTTGGAGACCTTTAAAATGCAATTTTCGGTCAAAAATCCGATTTTCTATTTTTTGGTTTAATATTAAACCCTGATATTTTAGCTTTCTAAATCAGTTTGAATTGTGTTTCTATCTTGTTTAGAACTCGAGTTACAGGCATTTTAATATTAGTCATTTAATAGGTAAAATTTGGTTTTTAATTATATTTTGTGCTTTTTCTGAAAATGAAATTTTGCACATTTTGCTTTATCGCAAAACATCATAACTCGAAAAATCATGATTGTAACATTATGAAACTTTGCAAAAATACTCTTAAGGAGTTTATTTAGGTTTTGTGCCTCTACTGTTATGATAGTTAATTATTTTTTTCCTATTTTAGTTGATACAAGTTGTGAATTGTCATATATTTTTTTGATTTTTCTGTGTGTAAAAACTTCAACTTCTATAATTTTTTAATAACATAGTTATAGTTATGAAAATGTTCAGTACCTCAAGAAAGTTTCATTAATCATGTTAAAATTTACAGAATAAAAATATCTTCATTTAAACTTGAGTTTTGATGTTCTGCAAAAGTGCCATTTTATAAAAAATTTATGTATGTTTTGAGCCTAAAAATCAAAATATTTAATAATATAAATATTTTTTACATGTTATTAATAATTTTTAGCTATAGTCTATAATATAATGCACAGAAGTAGGCAATTTTTCAAATATTAAAAAAAAAATCCCTTCTGAAGGTAGGCAAGCACCTTAAGATGCCCTGGAGTCAGCATAACATAGTATTTGTAACAAGAAAAGTGACACAACTAAAAAATATTATATTTCACAGATAAGGCAAAAAAAAAATTGTATGTTTTTACTGTAACATAAAATGATAGCAGATGTTTATAAACATAAGAAAAACTCATAAAAATAAAGGTGTTGAGTATTAGAGTATTGAATGAACATATCTCAATACATTGGCGGAAACGTTCAGTGAATCATGCTATATCCTTCCTCGCCTACCAGTACGGAAAATGAATCAGTCTTCTTTGCGACTCTAATCGAAAAATAGCTTTGATTGTACTTGACTTTAAGCTATAAAATATTTTTATTATTCTCACTTGTTTTTAGCTCACAGGCTATCATAGCCTGAGAGCATATGTGCCCATCCATTCTGTATGTATGTTCGTTCGTGCGTAACTCGATAACTCATGATAAAAATATCCGATCCACTTGAAATTTTGTATATAGGTATATCCTGATAAGGCGCTTCCCTGATTAGTTTTTGGAGTTCATTCGATATGTATAAGAGGGGGAACGGGGGGCTCATGCCCCTCCCTTTAATGGATATAAATGGGTTTTTCATGCAGAATTAACAGTTTTTGTTCAAAATTTAGGCATAAGATCATTCTGAGAGGCGATTCCGTGACTGTTATTAGGTGTTCATTGAATAAGTATAATCAAGGGAAACGGGGGTTCTAATGTCCCTCCCCTTAATTTATATAAATGGGTTTTTCAAGCAGAATTGTCAGATTTCGTTCAAATCTCTGAATAGTTTTGGAAGTTTAATGGTTAAGTATAAAACAGGGGGAAAACTGCTCTGAAATTATATAAATGCTAAATGGGTTTTTATTAAGAATTATCCGATTTGTTCTGAATTTTGAATATAGATTTTTGATAAAGCATGATAAAGCATGTCCTTTATATTTTAGGAGGTTCAATGATTAAGTATAAAAAAGGGGAAAGGGGAGAGCTGTTTCCTCTTCTTAATTTCTTTTTCGAACGGAATTAACCCTTGAAAATATAAGGTTGTAATGTACAATTAGTATGCGTAGCCTGTGAGCTCAATGCCATCAGTTTAACTGGGCAGTATTGTTTTTATTATTTTATGGCCCATACGAGGTTAAAAAATAAAACAGCTCTCTTATACACTGTAAAAAAAAAATCCGTTAAATGTACGGCGCAAAAGTGTTGCCAGCAGTTTTTGCCCTAAATTTAACGTATTTTTTTTTTACAGTGTATATTAAAAATTATCAATAGATAAATGCATTTTTAACTATATCTTCTGAGGTGCTTGCTCACTGAACCTCGGCTATATAAGACTTGTTTATCTTGTTTGGCTTATTCTACACTCGACAACTGGTGTGTGTGCAATTGTCTCCCGTGGGATTCCCATACAGCGAAAAGTTCTTAAGAAATCTTAAATTCCGTACGATCTCTTTCGGGGTCCTGCAGTGGATAACACACCGTCAGCATCGGCCACAAAATTTTCATCCAAGTTATAATTGAATTTTAAGTTTTTAATACACTGTTAAAAATAAAGGTGACAAACCAGTTGCATTTGGCACCCAAGGGTGAAAAGCTGTTACCATTTGACACCCACAGGCTTGAAAATTTGTTTGGGATGCTGTTTGATTCCTCACTGGGTGATTCAGGCTAATTAGGGTGCCGCACAATGAATACCGTTGGAAGTGTTTCACCCTTTAGTCATTTGCGCATGCTCTGTGACGTGTGTATTTCCACTTCAACTCGTAGTCTGAGGCATCAAAACAGCGATTTCTCCCTACGACGACTATCACCGCTCATGCGCTATCCTAATTTCGTTTAGAACTTCGGATGGCTAAATTTTGGCGAGCTTTATATGCAAAGCAACCTTTGAATTTCAAGGCATTTGAACATTTCTGGGAGAATTTGAAGGTGAGCTCGATGGCCGAACGGTTAGAACGTTGGGTATTCAACGAGACGTAGTGGGTTCGAATCCTTCGTGGGTCAAAGTTCGTTTTATGATTTATTTTTATTATTTGGCACTATGGATTAGGAATACCACCTTTTCATCCTAATTAACGGTGTCATTCTGGCTCCCGTAGGGGTGTCACCAGTTAGACAAGCTCTAAAAGATCCAATGTGTCACCTGTAGTTTTAACAGTGTGGCACTTTAACTTATCCCCATGTTAGATCCTGGTAGAAGCCGAAATATTATATTTTCTAAAGTTGTGGATTTGTTATGGTATTCCAAAGTGACTTTTTAATGACTGAACCGTCCGTGGACATTCTGGAACACTTCGATGGTTGACGGGTACTAGGAGACCGGCATTCAAAATTACTGAGCTATGTAGCGCACAATGTTTTTATGTTTCATAGTAGTGATAGTTATGCTTGGCTACCTCGTGCTATTTTTTTTTTTTTTTGGTAATCGTTGGCACCATACGACCTCTACATCTTTCTGTTTTTTCTTTTTTTTTCTTTTTTTTACGCTATTTGTTGACGTTAAAACGACAAAAATATAAATTTAGAAATAATATCTTTATACACAATTCAAAGTATTTCAATTTGTTAAGCATTTTATTGAGAAACAAAAGTATCATCTAAAATGAACTAAAAAGGTGAAAAGCTGCTTCAGGCGCTTCTTGAATTCTTTTAAAATAAAAAATACTCTAATCTGTTTTCATGAATTGTTGTTTGAAAGTTAAAAAATAGATAGAATAGTTATAGTAATTCAATAATTTTTACTTCGAAAATTTTCATTAATATCTATTGAAAAGGCATTGCAGACAATTTGTTTTCACATTCTTAAAATATGAAGAAAGAATCAGAAAACAAATATTTTTGTAGAATATCATTCTTTAATGTAATTTCATTGTGAAAATTTGTCATCATTTACAGCAATTCTTTGGGTATATCAAACGTGAGTTTTAAAAGGAAAAATTCTGACTAAATAATTTTATATTCCTATACTTTAAAAAGCTTTATTTATAGAAGTGAAATTTAAAATTAATATCTATGTAAATTTGATATTCTTCGGATAGAACAGCACTTTATGTACGAAATTTTATGCGATGTGCATTTTTGCAATAAAAGAGGTTATTTTTTAAACATTAAATTTTCTGTTTCCCTAACAAAGGGGGATAACTATTGGATCACTACATGGTCAAATGTGACCGGCCACTTTCGATTTTAGACGCTTTGTTAAATATCTAGAAAAATGTATGAGGAATTATTCTGAAACTCTGAGTGCTCAAACAGAATAGGAGTTTCATATATTTCCGTAATATACAGGTCATATATTTCCGTGAATTTTTTTCGCAAAATCACATAGGGGATCCCCAACAAATTGAAAAAAGACGAAGATCATTTGCAGAACCCTGCCAAAACTAATGTAGCAAAGTGCAGATTATGATTACGTGGCTTATTGTTATAAACTGTGTTCATTTTTTATGAGAATATCATGTGTAGTCGTAGAGAAATTAAGGTTTTTATAAAGTTTTTTGCTTATAATTTGCAGACTTCTTAGCAAAAAAAAATTATTTTCAGGAAATATGAGAAATAATATTAAACATAATAAATTGTAACAAGAATTAAAAAATAATAAAAACGTAGGAAAAATTAGCAAGTTTACTAAATAATGTTTCGCTGCGCATGCTTCAGCGCAATCAAAATGTAATTTGCATAATGTATTAACTAAATGTATAAAGCAAATTTTGTAAAAGTCTCAAAAACATAGCTTGAAAATTCTGTAAATAATCGACAATAGAAGAGGCTCAAAATCCGTTATTTCCAAAATAAAGCAAAAAGATGAGGGTTTGTATCTAAAATTTGTGTTACGCGCAATATTGTGTATGCTTTTTTGACACTAATCAATGGATATATAGATTTAGAAAACTTCTGAGATTAAATTTTACTACAGTGTTTCTGCGTGTTTAACATAGAATTGAAAAAAAAATCAGCCCCTTATTTGTTAATAAACATTATAGTTTTCTATATTGGCACTAAAATGAGTTTAATTAAAATTGATGGCAGCACACTTTTCGGAGTATTCATTCTGAGGATTCAAAATTTTACCTTGTTAAAACATATTAACTAAATTTCTGTTATAGCATAGATGAAGTTAAATAAAAAATATAATATTGCAGCGAAAGAAGACCATTACAATTTGCTGAATAGCAAATCGACCAGATGCAGTTCTGCTACAATTTACAGTTTAACTGCAATTCACAGTAATTAATTCGGTTAAATCAATATAGTGTAATAACAGGTTGGACGAATTAAAATCACAGCGGTGATGCAACTACTGCACTTTTTAAGTTAATTAATCTGCATCAATTGTGAGCATATCAGAAATTTCTATTTTATTAAGAAATTCCGAGCTCATACCAGAAATTCTTAATAGTATATTTTGCTTTATATAGTACTAGATATTTTCTGATTGCTAAAATTAAAATTTCTACTCTCATATTTGCCTGTATGCATTTCGAATTTCTGAAAAGGGTCACATATATGCGCTAGTGATACTATTAGCTTAAACCAAAATCAACATTTTCAAATAATTTGAAAACAAAAATAGTACTAAAATGTAAATTGCTTATTTTCGAAGTTTAATATACTATTAAACATTTAAATTAAAAATGCGTAGTACATATAATAAGTCATTTTTGTCATGATGGTACACTCAAGTCCAAAATTAAGAGCATTTTCAAATTTGGTCGACTTTTTCGAGAACTACTGAATAGATTTTTAATGATATTAGGTAGGTACAAAAATTTATATAACACAAAACAAGTAAACATCCAATAGTCATAATGTGCATGCATGATCGTGCGTTAGAATCATCAGTGTTGAAAGGCATTAAACAGAGCTTACAGTATTGAACCAAAAAAATGGTTTAATAGAGGGTACGATTCCCTGTTACAGTTATACAGCCCTCACAAAGTGAATTAACCCATGCAGGAAAACAGGCAGTTAGTCCATTCCTCCAGAAGCACTGTTTTCAGGATCTGGATGGTTCTGGCAGCTGGAAAAGTGAGTTCCTATTTTTTCGTCAGAGCGTCGCAGACATGCTCTATGGGGTTTAGATCTAGAGATCCGGCTAACCAATCTATAAAGTGATTATCCTCATATTCCAGAAATTTTTGCTGAGTGCATTAGTACCTTGAAAAGAAATCAGGTTTAATGCATGTCTGAAAAAGTGAACGTTACAAAAATATCATCCCTACACCTCACACCACTCATACAACTTTATCCAAAACACAAGGAGGAGGTGTTCGCCTATTCAGCATAATACCTCCCCAGACCACCAAATCTCCACTCCCATGTAGGCCTTTATCTCGGAAGTTAGAAGGCAGGTAGCGGATCCCCAGATTTCTCTCAAGACTAAAATGCATGTAGAATTCGTATTTAGGTTGAACAGAGACGCATGAAGGAATAAGATGGTTCCTATTGATTCCTGGTCTAAAGTTGCTTATTTCTGTATTAGGGTGATTCTACGATAAGAGGTAATTTGTACGGCAATCCGTTTAAAATAGATTTTTTATTCTATATGTTGCTATTTTTTGCAATGAATCGCATCATCTTAATATACTTTATTAAGTAACATCACGATTGAATGCCTAATTAAAAGACATTTTTCTGAAATTTCTTACAAAGTCTAAAAAGTCCCCTCCCCTGGCATGTCCCCTTGCCGGTTTCAATTTAACTTTCAAACAATACATATATTTTTTCCGCCAGATTCTTAACTAAAGTATGTTTAATTGGAACTTAAGTAATTATACTTACGTATTATAAAAAAAAAAGATAAAATAATTTTGTAAATTTTAAATAATTTTTTTAATTAACTTTTGTCCCGCTTTTTTTGTGTCTCTCCCCTGTCAAATTTCGTTCCGCTGAAACAAATATAAATTCAAGGATGGCTATATTGGAATTAGTGCTTAAGGACATCTATCGGCTTGAAGTTAGCAATACTAAACGCGCAACCCATTTAAGCGTCGCCGTTTTTAGTTATTGCAACGCAACCGTGCTGCGTAGTGGTTTCGCACAGTGATCATGTATCTCCCCTGGTAAGTCATAAAACTTATAATATTCATTCAATTCAATTGCATTTACTGCCCTAATTAAGCAATACGGTAATAATTAAAGTGAAATACACAATTAACCCAAAAACTAATTCAGTCAGTTAAAAAATTTGAATTTACATGAAAATGTCTCTTCCCTGCCGTATTTCCCCTGGCAAGATAACTGCCAGGGGAGCGAGTCACTGACCAGAAAAAGTTATAAAATATGTATAAAGTGACTTGCTCTTATATGAAAAGGTAAATAAACGGGACAAAAATCATAATTTAAAGGTTTTTGATCAAACTCAAACTTTTCTTTTTGGCCGAATTCTCTATGTTTTTGAACCTCTTATCGTAGAATCACCCATTATGCTAAATGTGAACTCCTGTTTGTAGAAATAAAGGTGATGCAAGAAGAAACTGTTATTGCAAACAGCGCTATGGCATGACTTTTCCAAACAGTAACCCTTTAAGTTCGATTGTCTGTGGTCGCATAAAGGTCACGAGAGAACTGACAAGCTTTTGCACTATTGTTACCCCTCGCTCTAATGAACAATTTTCGTTTACCCTTATGGCTCTTGGACGATCTTGCCATGTTTTTCTCCCCATTCTTCCAGTTTCCATAAACTGGACGAGAATTGGACGGGCATAGCATTGAAGTATTTAAAAATCTGCATTTGAGAATTGAAATACCTGTTTCTAGTCTCCGCGTGATTTGAAACCTCATTCCATCATCTAAACGTCCGTCGGTTATGCTTGAAAATAAATAATAAATAAATATATAAATAAATGTGATTTAGCAATTTATAATGACCATTTGGAAAATGACATTTTCAAAGGCTAAAATTTTATACATAGATAAATTCCATTTAAAAAAATAATAAAAATCATTTTTATGATGATCAAAACTTGAATTACGAAATAACAGAGTCATGCATTACCTACGTCATTGATTAAATCGTAATATTTTAGGAGCAATCCTAAACAAATAATAAATGAAATTTCTGTTTTACAATTTTCGGTTCTGCAAATTTTTAAATTTCTAAGCATGCCACATTTTTAATTTTAATACGTAAGAAATACGCAAGAATAGAGTAATAATACAGAGAAAAAAAACTGCACTTTTAAATGTAATTTGTTTGAAAACTATAATCTCAATTTGTTTTTGAGTTATTAATTTTTTTTTTTTTTTTTTTTTTTTTGTAATTTTTGATACTATTTTGTCTTTGTGGCAACAGAAGTATTTCTATTCTGAACATTAAGCATGGACCAATCAAAAAACTAATAAAAACCGGATATCACAAGGTATCAGATATGCTTCAGATATTTCTATTCTCGACCGACAGAAACAACCATTTTCTTAATGGTTGAAAAAAAAGAGATTATCAGCGAGGTTTGTGAACCAGGACCGTAGCTAAAGGAATGCTATGGGTGGTTCAGCCCCCCTCCCCTAAAACATTTTGAGCCTCCCCTGAAAAAAATTCCAAGGTCACTCAATGATTTTATGTATTGAAAATCAAAATAAAATTCTATTCAAAAATCTAATTTAGTTTCGAGGTCCTTTCACAGTTTTGTAGAAATATTAAATTGTAACTAAAATAAGTGTTTCAACACTCACTCATCTTCTTTGCACATATGAAGCTGATATTTTTGATATTGCACTCGTTATATTCTCGAATTTTTCATTACCCCATTCCTCTTTTAGCATAAAATGAAGTTATTACAACACTTTAGTAAGAAACATAGTACCTACAGTGTGAATATGCACTAATTTATCTTTCTGCGTCATAGAGGAGAAAATATTAGCCCACCCCCTGCATTTTCTTAACCCCCCCCCCCCTCCCCAATTCTAGTTACGGCCGTGGAGTGAAAAAATGCTACAATTGCCATGATCGCTTGTAAAACTGTTTCTCTACATCACTCCGCCCATACACTTTTGTTTTTTTACCTTCGTGGACTTACTGTACCTATACTTGGCGGTTGATTGTCCACGAATGGGTGATTTCTTTATTTCTGTACGCTTTTGTATTCGACGCTAAAGAGTTGCATCTTAGTTCGTTTCGGAGCATTAGTTTTACCCTTTGTTTAGTATTTTTCATGAATTTCGACAAAATATGCAAATTCTCTTAATTTTAAACATAGTTGTATTTTGAGAGGGGAGGGGGTTAAAGAAAAAATAACTCTTTACACTTCCATTATTTGCAACACATAACAATAATTTCAATTTAAACCATCAACTTTAAAAAGAGTTTTCAAAAGCCATAAAAACAAAAACTTTCTGTATCGACATTTTAAAACATTTGTAACACTTTAAAACATTTAACTTAATCTCATATTTAAAACAAATACAAATGCACGAAACTGTTATAATGGTAAATAGAAAATTTTCAAAGTTCTATTTAGTAAAATTTTTACATTTTAAAGTAAGAATGAATAATAAAAAGAAATGGCAGCTAAAAGCATTTATGACAAAAATATAGATCGAGATTCCATATATACTTTCAAAGTAACAAAAAAAAGGACGTTACAATTTCTGACAAAAGTTATGAAAAGAACGAAAACTTCATACTAAAAGGATTCAGAATAAAAATTGCTTCTTATGATAAAAAGATCGTATGATATTTCCATTTAAAGGAATTTACAGTTCAAATTTGACAGTACGTGCGATTTATCTTGCAAATTACAGTACTTTTTGAATTTAAGATTTTTTCGCAAAGCTATTTATTTCATATGTTTAAGTATGTCCATAAAAAGATTTACTTTACTTTTCAAAATTGTTTTAAAATTCAGAAAATTGAATCATAATATTTGCACTTTAAAAACCTACATATCTACAACAAAAAATAAATCTTATACTATAATGCGAGCAAAAATTGTGTGTGTGTGTGTGTGTGTGTGTGGGTAAATTTTATCTCAAAAACGGCTCTAACGATTTTCGCAAAAATTTGGATTTTACCATTTTCGGGCACGAGAAGACCATTGGGCTAGGTCCCATGTTCGGGAAAATTCGATTACTGGGTCATTTTGGGTCACAATGGGTCAGGATCAAGCTATTTATATCTAGAGAACGGCTGGATGGATTTTAAGGCAATTTTGTATCCAATCGTTTTTTGGCACGAGAAAACTATTGGGCTGGGTCACATGTTCGAAAAATTTCGATTAGTGGGTCATTTTGGGGTCATTATGGGTCAAGCCATTTTTATCTAAAAAACGGCTCTAACGGTTTTGACCAAATTTTATATTGTATCGTTTTGGATTACAAGAAGACCATTGGGTTAGGTAACATGTTCGAGAAAATTCGGTAAGTGGGTCATTCTTGGGGTCATTGTGAGTCATGCTATTTTTATCTAGCTATTTTCTCACGCAATTTTGACTAAAAATTGCATTCTATGGTTTTCGGGCACGAGAAAAACATTGGGCTAGGTTACGTGTTCGAAAAAAAATTGTAATGGGTCATATTGGGTCATTAAGGGTCTGGGTCAAGCTATTTATATTTAAAGAACGGCGTGATTGATTATAACGAAATTTTGTATGTAACAGGTTTTTGACATGAGAAAACTAATGGGCTAAATCTCATGTTTGAGAGATTTCGACTATGAGGGTCATTTGTGGGTCATGATGGGTCATAATGGGTCATGGTCAACCTATATCTAAAGAACAGATGGATCGATTTTAACGAAATTTTGTATGCAACATTTTTTTGGCACGATAAAATCATTGGACTAGATTACATGTTCGAAAAATTTCGATTAATGGGTCATTTTGGATCATAAAGGGTCTGGGTCAAGCTATGTATAATTAAAGAAAGGCAGGATCAATTTTAACGAAATCTGTATGTAACAATTTTTAGAAACGAGAAAACTAATAGACTAAGTCACATATTCGAGAGCTTTCGATTATAAGGGTCATTTGTGGGTCTTAATGGGTCAAGGTCAAGCTATATGTAAAGAATGGGTGGGTCGATTTTAACGAAATTTTGTATACAGCATATTTTTGGCATAAGAAAATTATTGGGGTAAGTCACATGTTCGAGAAATTTCGATTAGTGGGCCACTTTTGGATCATTCTAATTTTATCTAGACAACGTTTCGCGCAATTTTGATTAAATTTTGTATTTTATCGTTTTCGGTCACAAGAAAATCATTGGGTTAGGACAGATTTTTGAGAAAATTCGATCATTGGGTCATTTTGGATCATAAGGGGTCAGGGTCAAACAAACTATATCTAAAAAACGGCTCAATCGATTTTATCTAAATTTTGTATCTAATGTTTTTCGGCATGCTAAAACTAAAGAGCTAGGCCACACGTTCGAGAGATTTCGATTATAAGGGTCATTTGTTGGTCATGATGGGTCATGCTAATTTTATATAGAAAATGGTACTCACCATTTTGACTATACTTTGTATTATATCGTTTTTGAGCAAGAGAAAACCATTTAGCTTGGACACATGCTCGCGAAAATTCTATTAGTGGGTCATTTCGGGTCTTAATGAGCTAGGGTCATTCTAATTATATATAACAACGACTCAATCAATTTTACCTAAATTTTGAAACAAAACGTTTTTTGTCACGAGAAGACTATTGGGCTGAGTCGCATGTTAAACAAAATTATATTAGTGGGTCATTTCGCTTCATTGCTGAATGCTGCCAAGCTAATTTTACCTAAAAAATGGCTTAAACGATTTTGATTCAATTTTATATTCTACTGTTTTTGATTACCTGAAGACGATTGAGCTATGTCACATGCTTAATCAAATTTGATTAGTGGCTCATTTTGGGTAATACGGGTCAGGGTCACGAGAATATGGCAAAAGCCAATAACTTGGTGATATTTGACAAAATATTGGCGACATATGGCCAAAAAATCGAGTATAAAAATTACGAAAACCAAAACATGTATATGGAGCCAAATGAAAGAATGCCACCAAATTTGGCTATATCTAGCAAAAAATATTGTCTTTCAGAATGTAAAGAATTTTGTATACATTCTTAAGAGGATTCGAGATGCATGATTAAACCAATCAGAGTCGAGCTAAAAAAGTGATTTAGATCAATGTCCTTTCGTTGTAAAATTTAAAATAAAATAAAATTTATAAATATGCGCATAAAAACATAGTTTTCTTATTGATTGTTTTTCTAAATAATACTATTATAAACATGTTTTACAGTAATAATACAGAGTTAATGATACAGTGAAAATACTTTATCGAGTTGAACACAAAGTTAATTTTGACCGAGCTAAGCTCGGTCTCCCCTGCTAGTGAAGATTTATACGACAAAAATAATATGTATTTTTCTTTTCACCAAAAAAATATGTATCTTTTTAGAAAGTTTTAAATGTGACTAGCTGAAAGTATATTTTGAGTATATTTCAGTGATTTCGTGAAATTTAATTCATTGAGTTTTACTTTTGAAAACAGAATGAAAAATAATATTTCTCACTTTAGAAAAAAAAATCAAAAACACATAAACGCTGTTGTGATGACAATTAAATTATTTTTTTTACCCAGTATTTTCCAGGGGTATTTTTTTCAATGAATTTCTAATTTATCATTAAAATTTTCATTAAAATAAAATTTTAATTTATTATTTGTGTTATTTAATAGTTATATATACATTATGAACATTCTTCCGTTAATTTTATTTAAAGGACTGTTTCATTTGAAAATTTATAAATTATTTGACATGCTTAATGTTATTTAACATTTTCTAACATAGTTGAAAAATATTTATGAATTCTATTTGTCTCTCTGCCGTTTGTCCGTGCTCTGGCTCTCATAAATATACCACTATCGCGATGTAAAACATATGTTATTCGAATTTAATCTTGCGTGTTCGGTATTGGAAATGGAGCGAGAAGCATATGTAGATCGTTTATATGGACACTCAGAAGAAACTTTTACTGTCAAAAGTTACATTGTAAGCTCCTTCATAGTGTATTTTGATGATGTTACTCTATATCAAACATAATGAATTTGATATACTTTTATGAAAAGCACTAAAACAAGCTCTCTGTATAATATGATGTTCAAAGAATTCCTTTTATCATTCATTTAAAGGATCATTCAAAACTCGGTTTCATAATGGTCGTAGAACTCCCCCCTCCCCCCCTAGGCTGTGTAAAATGGCCAGCATAAGTAAATAAACAAACTTATATTGATTCAGGATGCATATTTAATCAACAAAAGCTAAAGTAATACACATTAAGAATAAATATTTTTTAAATATTCTATGCGTTAAATCATTACAAAAAATAAATAAATAAATAAATAAACAGTAATGAGAATCAGTATGACAAAGGGAGAAATGCAAGGACTCTCGGCAGACATATAGGCTGCAAATGTCGAGAATAAGTCTTCTCAACAAACAGATTTTGCTCAATTGGTCTTCTTTCAAAGAAAATACCATTGAGAAATACTTTGTCATGAATAATGAATAAAAAAGCCCAATGTCCAAACTAGCGATCTGGACATTAGACCCGATCTCGTTGTGGCCATTTTGTCCAGAATGAAACCATTACAAAAACTGTCATCTAGCATTTAATCTACGTGACTTTTTATTTTCAAACGCACATCATTTAAAAGCTTAATACACATTGATCAAACAACATGCAGTGGGAAAATTTCAAATGACTTCGTCACCTTCACTGGCCAATTTACCAATCCTTCCGCTATTACCGTAGATTATGAAGGAAACTATTCTCCAGTCATGAAACAATATAAGCACTATTGCATTTTTAATTTCATTTCCATTCTTCTTATACATATATCAAATATAGTCAAAAAATAAATATGAATTTTTAAAAAATCAAAATTATCAAATTGATTATCAAATTTGATTGACAAACTGTCAAATTGATAGAATTATGTATAATTTATCTATCTGAGTATGTTTACTTATTAAGTTAAATCTTAACATATTTTAAAAGGGGTTATTTCTTAAAATAATTTGTACCTAACATTTATTTAATCAAGTTTAATGTACTTATGAATATATATATATATATATATACACTGGTGTCCAAAATTTAAGCATAATTGGTAATTAAGTAATTATTTTTAAGTAATGAAAGAAATATGAATCGGAATGTGCTGAAACTCCAGGTGTGTAAACAAAATAGTGCGCGTCACATATTTTCGCGAAGAGTTTTCCCCGAAATCGAATAGGGGACCGTCAACAAATTGAAAAAAACGAAGATCTTTTGGATAACCCTGTCAAAACTAATGTAGCAAAAGCTTTCAAACTGCATATTATGATTAATTGGCTTATTGTAATGTACTGTGTTAATTTTTACAAGGATAGCATGTATACTCATAGATAAATTAAGGTTTTTATAAAAACAGTCCTAAATTTTTCCAAGTTTTTTGCTTATAATTTGCAGAGTTCTTATTATAAAATGATGTTTTTTTCTGAAAATATGACAAACATCATTGTACACAATACCCTGTCATCAGAATTTAAAAATAATAAAAATTGTATGAAAAATGAGTATGTTTAGTAAATAATTTTTCATTGCGCTTGCGTCAACGATATCAAAATGTCATTTGCATATTGTGTTAGCGAAATGTATAGAGCAACTTCTGTAAAAGTTTCAAAAACATAGCTTGAAAATTCTGAAAATGGGAGCCTATAGAATCAACTCAAAATCCGTTATTCCTAAAGGAAGCAAAAAAATCAGGGGTTTTATCTAAATATAGTTGTACGTGCAATACTGTGTAGGCACTAAACAGTGGAATATGGATACAGCCCCTCATCTTTTTGCTTCATTTAGGGAATAAAGTATTTTGATCTCATTCTATCAACGATAATTTTCAGAATTTTTAAGCTATGTTTTTGAGACTTTCACAAAAGTTGCTCTATACATTTAACTAACATAATATGCAAATGAAATTTTAATAGCGTTCACGCATGCGCAGTAAAAAATTATTTAGTAAACCTGCTCATTTGTCATACAATTTTTATTATTTTTTACTTCTGATGACAGGGTATTGTGTACAATGATGTTTGTCATATTTTCAAAAAAGAACACTATTTTATATTAAGAACTCTGCAAATTATAAGCAAAAAACTTAGGACTGTTTTTATAAAAACCTTAATTTCTCTACGAGTATACATGCTATCCTTGTAAAAATTAACACAGTACATTACAATAAGCCAATTAATCATAATCTGCAGTTTGAACGCTTTTGCTACATTAGTTTTGACAGAGTTATCCAAAAGATCTTCGTTCTTTTTTAATTTGTTGACGGTCCCCTGTTCGATTTCGGGGAAAACTCTTCGCGAAAATATGTGACGCGTACTATTTTGTTTACACACCTGGAGTTACAGCACATTCCGATTCATATTTCTTTCATTACTTAAAAATAATTACTTAATTACCAATTATGCTTAAATTTTGGACACCAGTGTATATATATATTCATATGTTAAAAATTTAGTATTTTTTTGTTGTTATATATTATTTCACTAGTTTACAAAATTAAACTTTTTGTCTGTTGCTGCGGATTCTGTGGTCATTAATGTTCACTTATGACTTGTTTTTGTCAAATGTAACAGGAAAAATTTTGAGCAGCTCGAATTAATTTGTTTTTGAATTTTATCATTTAAGCATATATATTAATTGATAACAGGCATATTGTACTGTGTTAATATTAGTTTCTCAAATTTTTGCGTCATGACTAGTTCAAAAAGACGTTGTTTAAACAATCCAGATCATTTTTGCTACATATGCGGAGAATATGTGTTTAACAATCTTAAAAAAGTTATATCAGAGTTGGGGGAAAATATCTATTTTGAGTATTTTGGGATGTTGTTGGATAAAAATGAGAAGTCTTGGCCTCCCAATTGTGTTTATAAATCGTGTGTGGAATATTTAAGATACGCAAAAGTGGTAAAAGAAGTGCCAGGAACACCGACTATTTGGCGAAAACCACGAAACCATCTCGAAAACTGTTGTTCTTGTAGCGTGAACGTAAACGGTTTAAACACTAAAAATCGTGCTAAATGGCAGTACCCAAGTACTAGTTGTGTTCAACGTCCCCTGCAGCGCTCACGTGACTTTTCAGGGGCTAAAAATATATCTGAATCATTAGAACAAGACCAAGCTCATCACAAAAATGATGCTGATTTTGAAGGTACGTCAAATGAGTCAAAATGGTTTACCCAAAATGAGTTAGATGAACTTCTAAGAGATAAGTCTTTCTAAGAAAGCTTCAGAATTGTTAGCATCAAGACTAAAAGAAAAAAATTGTTTTCTCAGTTACTAAAATTAGGTTTATCGGAAGTAAAATATCTGAAAATTATATTGAACTTGTAGAAGACCTTCTGCTACAATTAAAAAATCTGGGGTGCAATATGAGCATAAAACTCCACTTCCTCCATAGTCACCTGGACAGGTTTCCGGAAAAATTAGGAGATATGAGTGAAGAGCAGCGCGATCGTATGCATCAGGACTTAAGCGTCATGGAAGAGCGCTATCAGAGTTTCTGGGATACGAATATGATGTCTGACTATTGTTGGTCTCCGATATGTCATTTTCCAAAGCCTAGACATCAGAGAAGAGCTTTAAAACAAAGTTTTTTTAAAACCCAATGATTAATTCTTTTTTTAGTAAGGTTTTTCTTAGTAAATACGTGTTTTTATTTTTAATACCTACATAGCTGAAACTCATAAACTAGAGCTGATTGAAATATTCTAATTATATTTTTGAAAATAATACATCATATGTAGTTAGCAACAGCTAAAATTTTTTCGGCAACAGATGTACTGTAAATTAGTGTTTTTGAATGCAGGTTTGGTGGGCGTTCAGAAACCTGAAACATTTCTATTTTTAAAGAGGAGGGTGTGATTAAGTCTCGTCTGTCCTCCCTCTGAAGAAGAACAGACTGTTTTTTCTTGCCTGTATCTTGTTTGTAGTTTTTTAATTGTTTATCGTTAATTGTTTACCTTTTGGACATACACTCTATCCTTGAAATTTTGAACTTTCATTTCATAATGTGTAATATATATATATATATCAAGTATCTGTCTATCTATCTATATCTATCTATGTATATATATATATATATACAATATATATATATATATACATATATAATAAATATATATTATCAATCAGGATATCAATGCCAATGTTAGAATAACTATTTGTTAGTAAAAACTCTATCAAGAAAAAGCTTTTTCTAAAAACTTTAATCCTGATATATAACCATAGATTTTAAACTCAACCTATCTCTTGACATTCAATACGAAAGGATTTAATAATCTAAGTTGTCAGAATTATCAGGATACTGGAATTGACACAATGATAAAAGTCTCGTATTTCATTTCTTACTTTTCAGTTTATAATAAACATTTATCATTTTTTTTTCTAAATCCATCTTTATCATTCAATTACTATAAAATGTTTGTAAAAAGGTAATGTTTTGTTAACAAATAGTTATCAAAATATTATCAAGGATAGGTTTATACAGGATGTCCATTCTCAACGGTGTTCAATGACTATTTTCGAAAATATTAGTCTCAGACATTAGTTCCAATTACAAAAATGTTTTACTTGATATAAGGATATATTTTAAAAGGGTTTTGGGTAAATAAAAACATTCATTAAAAAATTTAAAATTTTTAATTTTATATATTACCCCCCCCCCCTCCCCCGATCATATAAGTTATATTTAGCAAACTTCTCCTATTCCAGATGAAAAAAAAGTCGAAGTGATATCTGTTTAAAGATGGAGAATATTTCTTGCTACAAATTAGGGTCATTCATAAATTTAGCAGAAATATAATTTTTTCAGAAATATATAAAAAAATGGTTGAAAGTAAAATTAAAATTGCAATATAAATTTGAAATATTCAATCATTGTAAAATATTGATGCAAAATATTCAATTTGTAACAAATATTTAAGAGTTTTTGTTAAAATGATGAAAATTGCAGCCTCAGTTCATTACATAATCATGCATATTTTAAAATTTTATTAGATTATACAAAACTTTCCAGAATATTGACAATTCTATCCCGGGCGCAGAATCGGCGAACGATGCGACGCACGTCGCAGACTCTTGAGAAGATTTGCGGACAATTTTTCAATTTTTAAAATTTAGAAAAAAAAGTTTCCGAGAAATTATTTGTCATGCCATAGTAATATGATCCACGCCACATGCGAATTATGAAGCTTCGATTCCCGTTAAACTATTAATTAAGAAAGATTCTGTCCCAAATTTTCCGAAAAGTTAAGACAATCATTTTTAAAAATTAAAAAAAAATCGGTCATAAATCTGAAAATTCGGATATAAAATGTATCGCGAATTTCAACAAATGGTCGCCGAGAAAGATGATCTCGTCAGTCGTTTAAAAAAATCGCTAATTTCGTCACTGATCGCAGAAAAAATGCGAATTTTGTCAGAGGATCGCGAAAAAAAGCAATTTTTTTCTAAAGAACGCGAAAAAGCGCGAATTTTGTCTAAGTATCAGGGGAAAAGCGCATTTTGACAAAATAGCGTAAAAAACACAAATTTCATAAAAAACGCGCGAAAAAACGGAAAATTTCGTGAAAAAATTGAGGAAAACTGTTCACTCAAAATATTACAAAAAAAAAAAAAAAAAAAAAAAAAAAAAAAATTGTCATTAGATGGCGAAAAAGTGGCAAATTTCATCAAAAGCTCACGAAAAGACCACAAACTTCTTCAGAAGACTGCGAAAGTACTGCAAATTTCTTCAAAAGATTGCGAAAAAACGCAAAAGGGAGAGGAAAGAGAAATAATGCCAGGAATGGTATTCCACCCCCTTTCGCACAATGTATAATAGAGTTAAAAATCTGATAATAAAAGTAACTTATTTTTAAAGGTACTTTTCTTTTATGTTAATTACAAATACTTCGGAAGTATGGGTGCATGTAACATAATGTGAGGAATTGGAAAGAGGGCATTTGTCCGTAAGTTCAGTAGACTGGTTTTAAAGTTTCTGTTTGTATGCGGGAAAAAAATTTGCTGCTGTGTTCAATTTACAATAATGAAGGGCAAAGAAAAAAGGGATATTCCACTTTCACTTAGAGTTAAAAACATAGAAAGAGGAAAGAGAAATAGTATGTTTCATTTTCTGACATTGAAGATGTGTGCTCATTGACACTGCATTTTTGTAACAGTTGCCATTTTTTTTAATAACATAATAACTTTTTTTTTTGCTTTTCCATGTTTTTCTACATGTCTTCAATTACTACATGATACATTTTGTTTTATTCAACTCTGATGCTTTTTTGATATTTGACTAACTGAAATGTTGCAGATTTTGAAACATTTGAATGTTTAATAGACTATATCTTCTAACAACAGCAATATCACGGTAAAGTGTTATACTATTTAGCTTGCCTTGGTATAGAGCACTTTCGCATTCTATAAGAAAAAAACTGCAGTACAATTGCATAAATAAGATAATAAGAGTGGAAAACGGACAAAAACGTCATTTTGATTGCATTTTGTGTCTATATAACAATGTCCCATGGAAATAAACAAATTTTACTAAATTGGTACTGTTAGACTAATTGTTTATGACAAAAGAATTTTGGGATGTTGTTGCTTTTCAGATATAGCACTCCAAACATAATGGCATTTCATTTGTTATGAAAAATGGAATTCACAATCTTAAACGTTGACCCTTTCTGCAGGAAAGAAGAAATATTTTCAGGGTGCTCAAAATTGCACTTTATTCTTTAAATATGATCTACTTTAACATGAATTATATCAAGCAAATAAAAAAATACAACTATGTACTTGTCTGATTTTTAACATAATGGATCTTAAACTTTGATTGAGTTATGGCATCAGTAAACCAGGAACCATAATACGGAAACAAAATGCGCACTGTGCTCTGAAATACTTTCACCTACTTTACATTGACATTGTTTTGATGTTGCTTCGCTCTGTTTTTATACAAATACTCTAAGATGGGGTTATTTTAAAAGAGATTTTGAATTTTTTTGACATCAACCGGTATATTTTACCCGTAACGCAAACTTTACTATTGCTATTCACTGGTGTACCCTTTATCTAAATAATGATGTATCCGAACAATAAAAACGCATACCAACTTAGAAATTTATGTTTAATTATGTATCCAAACGATAAAAACTCATACCAACTTAGAAATTTATGATTTCCGATGTCACATATTCACCTATCAGATGATTTGGCATTAGTGTTTTCGTCTGGGAAAAAAAATCGTGAATAATTTCGATTGTGAAAATTATGCTTAATACAAGTTAAACTGCAAAAATGATATTGATATGTCATCAATTTGTCCTACCCGTTTTGTCACAAAGACTTGGATAGCAGTTTGTAAGTTCTTGTAAATGTACAACAAGTTCATTTTTAATGGCAATTTCAGAATAATTCATAGCCATATTTTTCTATTTTAATTTTGGAAAATCTCTTGAATTTAATATCTTGAATTCAATAATTTAAAAAAAAAACATTTTAAATTTTTTTGAGGTAATGCAAACAATAGAACCAGTGATGTATTGGAAGGTATACTGGATTTTTTAAAGGAATATAGTATACCCTCTGTTTCTCAAGAAAATGATAGTGTACACATTCTTGGGTATACTCTCTACCTTGAGCGTATACCCTCTGTTTAGAGCGTATATCCTCTGCTATTTTTACGACTACAACCCTGAATAGATCCGCACAAAATAATGACTGTTATGTAATAAAAAAAATAAGAATTACAAGACAAACGATGAAATTAAATAAAATGAGGAAACATTCAACAATAAACACAAATCTGTTTTACACTTCAGTAAAAGACGCTGCTCAAAATATATGAAATAAAGTGAAAATGCAGAATAAATGCTTTTGTTTTCAGTGGAGCTAAAATGAATACAACTCAATAATCGGTTTTGCAAAACCCCTACTTCCCTATCACTTCCTGATTTTCTAAACCGCTTTGATTCTGAACACATACAAAACGCTGCTTCCTTTTTAGTCTATGGAGAAAATTCTCAGAATGCAATGTTACTTAGGTATATTCGCCCCACCAGTGGCCGAGAGGTTCTGACCTCTCAACTGGTAGACGGCAGGTGCTGGGTTCGAACCCAATCGCGGCCGCCGGCCTAACCATTCGGAGTTTTCGTGGTTTTCTCCAAATATTGCGTAAATACGGTTTATGTTCCCTTAGAAAGACCTCCACGAAGGGCATTCCCCCCCAGGGGCCTATATCCCTAGAGTAGATAATCGGTTGACACAAAATAAACCAAACTTCCATATATTCAAACTTTTCTTGGTGGAAAGAGAGAGACTTTGTGTGAAATCTTTGAAGCTTTTTTAGAATGCTGTGTCTGTGTGTTTGTTCTTTTGGTTATTTTCATTATCTAGACATCGTAGAGCCATTATTTCATCTGACATTTACTCATCAATAGCGCAAACACTTCTGCCAATCAATAAAATTATCTTTTGTGTCTCTTAATTACCCAGCATTTTTTGTTATGTCTTCCATCTAGTTTAACACTTTTATGAAGATTTCCACACAATTTTCGGTCATCTATCTTAAGATTTTTTCGAGCATTGTTTTTAAAAGGCCGTTCTAAAATTTTGTTTCTATTTAGTGGATAAATTTCAGTTGTCCGAAATACAGACTTTAGATTATTTTTGGCGTACGACTGCCAGGTAGTGATGAGTTATTTTAGATTATACAGATTCCTTTGTGAATCTGCTACCAGGTTGTTGTTTTTTTCATCTTTGACATTTTGACCAATTTTGTGGTAAACCATCCCTTTCCCCCATTCTCAAAAAATGGTAGCATTCCAATGCGTAGTTTCATTTATATTTTCCGTCTAATAAATCACGTTTATCCTTGCTTTATAAATCCATTAAACTGTTCTTTATCGTCTATAAATGTATATTTATTAATTGCCTGCTATAACAACATTTGTCCCCAATACGATTTTAAAAGACGAAACAATAACCCAACAAGCAGCTAAAATAGTTGAATTGAATTTGGAGGGAGTGTGATTAATTTATTATTTTTTTTTCTCGCAAAGACATTGTACATCTGGCCTTATATGAGAGTTTACATTATTAAACACTTTCTTTAAACACTTTCTCGTGATCTTTCACTCTTACCGTGACTTGCAATGTGGAAAATATATATTTAATCTTTAAATAATCTTGTAAGATTAGTTTTCAACAATGTCGTGGCGTTACAAAACAGCTCCATCAAGTATATATTTTTTGATTAACTTATCATACCATCAAGAAATATCATTTGACAACAATTATGATGTTGCATAATACAACTTATTCAATGACAAAAAATAATATTTACCTGTGCCAGGTGATTCTCATACATTATAGATTTTAGCATACAAAGCATAAGGACTTTGGGGAAACAACGCAAGAACCGGTTTTAATTGTACACCGGATAGCGAGAACTAGCCTGGTTTTGGAACTTTGGCCAATGTTCATTAGATGACGCCACAGATCGTACTAGGGGCTGACACTCTTTTATACCATCGCATAAAGAGCTGTAGAATAAAAAACTTGATTTTTTGTCGCAAAGTAGTTTTCATTTTAGATTTTGCACTTGTGTGTCGAACAATCGAACGTTATTCACGAGATGTGTTTGCCCTAATTTAGGAATCTAGACCGTTCATGTTCTAAATGCAATTCCTGCAGAAGTTGGAAGCATTCCCGTAAGCATCTACAATCTTAACATCCTTTGACTTCAGCCACTTTCTGATATTATGTGTATATATTATGTGTATCTTTTTTAAATATGTGTATAAGTATGTTAGAGTCGTCGTTTTTTGAATCCGCGAAGAAAGATCCAAAGACATGCAAAATGTAACCTGAAGTAATAACGAATATTATGGGCTTAATCGAAGGTCTTCCTTTGCGTAAAGCCGTCTCTCAAGTGTCAAAATATTCACAATTGAACAGACTTTCATTTGATATTTTTAAAATCGACATTTTGTCCAATTTTGTGGTAAACTGTCCCTTTGAATGATTCTCAAAAAATGATAACATTCCTATACGTAGTTTCATTTATATTTTTCGCTTAATAAATCACGTTTCTCCTTGCTTTATAAATCCTATTAAACTGTTTTTTATCGTTTATAAATGTACAGTTATTAATTGCCTGCTATAAAACCTTTATAAAACTTTAACGGTTAAAAAAATATGTTAACAAAACTTCGTCAAGAATAAACTTTTTCTAAATACTTTAATCACTTGAAAGATAAGTGTGATATAGACGTACAATCACGAATTATGAACTCAATCATTTTACTGACATTCTATGGAAAAGGATTTAGCCTAAATTAGTGAACCTCCAAGATTTTAGATAGGAGTTTAAAATAACTGGAAAGATTTTATTTATTTATTCATTTTTTACTTGATTGCTTAATTTACAGATAAGCATTACCTATTTTATGTCACGCTATCCAATTTTAAAGACCATATTATTCAGGTTTGCCATTTAGCAATTTTTTACATTACAAAATATATATATATATATATTTTCTTGATGCTTTATAATTTCATACAATTAAAATTTTACTGTATTAAATTATACTATATTATATTAAAATTATATTAAGATTATATTATTTTTTAAAGACAGTTATAAGATAGTGAAAAGTTTATATTTTCAAATATTCGATAAGGCTTCTCTTTTGTTAGTCAGCAAATATGACATACTTATCATACTTTATCTTTTTGCCATATGTTTGTAAACTAATTCATGTCAGTAAAAGCAGAATGCAGTACTCATTCGTGATTTAAATTTTTAATTGGAATTTGTCCGTAGCAGACAGTAAAAAACACAACACACTGAAATCGTGTTGCAAAGGGTCACATTATTATAGGAGTCTGCCTATACTATCTATAAACATCTTTTATAGATGTTTGTATGTCTGTCTGCGATTACCAGGAGAATCTACCATACATACAGGTCGGTAAAATTGTGCAAGGATAGTCAAGGGCAAGTCCTGAAACAATCGAGGTTCAGATTTTTTTTTCTCATAACTATACGAACTATTAATCAAGCCGCACAATTTCAAGGTCTACAGACAAAAGTGTTGCCGCAGTATGATGCAGAACTTCGTTTAGAAATAACATAACTGATGAGAACATAAAGCACTTTTTTGTCCATTTTTCTAAGCGCGTATCGGCAAAATCATTTTGGTAAAACAGAAAAACTGGACATATTCTTAAATTTCGTAATTTTTACTTTTCAACAACATAGTTAGCTGAAACAATTACAAATTTTCACCATTTTAAAAAAGTTTGATTGCGCATTTTTCTTCCTTTTTGAAAACTTCGCATCCGTCCAATTTTTAGCGATACAAAACAAGTCAGTAATTTTACGTCAAACGTTGCAAATGAAGTTCGTTCGTATTATAATTACATTATTTCAGACCTTGGTGCAATATCAGTTTCACTCTTAGTCAAAAATGCATGAATACAAAATATATTATGTTTATATATATTAAATTTCGTAATAAAGAAAAAGTAACACTCCATCTTATATTAATAAAATAACAAAACGCTCTGTCTGCGTGTGTGTGTGTCTGCGATGGCTAGCAAAATCTACAGCACGTACGAAGCTCAAAATTTTTTTGAGAGTAGCCCCAAATCTCTCCTGATGCACCTGAGCTTCAGAATTTTGAAATTCTATTTATTAACTGAGTAATTAATTAAATTCCAAAGATCACTCTCATAAAATATCGCCTTTTTTCTTCTTTTTTTCCCTTCATTTATTTATGGTTGGTTGGTTGCATAAAATTTTCGCAGAAATAATTAAAAAAGCTGCAATAGACCTTTAAAATTCATAGACTGGCAAACTGTCAATTTAAATGATGATTTTTTATCACAGCGGTTGTAAACCATGGAGGAAAAAGATAGGTGGTAGTGAAGTACACCGAAAAAAAGGTTGCAATATTAAACCATTTATCGCTCAAATTTTAATGTCCCAAACAAAAGCATGTGGAAGGGATTTTGTATTAATAAGACGAAATGAAAGAAATGAATTACAGCTGAAGCATATTTTACGAAGAATTAGTATTTTTTTAAAATGGTCTTTTTCCTATTATATTATTTCTTTAAAAAATGTTTGCTTTTAAAATAATTGAAATTGATAAATTCGAAAAAATTAAATGTCAAAATAAAATTAAATAAAATATTGAAAACATTTGATTTGAACAATGTTAGTGATGTGAATTGTATTACTAAAAGTTTTCTTTTTTTCAGAACTTTTTAATACTTTATCACGTAGATGAGAAATGTTTATGATTTAACAACATATTAATAATTCTATGCCAATATATAAAAAATATTTATAAAAACATTCTTTTAAAATCATGTGTGAAAATTTAAATACCAAATATTAGTCTAAAATCTACATTTCCAGGTGCAGACGATTTTAAGACATTAACGAAAGAATGCTAACTTTTCAAGCAAAATCTTAAATGATGCTTCTATATTGATATTTCAAAGTCATATGATAAAAATAATCACATAATTCTTGCCTATGATTGATATATTTGTATCTTTTATGCATTCCGATCGTGTATTACAGTCAATAATGGCACAAAACTTTATTTTTTAAACGAAATTTTAGTCATCTATTCAATAACAGTTTAAAAGGTAATAAACAAAGAAAGAAATACGGGTTTAAACAAGTTTGAATTGATCGGCGTGTCAAAGCACATGGTTTTGTTGGTGCTTATTTGGACTTAATGTAGCGGATTTTAGGGTTACATTTTTGGCGTCAGCCCAAGACATTATACTTCCACTCAATTTCTTTTTACGGTGTAGTTGTACGCAGATCTTTGGCATTTCGAACATTAGAAAGTATGATCCATTAGCTGTGTTGCAGTAAAAAAAATCACACAATACTTTTCTAAGAGTTTATTTTTTTATCATTGATAAAATTTAAATGTATTCTATTCAATTTAAAATTAAGTTATGGCTTTAATTTGGTTTTAAAACAAAAATAAAATATAGCTGTTTTGCGTACAATTGTTCCAATCCGCAAACGATTCATACACCATAATAAATTATCAAATAGCAAAGTAAATTATTTATCAGAAATAGCCATAAAAAGAATAGTAGCAAAACTGATTATAACCTTAATGTTTAGACTAATTAACACATAACACGATCCCAACCAGAAAAAAACAGACCACCCTCCGATCAATGATAGAGAAAATTTCCGTGAGTATAAACCCCACCCGAACCTAAAAATTCTGTTTAAAAAAAAAAAAAAAAACTATGGATTTGATAACTGACCCGAACCAAATCTCAATCCTATAAAAATGTTCAAATGAAGCATAACCCGATCCAAACAAGAAAAAATAATTTTAGTGGGCATGAAACCTCACCCGAACCTAAATATTGTCTTAAAAAAAACTCGAAATATGATTCGAACAAAATTTGAAAACGATAAAAATATTCCAGAGAACTATAACCCGATCCCAGCAAGACAAAATACTTTCCGTGATCATAAACCCGACTCAAACCTAAAAAATTCCATTTGGAAAATTCTGAAATTTGACCCAAACCACATCTAAATCCGACCAAAATATTCGAAAGAACCATAACCGGATTGGAGTAAGACTAAATAATTTCCGTGGACATGAACCCGATACGAACCTAAAACTTCCATTCGAAAAAATACCTGAAATTTTAATCGAACCAAATCTGAATCTGACAAAACTATTTCAAAGAACCGAAACCGGATCCGAACAAGACAAAATATTTCCATGGACATGACCCCAATTCGAACCCGAAAAATGTCTTTGAAAAATTTGCGAAATCTGAACTGAACCAAATTTGAACTTGGCAAAAATATTCCAGTGAAGCACCTGCTTATTCGAACAATACAGAATAATTTTCGTGAACACGCAAGAAGACCCGAACCCAAAAGTTCCATTTGAAAAAAAAACCCGAAATCTGAATTGAACCCGAACAAATCTGAATCCGATAAAAGTATTCCAAAGAACTATAACCCGATCCGAGCAAGACGAAATAATTTCCATGGACATAAACCCGACTCGAACCTAAAAAATCCGATTTGAAAAAACCTGAAATTTGACTCAAACCACATCGGAATCCGATCAAAATATTAGAAAGAATCATAACCGGACTCGAGTATGATAAAATAATTTTCGTGGACATGAACGAGATTCGAACCTAAAAATTCTATTTAAAAAAATACCTGAAATTTGAATCGAACCAAATCTGAACCTGACAAAAATATTTCAAAGAACCGTAACAGGATCCGAATAAGACAAAATTTCCATGCACATGAACCGAATCTGAACCTAAAAAAATTCTTTGAAAAAATCTTGAAATCTGAAATGAATTTGATAAAAATGAAGCATGTATTTATTCGAACAAGGCAGAATAATGTCCTTGAACACGCAAATAAACGCGAATCCAAAAATTACATTTGAAGAAAAAACCGAAATCTGAATTAAACCAAATCTGAACTTGACAAACATATTCCAGTGAAGCATGTTTTTATTCGAATTAGACAGAATAATTTCTGCGGACACGCAGGAAGACCTGAACTCAAAAAATTCCATTTGAAGATAACGCCGAAATCTGAATTGAACCAAATCTGTTCCCGTCAAAAATATTTCACAGAAACGTAACTGGTTCCGAGCAAGGCAAAATAATTTCCATGGACATGAATCCGACCCGAACATTTAAATCGAATTTCAAAAAATACCTGAAACCTGAATCGAACCAAATCTGAACCCGACGAAAATATTCTAATGAATCATAACCAGATCCGAATAAGACAAATGAATTTCCATGGACATGAACTCAATAAATGGCTAGGTAACATTTGGGTTGCGATTAGGTTGTAATTACATTACGGTAAGTCTTTGATTTTATTTAATTTCACGTTAGGTTACAGATAGATCACGGTTAATTTAAAGTTAGGTTAAAGTTAAATTGCATTTATGTGATGGTTAGAATAAGAATAGGTTACAATAAAGTGACGGCTAAGTTACATTTATGTTATACTTAAGTTACGGTGGGATACTGTTAAGTCGCAGTTAGGTTACAGACAGATTACGGTTACGGTACAAAAGTTTACGATTAGGAATTTGTCCACAGAGTCAACCTTACGCATGCTTTGATTAAAAATATACACTTTAGTTAAATGGCTCTGAAATTATAATACTATATACCAATCTTTTATCATCGCGTATCGATCATTCACGGTGTAGTCGGATTTAAGAGTAATATAATTAGTTTGAAATTCAAACTTTATTACTTGGGATTTCTATGTGAAAAAAATAATTAGTTACGTGATTTAACAGTGATTTTTACGGGTAAATATCAACAATTTAACACGAAAATAACGCAATCGTTGGATACATGTTCCTTCCAGTGTTTCTCATTGCTCATTTTAAGTATTTTTAGAGCTTAATATTAGTTGTTGTTTTTAAAACCGATTTTTCACAAAGTCAGCTGCGACGTATTTCAGACAATGCATTTCTGCATGCTTCCAGTTAATGATAAAATCATACAAATTTCAAGTTCGTTTAATATTGTTAATACGGACCCGGGCAACGCCGGGCGGGTCAGCTAGTCTTAAACAAAACATAATCACCATGACAACTTAGAACCCTAATATAACATAGGATATTATTGAGTTAATTACATATGATAGGATTTTCTAGAATAATCATCATGGCAAATTAGAATCGTTGCTGATCGTGGTATATCATTGGACTAATTATGCGTGATAGGATTTAATAGAATGAAGAAATCTTTTATTAATATCTTTTTAAGTTTTCATTCGATTTTCATAAAATTTTAAATGACTCGACAAAAGTCTGCAACAATTTTATAAATTGAATTTCAAATGATTCAGTTGAGTAGACAAAAAGACAGACAAGTAGACGAACGGTCCAGACGACGGCTATAAGTATTATGTGTTTACATAATTACTAGTGCATCTGAAAACGAAAAGTACCCACAAAGCTGGGGATCTTCTTTCTTTTTACGGTGTAGTTTGTGTTAAAAAATATGAATATTTACACTTCCAAATAAAATTCGGGATTCAAATACTCCTTGTAACTCTTCACTACACTCGTTTTCGTAAATTGAATGTAACTGAATAAGGGTATTTTCAAAATAAAAAATTATGAGTTATTTGGATACTTCTTTTACATCCGTACTAAAGTTGTAACGTTAAACACACATTGGGTGTCATTTGTAACGTTTGGGTGTTCGTGGTGGGAGTTAAATGCAGACATACTCAGTAATTAAGATAAAACAAACACAGTTTATTAAAATGATAAGGGCTCAAGGGAAGTGGAGCAAGTCTAAATTTTCACAACTGAGAATACTACGAAAAAGCTAAACGCATACTCACAGGCTCCGGACTAGCTCAATCGTGGCACCTTCTAATACTTTTCCACTATCTTTCGGCTAAGCTGCTAGATAAAGCTTAATTAGACAGCCCGTGGCTGTGTGTAATTCTTTATTCACTTTCAAATAATCAAAATGTAATTACTATGAATTTTCTTACCACGGCCAACTCTCAAGTCGAATACCGAAACCCCTGTACAACTCACTGGAGGCTCGCTGCTACTTTCAATCTGCTAGCACTTCGCTGACTAACAGTGCCAGAACACTCGGCTGGCTATTCCCGGTGATTCACTTCGCTATCTAATGTCGCTCGTCGCACTCAGTCTTGGCTGGCTAATGCCAGGGACACTCACTCGCTGGCTAATGCCAGAGATACTCTCCACACACTCAAACTCCAAGCTTTTATAAGCTGCAATCTGAGATACTCAAATTTACATATTACTAATAACCGCGAGCTAACTGCAGAATCCGAAAGAGACACACATACTCTAGAAAGTTAAAGTAAAAGAGAGGATAGATGTCGCTTTTACGCTTACACATGTTAAATTATTGACGTCACGATCTCAGAAATACTAGAGTGCCTTTATGACAAAGGTCACTACCTCACAACCCCTCCTCGGATTCCACAGAGAAAAAGGACTGGGCCAAATGCATGCCCAGGACTTTTTCTTGTTATAAATTTCAAACCGTAAAAAAAACACAGTGATGGGTGAAATTTAGCGCCGAAACATAACTTTTAAAATATTAACTTTAACCCATCACACCCAAAAAAAACCTGTTTGCCTCAAATATTCACATATTCAATCCAATCATCCTTTCATCCTAAAAATAGCCTCCGTAAAACTTCCAAAACTCGTAAAACTTTCAAAACTAATTACTTCTTCTTTCAAAACAACTCACTCCACTGGGAGTGCTAAAATTTCTCAAAACACTAAACTTTCGAAATTTTCCTCAATATCGAAATACAACTATAACTTTACAAAAAATTTCTCCATAACTTTCCTAATACTAGAATTCGCACCAAGTCCAAAAAACCAAAGGCGCAAAAATTTTCCTCACCAAAATTCCGCACTCATCTAGAATTAAATTTACTTCATACTAAAATAACTCTGCTACTACGTAATACCTACATACCCATTAGCCAATGAACTAACTCCCAAAATTCTTCAGAACTTAACCCCACTTTAACAATAATTGGGGCACATACGTACAGCGTCACATCGCTGTGCTTATGCAACAAAAAATATCAAATTTACAAAATGACGTCATCAAGTAACTCTTCATCTGTATTAACTAAAAGAAAAATAGCAGAATCAATACATAACACAGGTATACTTCCCTGCAAGAAAATCACATTAACATTCAATTTTAATACAATACAACCTTACGCACCAAATTCAAACGCAGCTTAAAACTTCGCAACTTGCGGAAACCATTCCCAACTAAAGTACAAACGTAACACATAAAATACGATCGGTAGGAAGAAAGTTAATTCATTAAATGTTAGTATAAGCACTGCCCCCTCAACAATGCCTATTCACTGAGCGGACGACAAACGTGAAACGTCATGAAGTGGAGGCGAAATCACTAACCTTATTGGTTCCACAATCGCCACGAAACTCAAAACGCGATCATTGTCAGGGAAACGGCCTCCACTACGTCACAAGCGAGAAGGCATTGTAGAGGAGGCAGGGGTATAAGAGATAGAAGCGCGTGTCAAGGACTTCTTGACCGCAAAACACGTGCCCGTCTGAACCGCGGCGCGTGTACAAAATAACCCAAATTACTATCTGTACTTTCTGAAAATTTAAACATACATTAACATACATTTTATAACACATGAACAGTATAACAATATAATAACATTTTAACAACTAACATAACAATTTAACAATAGATCCAGAATTTTTAAAAGCAGTTAAGACCAAAATTTCAAACATACATAAAACTAACAATTTTGCAAACAAATTTTGAACACAAGCACTAATCGTGAGTCCGTCAAAAAATTTCAAAAATGGCCAAAAACACAAAACAGTCTCTCTGCTTTCTATTCCTTCACATTGCTACCACATATATGCACTCTAATAGAAATTTAATAAAGAACATTATCACCCAATCATACAGATGATTCGCTGCTAGCAGCTTCATACTACAGGATGGCTTTCTCCTCTTGTCCCAGAAACCTTGTACGAAGGATCTTTCGTCATCAGAACTGTACGGTGACGCCACAGTTGACTGTCGTGCCTGCAGCCTGGTCCTGAATGGATGCCGTGGAATACTCGTAGGTTCCACTCGACGACTCTGCTCTGGCCGGTTCGCTGGGGTCACTCCATGGCGAGATTCACACTGTTGATGCCGGTAATCTGAGCGTTGTCTCCTCTTTCTAGACGCACCCGAAGTTACTGAAGATCCTAGGCCACGTTTCTTCCACGATCTATGCTGTTTCTTATTGGGCAAAAATTCGGAATTTAAAGTTCTTTTAAGAATTTGACAAATGTCCATACGAAATTTCTTTCGAGGATTAATCACTGAAGATGGTGAACTATTAGATAATTTATGTTTGTAAGGTTGCTGTCTAATAAGTGGAGGAACGGGACAGTTTATAATCTTTTGTCTTTTATGGCACACACAGTCTGATGTATTTGACACTGCTCTCTTATTTTTATTATCATACTTTGCTCTCGGATTGATAGGCTTTCTACTTTCAATAACAGTTTTTGGAGCTGTTTGACCAAATTTTCTTCTTGAATATTGATGGAAAGAATTAGATGAAGAAGTGCTGGACTCGGGACACTCATTGGATCGGAAATTTCGCGAAACACCACTCGACACATGAGAACCTTCACTACCATTTTCTCTAAACTTATAAACTCTAACCTGATCCAAATTAACCGTCATTCTTTCACCATTGACATTAACAATCAAATTATTATTTCGAACTTCCAAAACTTCAAACGGACCTACAAACATTGGACCAAACTTAGCTACTCTCTTTTGACGACTTGAACTTAACCAATGCTTTTCTACCAACACAAAATCTCCAACTTTCACTTCTAACTCCCTCCTACGCATATTATAATACTGAGCTTGCTTTTCTTGCGCTTTTCCCATCTGAACTTGAGCTTCCTTAACCAACCTCTCAATATCCTGGCACATAAACTGACTTTCCGCATCTGACACCATAACTAGCCTTTGGAATGGAGTAATGACTTTTCTACCCAAAAACAATTCAGCTGGCGTTTTCCCCGTTGACTCGTGAACTGCTGTACGAAGTGCATACGCAAAATGCTGAAGAAACTGGTCCCAATTTGCATGATGAGAACCAACATAAGAAGAAATCATTTGAATTAATGTACGATTTACACGTTCAGCCATTTTAGACTGAGAACGATACGGAACAGTAAAAGAATGATCGATCTCCAGCTTTTCACACAGGGCCTTAAATATATCAGAAATAAAACAAGGGCCATGATCGCTAACTACCCTAATTGGTGCACCATATTTAGAAATATAATTATCGAAAAATGCATCGGCAACTGCAGGTGCAGAAGCCTTCCTGAGGGGGACTAACTCTACCCATTTACTAAAATAATCAACTATAACTAGTACAAATCTATATCTTTTAGGATTAGACAATGGATAAGGACCGATTAAATCTACACCTACACATTCATTAGGAAAATTTACTTTAATAGGAATTAATTTGCCAGCTGGACTTACATTTTTATAATTATAACGTTGGCATGTGCTACAGCTGGAGACATAAGCGCGCACTGCTTCCCGCATTTTAGGGAAGTAACAGGATTCACAAATTCGAGCATAAGTTTTCCTGATTCCTAAGTGACCTGCTAATGGATTATCATGAAATTCTTTCAAGATGGCCTTGCGAAGACAAGCCGGAATAAAACCTCTTAATTCACCACGTGAATTTACAATTTTAGAATAAAAAAGAAGACCATCGATAAGCTTAAAAGATTGGGACCATTTCTCAAACATAGGCACATCTGCGCTCGGGACGCATATTTCAGATGTGTATATTGCTGGGACGATTACTGTTTCTAAACCAATAGGAGACCGTCATTATCACGGTCAAGTACACGCCCACACAGTTTGATTGACAGGAACTCGTGGACAATTGATCGTGTGTGTTTATTATTTATTTGTACTCGGATTGTTTGAATTTGTACTCGGTAATTGAAAATTAAAGGTACGAAAGAATTTTTTTTAAATGACTGAATTTTATTTACTTCAATTAGAAATTATACTTCCTCTGATCCTGAAATAAATAAATAAATAAATAAATAAAAATTAAAGTAAGAATTTTGCTTATACGGATATTTTCGCAGAATACTTTTTTTCCCATTTGTTTAATATATATATAAATCATTTTGGAACGATATTTAGAATATTAAAAGGGTTTGAAATATTTTTTTTAAATGTCTTATTTATTAATAAAAGACAGCCTCCAATAATTTAAAAAAAAAGAAAAATCACCAACGGACTCTCGGCCCGCGATGGACTCGAACCCATATCCTCCGGTTTCAAGCTCGACGCTCTAACCATTCAGCCAGTCAGCTCACTTTCATCCGCAACAGATTATCGTTATAATTAGCACCGTCAACTGTCCACGAGTTCCTGTCAATCAAACTGTGTGGGCGTGTACTTGACCGTGATAATGACGCTCTCCTATTGGTTTAGAAACAGTAATCGTCCCAGCAATATACACATCTGAAATATGCGCTCGGGATATCATCAGGATTTTCCAGGTAACGATATAAACTACCAAATTCTTTATCTTGTTTCTGTTCCCTTATTAACTGCTCACGTGACCTTAACACCAACGAAGACAATGCACAACACTTAACGTCCTCCGTGACCTCTAAACCACCATGCGGGTTTCGTGACAAAGCGTCCGCTACCGCATTCTCCTTGCCAGCCCTATGTTCTATAATCACATTATACTCTGCTAACTTCAAACACCATCTGACCATACGAGAAGACAAACCCTTTCCATTAGTTAACTTTGTCAAAGCTGAATGATCCGTAATGACTTTAACCGGTATATTAGTGAAAAAACAACGAAATTTATTCAAAGCCCAAATCACTGCAAGACACTCCCTTTCCGTAATCGAATAATTCCTTTCCGCTGCATTTAAAATTCTCGAAGCAAACGCTATAGGTCAACCTTTCTGTGATAACATAGCTCCAACCCCCACTGCACTCGCATCGCAATACACTTCAAACTGAGACGAATAATCGGGGTGAGCCAAAACAGGAGGGGAAACTACTGCCTCTTTTAATAATTCAAACGATCTCTGAGCCGCCGATGACCATACAAACTTCACCCTTTTCCTTTTTAAATTATACAACGGTTCACATAGCTCTGAAAAACGTGGAATGAACTTGGCGAACCAAGCCACCATCCCTAAAAATGTCGCCACTTCCTTACTATTTTTGGGGGGACTCATTGACGAAATTGCCTAAATTTTCTCATTATCTATATTAATACCATCACGCGTAATTTTAACTCCTAAATACGTTATCTCTTTTCTCAAAAATTTACACTTTTCCAACTTAACTGTTAACCCAGCATCTCTTAACAACGTAAAAACTTCCCTCAATAATCTCAAATGCTCTTTAAAAGTAGCTGCCATTATAATTATATCGTCCAGGTAGACCAGGACACCCTTACCAAGCAAAGGTTTAAGGATATTATTCATGGCCTTCTGGAACGTTGCTGGCGCTCCCGATAAACCAAAACTCATTCTCTTAAAAGCAAAACAACCGTCCCGAGTAATAAACGCAGTTTTAGGTATGTCCTCCGGCTTCATTGCAATCTGAAAATAACCTGACGTAAGATCTAACGTTGACATATAATTCGTACTCGTTATATTAGTCAAAATGTCATCAATAACTGGAATAGGATACTGAGGGTATTGAGTTATCGCATTTAACTTTCTATAATCTACTGCAAACCTATATGCCTCTGGATTATCTAAACTTTATTCATTATTTTTACGACATAACACTACTGGCGATGCAAAAGGAGACTCAATTGGCATTATAATATCGTCTGCTAGCATTTTCTGAATATGATAATCAATTATACCTTGTTTAACTTTATCATAACGATATGGTTTACTAGCAACAGGTGCTTTTAAACCAGTATCAATCTCATGCCACGCAACATGCGTTAAACCCGGTTTATCAGAAAAAACCTCTCCAAATTCATTCAAAAACTTATTAAATTCCTCCTTCTCGATTTCACTTAACCCCGACTTCTCCAAATTAACAGACACTGAAACAGGCTCTTTCTTACTCACATTCTCATCATCATTCACGATTAACGACTTTTTAAAGAAATCCAAACTAATTCCTCTATCCTTCGTATAATCCACACCAACTATACAATGCACTGTTAATCCATCTAACAGATTCAGATTCAGATTCACACAAAATCCCAACATGTCTTAATTGAACGAATTTCAACTTCCAATTCTACTGAACTTTTATTATCACAAGCTACTCCCTATGCCGACTGAACCACCAGACTTGACTTCTTCAACTTCTTATACGAAAAATATTTCCGATAACAATCAAAAGAAATGAACGACTTGTCTGCCCCTGTATCGAAGACACTTTTAACGACAATACCATCTAACACAATTAACACCTCAGGTAACTCAACCGGATTAATAGTAATTTTATTCAAACTCACAGAAGGCTTTTCCGATTTAACCTGTGACTGCATACCTTCCAAAATACAGTCACCTACCAGTTTAACTGACCCGACCTCCTAACACATCTCCTTTGCATTGACCTATTTTCCAAATTCTCATCCGAAGTTAATCCCCTTACTTGCGAAGAAACATTCCTGTCCCGTACTCCCCCTCTCCGATCATAACCACTATTTTGTCTATTTCCATACATATGCCTATCACCACTTCTAAAACTATTAGCACCACCACAATTCCTATTACCATTACTCGTATTCGACATATTACGACCAAATTTATCATTTCTATTACGCAAATCATTATCCGGAAATCGCTGTCCCCCACTCAAAAAATTACGTTCCCCCTCATTTCTCAAATTACTATCCGTGACAGGTCTCTGCCGAGGGCTACGCGAATCCCGTTGATCCGAGCTATGTCGAGTCTCTTACTTCGATAATATCTGGTGCATTTTTGAAAAATTCTTCGGTGCTCTAACTTCAATAAAGTCCTGTATATTCGGATTAAAAAGAGGAAAAACAATGTCCAACAATTCCTCAAATGTGATATCTAAATCCAATTTATTTTTTAGTTCAAGTTTACGTAGATAAAATTTTGATGCTGACTCATAAATATTCTGCTCATTGCAATAGAATTCTTTTCTCAAAGTACTTTTATCTTTAACGGGAGGAAATGCCTTCTTTAACTCAATCACAGTCTGTTCAAATCTTTTACCTTCATCATTAATCAGAAATTTTCCTATATTCTCTAACCACAAAAGTGCTTCGCCCTTCAATGAGCATTTAAGCACTACGTATCGACTTTTCTCAGGTATATTATTGAACAAAATATAATCATCTAGTTTGACTAAAAATTCATTAATGTCCCCTTCACCGGTGAAATACACACGTGGCACAATCTCACAATGTCCGACATTTCTTTGGGCGCCATTTGTAACGTTAAACACACATTGGGTGTCATTTGTAACGTTTGGGTGTTCGTGGTGGGAGTTAAATGCAGACATACTCAGTAATTAAGATAAAAAAAAACACAGTTTATTAAAATGATAAGGGCTCAAGGGAAGTGGAGCAAGTCTAAATTTTCACAACTGAGAATACTACGAAAAAGCTAAACGCATACTCACAGGCTCCGGACTAGCTCAATCGTGGCACCTTCTAATACTTTTCCACTATCTTTCGGCTAAGCTGCTAGATAAAGCTTAATTAGACAGCCCGTGGCTGTGTGTAATTCTTTATTCACTTTCAAATAATCAAAATGTAATTACTATGAATTTTCTTACCACGACCAACTCTCAAGTCGAATACCGAAACTCCTGTACAACTCACTGGAGGCTCGCTGCTACTTTCAATCTGCTAGCACTTCGCTGACTAATAGTGCCAGAACACTCGGCTGGCTATTCCCGGTGATTCACTTCGCTATTTAATGTCGCTCGTCGCACTCAGTCTTGGCTGGCTAATGCCAGGGACACTCACTCGCTGGCTAATGCCAGAGATACTCTCCACACACTCAAACTCCAAGCTTTTATATGCTGCAAACTGAGATACTCAAATTTACATATTACTAATAACCGCGAGCTAACTGCAGAATCCGAAAGAGACACACATACTCTAGAAAGTTAAAGTAAAAGAGAGGATAGATGTCGCTTTTACGCTTACACATGTTAAATTATTGACGTCACGATCTCAGAAATACTAGAGTGCCTTTATGACAAAGGTCACTCCCTCACAAAGTCACTAAATATTTAGATAATAAAAAAAGTCTTTTTAAGTAAATAAAATATAAAACCTTTTAGCTCAGAACATAAATACTTGGATGGCCTTTTTTCTTGTATTGTTTCAATTGAATATCCATGTTTTTAAATGAAGGCACATGCAAGCTCCAGAAAAGCATTTATTTATAATTCATAAATTAGATGGATGATTTTGAGCTATTTTCTTTTTAATATTGGGTTGGGGAAAGAGTAATTTCGTTTTTTGCCAATAGATAGTTTTAAAGTCGTATATCTCGAGCACTACTTACTCAATTAAGGCATACTAGGCAGCATTTGAAAGGTAACAGTCTCTAGCATATTTTAAATGTAAAGTTATCATTATCTGTTTAATCAGTCAAAAGTAATTACGTTTTAAAAAGAGAGATTCCAGAAGATCATTTTCGTCACATTTTAGTTTTTTATTTCTAAAAAGAGAAAAATGCGGCTCAGGTTCATCGAAATTTTGTGGCGTTTATGGTGATCGATGCTTAAGTAAACGCCAAAGTCAGAATTTGGTTGGCTCGTTTTCGTTCCGAAAATTTCGATGTTAAAGATGAACATTTCCCTGGCTAGCCTATCGTTGAAAAAGACGATGCAATTTTAAAAAAAATCGAAGTAGACTGACGTATTTTTTCCTGCGACATTGCTACGGAACTAAACATCGACCATAAAACACTTTTGAACCATTTACAAAAAATTTAATACCAAAAGAAACTCGATACTTGGGTTACCCATCAGTTTGCATTGAAAAAAGTTTAATGGACAGAGTTTCCATTGGGAATTGCTACTGATACGGAAAAAAATCAAGCCATTTTTGAAACAAATAATTATGAGTGATGAAAAGTGAATTACGTACGACAACAATGTGCGAAAAAGATCGTGGTCGAAGCTTCACAAACGATGGTAAAGCCCGGATTGACGCCAAGGAAGGTGATGCTGATTGTTTGGTGCGAATGAAAAGGAATTGTCCATCATGAGATGCTCTAACCTGGCAAAACCATTAATTCAACTATCTACTGTGAACAAATAATGCAATTGAAGCAGGTGATTAAAAAAGCCTGTCCGAAATTGATCAATAGGAAAAGCGTTGTCTTCCATCACGACATCACTAAACGACACACATGTTTAGTCTCTCTTCAAAAACTGAGAGAGCTTGGTTGAGAGGTTTTAATGCACCCACCGTATAGTCTAGACCTAGATCCAACCAATTACCATTTGTTTCACCCTCTGCGGAACTCTCTTAATGGTGTTAAGCTAGCTTAAAAAAAGGCTTGTGAAAATCACCTTGTTCAGTTTTTTGCCCAGAACTCGCAGAAATTCTACTGTGACGGAATTATGGTTTTACCAGAAAAAGGACAAAAGGTCATCAAACAAAACACCACATATATTACTGATCAGCTTTTTTAATTTATATAAATAAATTCAGTTTGAAAAATACGAAAAAAGCGAAATTACTTTTTCCCCAACCCAATATTAAATGACCCAATGTGAAAGGAAAAAAATAATTCTTACTAACCCTCAGTTCCTTTTAGAAGGGTTTCTGTTCAAATATATAAATTCATTCAACATTGTTTTTAAGTATGTTTAAAATTATTCATTATCAAATTATATAACAAATAAATGTTTGCAATCTTAAAAAATAATTTAAACCTGAGCAAAGATATTTAAAATATAACTCTCAATTTGAAATAATGACAAAAAAAGCTCCACATTTCCGATGTGCACATCTTTTTGGCAGTCAAATTTTATCTTATCCTTATCTTCAATTTAAATTTAGAGTAAAATTAGCTATGCAAATACTTATTTCAAACTTCGTATTTATAATGCCTCTTAATTGCACAAAAACAAGTTTGAAGTCAAAACTAACTGGAAATTATTTTCAATCTTTATATGCAATTGCTATGCTGTCAACAAATATTGTACACTTTCCAATTAGGAATTACTTGCTAATTACAAAAGTGCATTAATATTTATATATTTAATTAACATTCATTTTTAATCTTCCGTATTTTATAAATAATGCATAACAAATTACGATAACAGCAATTTTCTTTTAAACGTTAATTTAAATTTGTTGAAAGAGTTTAATCAGAAATATTTCTTTCTTAAGCAAACATTTAAAATAGTTTAACTAGTTTAATTGTTTTTTATAAATCTTTAAACAACTCTTCCATGAATTTTATATTTTGCTTTATAATTTGATTTGTACAATAAGGTATTAAAAACTGCGTCAATTAATGGTAATACTTATACTGCATAATGGAACACATTCCCAAGTATTACCTCTGTTTTATTATGCTGCATAAATGAGTAAACTTATTCGATTATTTGTATAATTTATTTTTATTTAAATATTTAAAACCAAAATTTACAATTTAGAAAATTAATGTGCTCACAAATTAGTCAGTCAGTTGAAAAATAACAATATAAAAAGGACTTAAATCTTAGTCATTTTGTTGAATAATTATGATTGCTTCTAGTACTTTAGTCTGAATTTTATCAAGCAAACCTATACTAATGTTTATGTAATGTTAAATGTCTATATATGATTTCAAATTCCTACAAAAACGAATTGATTACAAACCATATATTCTATCAAATATGATTAAATAATCACAATTTTTTTTTTATTTTTTCTGTCAATAAAGTTCGGTGAATGAATTCAGAACGGCCGATCTAACATCACTGGGGAAACAAAATGGTGCACCTGCATAGAGGCAAGTGTTGATCATCTTCCCCCACCGTTGTTCAGTTGAGGGTCGTTTATGTTCTGCGTAAGACGTGTTTTACAAAGTGCTCGTTCAGTGTGTTGGTTCTTAACTGAGAACAGGAAAATGAAAGAAGCAAAGATCAGTTTAAAGTTTGGTTTTACGATTTGCAAGATACCGAAAGAAATTCATGAGGGGTGGTGTAAATTAAACATCCACCATATTTGCCAGATCTCAATCCTCCAGACTTCTTCCTATTTCCCCGACTCAAACTCTCTTTGAAAGAGATTTGAACTTATTGCTGACATCCAGCGAAACGTGACGAAGCTTTTGAACTCCATCCCAAAAGGACACTTCTTGCGAATTTTTCAGGTCTTGTATAGCAGATCTCAGCGGTGCATAGTTATGTGAGGTGACTATTTTAAATGATGCTATGGTAACTTTCATTAATATTTCATTGACATTAATGTTACAAGACTATTCACCGAACTTTATTGTCAGAGATAGTATATACAATATATAATAAAGCATTATCAAATACAGTTATCGGCGCTATCAATTATTATAAATAGCATATTGGCAATTGATAAAGTATAAACAATAACTTTTACAACAGGTTCCAAACATAGTTATCACAGACCTGCATCGTAATTAAATTTGTCAGGTTTGTTTGCTTTTGCATATCACAATATGAGTGAAAATTAATGAAAATCTTGCCTCATCAAAAATAAATTTCATTTTGTCGTCTATGAAGTTTGAATCAGGACCGTAGCTAGAAGTGAATAATATGGGGGGGGGGGAGGCTCATATTCTCTCTCTCTCTCTCTGACGCAGAAAGATAAATTATTGCGTATGAATACTGTAAGAACTATGTTTCTTATTAAACTGATGTAATGGCTTCATTTTATGCTAAGAAAGAAATATGAAGATGAAAAATTCGAGTGTATAACTAGTGCCATAATAAACATCATGTTAGCTTCATATGTGAAAATAGCATGAGGGAGTGGTGAAACACTTATTTTAGTTACAATTTAATTTTTCTAAAAAACTGTTAAACGGTCTCAAAACTTAATTAGATTTTTTAACAGAAGCTCATTTGTATTTTCGGAGCATAAATTCATTTAGTGACCGTAGAAACTTAACCAGAGGGGGCTCCAAATATGTTAGGGGAGCCGACCCCTTCCCCTAGCACCATCTTAGCTACGGCCCTGGTATCAAACCTGTTATTTAATAAAATATGTTTTATAGACAATAGGTACTTGTAAGTTTACCAGTTTTATTTGTATTAAAAGGGTCTGGGACAGGAAATTCTGAAAAAAAAGTCGCAAATTTTTATGGGCTTAAGAATTATAACAGAGTTTTAGAGTTAAATTGCAAAAAGCGCATGCTTTTATCATTATTATTAAAGTTCGAATGAAACAGATTTTTAAGACCGAAAACGATTCTGAAGTCAAATTTCGGTAATCTTTCAGTTTTTGGCCGAAGATATAAATGAAAATGTCCGCGAAATATTTTTAAATAATTAATACATACATAAGTGTAATTAATTATAAATTAATGATACATGTAATTATATTTGTGGCCCAAATTGATTCTCTGCGCCTCTTCTAAGAAACTTAGCTGAAAAACAGCTTAAAAACTTAGTCATATATGCATTCCTTAATTTATAACTTGCACTAACAAGGAAGGTCTCCATAAGGGCATACTCAGAAAAATCTGAAAAAATTACAGAATGTTCTTCTCATATAGTTATATATGCTTATAAAAAAATTTCGGCGGAACCTCCTTATAACGTCCGTAAAAAAATAATAAAAATTTCGTTTATTTGGCGATTTATCTCCGGTTGGCGAAAAAACGAAATTTTGAAAAATACGCTTTTACGCTTCGAATACTTTTTAAAGAAAAAACTTTCTATGTTCAATTTATTTAAATAAGTTTAGTTTAAGTAATTTTAGTTTTGCATTTTTACTTTACTCTAAGTGTAATTTTGTCATATACGTTTATATGACAAAATATGACTTATAACAAAATAAAATTAATATATTTTATCATTTAAAACACAATTTAAATTGATTAAAGGTGTTCCAAATTGAAAAATACGCTGTTAAAAATCTGCTGCATTTTGTTGCAACGCACTCCTTTGCTTGTATAGAAAACGGTTACTTGGCCGTGAAATGGAGCTTTCTCATTGGTTGGAATAGAGATATTATATACAAGCGGTGGAGTGCGTTGCAACAAAATGCAGCAAATTTTTAACAGTGTATGACACGGTCAATTCATCGTGCTATGGAGCATTCTCATTGGTCAGAAGAGAGATATTCTATAAAAATAGTGGAGTGACGTTGCAGTAAATGCTGCAGATTTTTAACAGTGAAGTCAATTAAAATAAATTTTCAGATTCGTTAAAATCGTCTGCTTTTGGCGAGGAAATGCACTGCTCGCCAAATCCCGCGTCGCTTTCAGCTTTTCACGCCAATTATTCCAAACTATTTTATTTTTTTACATATCTAATAATGTAATTCCGCCGCTAATTTTCACTGATCCTTTATTACCTACATGAGTAGTTTAATTCGTATTTTTTTCAAAAAATTCTGAGTATGCCCCCAATGGAGACCTTCCTTGTAAGATCTTAAATCAGTCATGACTGATAATTATAAATATAACAAGAAATAGTGTCTCGTTTGAGCCGAAACAGGTAAAATCAACGAATAATGTTGAAAATTTATGATGGAAGGTACGATATTTTTGGAATACAGATATTTTCGGTGACATATTTTGAGCAGCATTTTCGTCGAAAATTCGTTTCCGGCGAAAATGCTGATTTTGGACCGAAATAGAGAATGAAACCCAATTTTTGATCGATCTCTAATGATTAAATGCAGAGATATAACATTTTTTGTCTTGTGTACGTGAGCAATCCATCCTCCGAGGTGAATTTTTACTTTTTTTTATCTAACAATCAATTTATTCATAATTTGTAAACTTTGATACGATATATCTAAATTTGCTTTTAATTTATGTCTATGAAATTCTCAGCAGAGTTTCTATATTTGCATAAGTCACACTTGAAAAAACTTCAGTTTATAATTTATTATGAATTTTATAATTAATATTTTTTGAATCGTAGTGTTAAATTAAAATTTTATGTACATAACAATACAATTTTTTTTCAAATTTGGCTAGTGGTTCAAGTGTTATATTAAAAATTAAATATATTTAATATTTTTTAATTTAATTTTTTTGAAATATTTTAATTTTTCAGTATTTTTTACTTGGAATATCTATTTAATATAAACACATGTTTCACAAAAAAAAATCAATTCGAAAATACCTATAAATAAAAAAAGAAGGATTTTATTGCGTCAAATGTGTCAGTTTATGTCAAAGCTTCTGAAAATCTTGAAGATAAATTAAAATTAACATTTTTTGTAAGGATCAATGCAAAAAATTAACAGATCAGGCAAGTTGTTCAAAAATTATATAAAAAATTTATTTTTAAATCGAATTTGTTTTACATGTTTAAAATTTTTAATATTTTTTAACGTGCAATATTTATTTTATATAAATACATATTTTACAAAAAAAATCCATTCGAAAATATCTATAAATAATAATAATAATAAAATAGAATTTTATGCCACGGAGCAAAATGTGTCAACTTATGTCAAATTTCAAACAAATATTGAAAAAACCCTTCATTACAAAAATAAATAAAAATAATGAGTCAAGATGCAATATAACGTAATCATAGACAGCAATGTGAATGTATATTTATCGTTGCTATAAACAGAGTAAAATCATTAAACGTAAAATTCCAAGATGGATATGTTTTTGTATATAATAAATTAAGAAGATAACTGAGCAATTAGATCATTTTTCGAGATAAGGGAAATAAAAATATTTTCAATTTTACTTATTTACTTTACATAAATCTGATAAATCTGTAAGATTACATTGTTGATACAAAAGTTGATTTTTTTTTTTTTTTTACTTACGGCTCAATATGTCAAGTAATCATTAAACAGAATGATATTTATAATCTACAAAAGAGATTAAACGAGTAGTACAGTAGACTCCCAGAAATCCGCACAACTTTGAAACAGAGGTAGTGCGGATTTTAGAAATTTGCGAATTTCTGATCATTGTATTGTCTAAATTTTTTAAACAGTAATTTCAATGTAATTTATAACGAATCGAAATTATGATGAATGTTTACAATATAGTAAAATATTAAAATAATTAAGTAAAGTAATAAAGTAAAATAATAAAAATTTTAATAATTTTTAAAATATTAACACCTAAAGGTGAAGTAAATAACCAAAAATGTATAGTTCTATATTCATTCGGAGGTATTTTTCCTAGATTATACAATGAAACTTGCCTCATAATGGTGCACTACTAATTCATATCAAAATCATAAAAAATGAAGTTTTATTTCAGGTTTAGCCATACTTTATTACCAAAAATCTTTCTTTATATATAAATATATTTGGTAAAACGATTGTGATTACCAATGATATCAGCAATATCTTAAAATTTATCCTTCCTTCATAAAAAAAAAAAAAAAACTATCATGAATGCGCTCTTTATTGATTGCGATAGAAACTTTTTTTTTCTACCTGTGTCTGAATACATTTAGATGGGGTAACGCCCCCCCCCCCCCCAGATTGTTTTATTCATTGTTTACCTTCTCTTTTTCACTTTTTAGTTTTTCTAGTTACTTATTTTTGGCGCACTATATCCCTCAAGGGATTTTTGCGCCATACAACCCCATATAACCAACCAACCTTCATAAAAAAGCATTATTTCAGTAATGTTAACGAAAATTACCTATTAAAAATATATGAAGTTGGTACAAAGATAAAAAAGTCTCTACATCAGAGCTTTATATTTGTTTTTATTGTAAATTATGTGCAGATTTTAGAGAGTTGTGGATGTGAGGGAGTCTAGTGTACATTTTAAAAAGTAAGAAAGTTTTCCTTAAGTATTTTCGTCGAAAAACATACTCTTAATTGATTGGCCATGTAGTATGGCCATGTGCATAATATGGCCGAATTGTGGCTCAACTTGAGCTATTTTTTGGTTGACATTTTAAGAGAGTGCGTTGCAAAGTATTTATTATTCATTTACATGGTCACATAAAAGTATTCCTTCACATAATGGTCTACAGGGAAAATTTGTTTGCAATATATTTTAGGTATGTTCAAAATATAAAGATGTTCATATACATTATTGAGGCTTACTACAAGTTACTTGTTAGCATGATGTGCATAACATTTATCGTTCGTTTACAGAGACACACAAAAAATTTGGAGATTTGCGTCTGGGGTATTTTCTAATAGCGAGAATTGCTGCAAATTCAATTCATTTATTCTATGCGTGACACGTTTAACTAAATTTTCGCTTTTGATGTGGGGTGTACAAATGCTATTGATCATATACAGAACTGCACAAAAGAATTCGTAAGTATTGAAGTGTAAAATCCTTAATTGATTTTTTCAGATCCAAATTGAACTATATTTGGCAATTTAAGACGTGTTTCTATAGTATAAATAAAATGATATTAAGGGCGACGCAAAAAACTGGATACATGAACTGCTATGGATGATAATTTCTGGAAGCATAATTTCAGTAGTTTAGGTCTTTATTGTTATTATTATTATTAATAATTACCTGAATTGAATTTTAGCTTAATTTATCGCGCATATAAAAATCTATTGGAAATTATACAGACCTCTACAAAAGAATTTAAACATACTTTCGTGCAGTTATAGACATTGCTGAAGGAGATTTTTCAGCCTATTGTGTTTATTTTTTAATTAAACTAAGTTTCAGCATGCTATTTAAATAATATGCATATCTGTAGATTAAGTGCAAGTCTAAACAAAAGAGTTGTACTTCTTTTCTTGCTGTGGACGAAAATTGTAGAAACTTGCTTTTAAAATCTGTTGTGCTTTTTCTAATATGTTTATTTAGATTTTTATTTTCACTTCATCAAACAGCAAACCTCCAATACATACTTTCGGACGTGTTGGCAAGCGTTTCATAATCTCTGTTTAATGCATGATTTTCCTTTCCTGTTGCTTTATAATGTAGATTATACATTTAAAGTTTAACTTTTAATTATTATAATACAAGCATGTCATTTAAAATTATAAGTTAGTTTATAGTTAATTTTTAATGCAAGGATATTTATCATATACACTCAAAGATTTAAAGATATTTTTTGATAAAAATATTTTCTTTCATAACTGACTACTTTAATCTTGGAACATGTAAATCTTTACTGATATGCGAACTCGCCATACTTTATCTGTGTATTCTGGACTTGTTGTTATCGGTAAACGTTATCAACTCTGTCGTTACCTTACACTTTCCTTTACAAAGAAAATAGGTAGCTTGTAATTCCTTGATTACATTCCTCTGTCTGCAAAAACATATCAACTTATAGCATTTAGAAACAGCTTCATCGGTAAGATTTTTGTTAATATGGTGTTTTATTCTCTGAGCAATCTTTTTATTCGAATTTTTTTGTATTTCTAATATTCTTTTTAAAACGATAGTTGATTTTTACAGTTTCGTTCATCTGACGAAATCATATTTCGTCTCAGTCCGCTGTCTGCCCGTCACAAAGTCCGCACACAAACACTATATTAGTCAGAGATTTCAAATTTTGTGTACTTACAGCTGAATATTTCGTCTCATACGAAAAATCATAAAATTTTGAAAAAGTCTATTATTTTATTTTATTTAACTTCCTCAATGTGATCCATTCAGTTTTGCGATTTAAATTTTAAAAGAGAACCTTAATTTCAACGTTTTGCGTTTAGACGTCATAGTTTATAGGTAAAGCGCCTCTTTAGTGAACAGAAGGTTCTTAGTTCGAGTCTCGGTGTTGGAAAAGAAATTTCATATTAAGATGGATTTAATTAAAGGAAATTTCGTTTTTTGCCAATTTAAGGTTTTATATTGCAAGGATTTCGTTCAACTGACATTCATAACATTTTTTAATCTAATTTTTGTTCTATTTTAAAAGTTATTGCGATTTATTAATTATTTAACATTTTAAATTTCGTTTAAGCAATTTTTTTCGTTTTTAGAAATTTAAAATTTTATTTACATCTCCCACTCAAATATTTTTAATTTTGAATCTTCAAAAAATTTGGAATTTCGAATTTTATATAAATAATTTAAGTTGAACATTTTTAATTTAATAAAAATAAACAACTTTCTTTTATAATTATTTTTAAATTAAATTTATAAGTGCTGCCATCTTTGTAAGTATTAAATCATTATGAATTAACAATTTGGATTTATGAAGAATAGGATAAGTTGTTTTGAAATAAATGTTTAACGAAACCCTCTGTGTGATCTACGATTACAACCATTTGTTAACATTTTGGAGCATAATTGAAAACTGTTAACAAATTCGGTTTGTATGTATGTTCGCCTATCCATCTGACTGTCCATTTGTCCGTCTGCCTGCCATCTGTCGGTGCAAAAATAATGTCACGCAAATATTATCATTCTGCCACGAAATGAAAATATGTTATTGTGGTTTACTATGGTATTTTCGGCATTGAAAATGAAGTGTGTAATATTTGCGTTTGAGTTTTATGAGACTCGAAAAAATGCCATAACATTACAATTTATGGCAAAAAAAAATCGTCTGTGCTGCATTTCAATGATATTACGTTAGTTTAAGCATATAGAAATTTGTAACACTAATGTTTACCGAAAAGTGCTTACTGTATAATATGGTGTGGATAGAATTTATCATTGAATTACACGGACACACAAAAGAATTTTTCTACAGTACGGTCGAAGACCAATTATTACTCGAAGTAAGTTTTCAGTTGTGCTACGTGTTTTTAAATTTACCATATATACTCGTGTATAAAATGACCATGTAACTTTCGAATTTAAATTCTGCAAAAAAATCAAACCGAAAATGTGACATGCCAGTGTGAAAGAGTACTAAGCAGACAAAAACGAATCATTGAAAAAAAATTAATGACAAATTTTAATGACAAATTTCTAGTATTGTATATTTTATATATTATTTTAGTATACATTCACACAAAAAACCAGAATATTGCAGCATTCGAAGTTTTTGTTTTCTCTTTTTTAATTGATTCGTATATAAGTCTCCCTCCAATTTGCTTGCCAAAAATTGTCAGAAATTCCTCGACTTTTAAACACGAGGTAGCACGGTAACTATATTTTTGAGTTTTACTATGTATTTATAAATTTAATTGATCATATTCAAGGCTGCACAAAAGATCTCAAACATATTTATGTTTATACAGGGTGTTTCAAAAATGACAGGTATATTTGAAAAATCAATAAAAATTAAATGGGTAGCTTTAGAAATACACCGTTTGTTGCAATATGTTTGGGACAACAGTAAATTTTCAAGCATTCAACTTTCAAAATTAGTTAAAATTTTCTACAACAGATGGCGCTGCAGGAAATTTTAAAGCTATAGTAGAAAACGCTACCTGTGAGTTTGCCATTCTGTAAAGCCTCTGGCCCTGCCCGCGAAAACACTCGCGAGATAATGCCATTCCTATGGGAAGGCATTTTTATAATAACTCTTTCGCATTTTGACATTTTTAATTTTTATTTAATTTTATTTATTTATTTATTTATTTATTTATTATTATTATTATTTTTTTTTTTTTTTTTTTTTTTTTTTTTTTTTTTTTTTTGCATTGCATTGCATTGCATTGCATAGCTGATGTCTCTCTGAAGATCGCTCCTTGATTATATTTTTTTATTTTGGTCGCAGGTATTTTCTATAAAGTTACTTTTACTTTTAAAATCGGTTTCAAAAGTGAAAGTAACTTTATTAAAAAATATCTGTGACCAAAATCGAAAAAATCGGGAAGCAATCTTGAGAGGGACCTCAGCTATGCAATGCAAAAAAACATATTTTTAAATGTCAAAATGTGAAAGAGTTATTACAAAAATGCCTCGCCATAGGAATAGCATTTGTTCGCGAGTGTCTCCGCGGGTAGGGACAGAGGCTTTACAGAATGGCAAACTCACAAATTGCGTTTTCTACTATAGCTTTCAAATTTCCTGCAGCGTCATCTGTTGTTGAAAATTTGAACTCATTTCGAAAGTTGTATGCCTGAAAATTTACTACAGTCCCAAATATATTGCAACAAACGGTGTCATTCTAACGCTGCCTGTTTAATTTTTATTGATTTTTTAAATATACCGGTCATTTTTGCAACACCCTGTATATGGAAAGCGTTAAATGGGAATTTCCAGACGTGCTATGCTTTCAACTGTCCAAAATCTTAGCATATTTTTTAGTATACCTACTAAACTATGGATCAAACATTGTACTGCATAAGGAAATTCTAACATTATTCTGTTTTTATTAGTAATTAGTAAAATTGGAATTAAAATGCGTGATGCGCTTTCGAATCTGTTTATCTTCTTAAGACCCCTAGGTTTATTTATGTATCTTTATTAATTTCAGTTATGGATTTATATTAACAAACTAATAATTAAGAAAGATTGAACAGCTAAAAGAATTAAATTTCATTTTTTGTAAAAAAATTTGATGGTCAAAAAGTACATTTTTTGAGAAATTTTTAAAAGTTTTTTTATTTTTATTTTTATTTATTTTTTTATTTTTTTTATTTTTTTTTTTTTGCATTGCATTGCATTGCACTGGATTGCAAAAACAATATAATTCATAAAATAAATAATTGTTTAGTCATTTTTATCACTAATCTACTCTACAAACGGTATCTTAAAGCACAGTAAAATTGTTTAAGTTTTCATTTTTGTACATTTCACACATTCTGCAGCAATTCTGCCATTTTACTTATCCATCATACGTAGTATAGGGTAAGTCTTGCAATCGTTTTAAAAATCGAAAAAAATTTTTTGACGGATATACACGTTTCATATACTGGAGATTTCGAAAAACATATTTTTAGAAAAAAAAATTTGTCGTCCGTCCGTCTGTGTGCCTGTCTGTCTGTCTGTCTGTAACCGCTCTATCGCCCGAACAAATTGAGATAGAGACTTGAAATTTTGTATGTACTTAGTATGTAAGAATGGGACGAAGCCTATTTAATATCAGTAACCTCGATTAACCGGAACTATTTTTTTCGGACTCTCGAAAAATTCGTTCTGATGAAAGGTACATAAAAATTTTCGAATTTTTTTATTTTAAGGAGTGGATGTAAAAGGCAATAAAATAACACAAATTTTGTATAAAAAACGAAGTCGATCGGATTATTAATTGCCGAGATATCTGTAATCCTGTTTTTCACATTCTTCGATTTTTCATGACCCTGCATTTCATTCAAATTTCAATACAAAGATATATTTTAATTGGAAATGAGACGCTTAATTCGACGCAGTAAACTTTTAGTTAATATGATTATTATTTTTGGAGTTATAAGGATGTTTCTTTTACGCAATCTGGTACTTAGCTGAGTATTTTGGCGTTTTGTATAATTTGTCGAAATGGGGTCATCAGCAATTCATTATAGAGCATATATATTGAGCTATGCATATTAAAAGTATTAAAATGCATGTTTAAGTTTTGTTTTGGAATTGCAATGCATTTTATAAATAGTTTACACATGTTTTATTTTCATATTTTATATTATGCATATCTATGATGGGTAAGTGTTACGGTGGCCTCCAACGACTAGTTTATATAACACGTATTGCATTGATATTTAATAAATCCGTTTAATTTTTATGCTTACAGATTATCATGGAGAGAAAACTTTCAGGAGAACATGACGCAGCTTCCAACGCAAATCACTCGCGGAGATATTATAGAAATACTCAGCACAGGTATGTATATTACTTTACATTCGCTGCATATATGTAAACGAAAAAACAGGACTGTAAGAAAGATAATATACTCTGTAAAAAAAGATGTAATTTTACAGATGAATACTCTACATTCAGATAAATAATACCGACTTCCACTAGAATGAATAAGAAGACGCTTTCTGAGTCCTTAAACCAGAAATATAGATTTCCGGGCTATGAAAAAGGGTAAACAACTAAGCTGAATAGACGAAATGATCTAGAATTTCTAGTCTCTTACTTTTTAGATGACAAAATGATGGTGAATTGTTTCAGTAGTGTGGAATTATCTTTTGATTTCGGGTATGATTTCATAAACAAGAATTAACGTGACTAAAACTAACCTCTTGTGTTCGCATCTGTTTTCAGAGATTTTTAAATATGTTTGATCACAAGAATATAGGAAAACACTCTTGAATTTTAGTAGTCGATTCTTGAACCCTCTAGCAAAGGGAACTAAAATTTAAATGGATGACAAGGGACTATTTTTCTAGAACCATAATTTAGGTTCTTACTAAATATACTTACTAAAATTTCATCTGTATACCGTACAAAAATAAGAATTAGTAATTATACAAATTATGTAAGTAATTATATAAAACTTGTTTTTGTAAAGCTACAGAAATGAATAGCTTTGCAAAAGATTCTTTTAAAACTGCAAAAGAATCTTACTAAAATTTTATCTGTATCCCGGGTTGCAGTTACGCAAAATGTTCTTGGTATCCCACTTTTTAAAATGCACAACCACTGGATTTATATCCCACTTTCTTGTGACGTCAAAATGACATACACGGGATCTTAATCAGTGGGACCTTAATCAGGGTCTCAACGAAAGTAAAATTCTCTGTGACTGGATTTAGGTCCCGTTCTGATAGCGGGATGTATATCAGTGGGACGTTGATCAGGATTTCGTGAAAAGTGAAATGCACAAGCACTGGATTTATATCCCACTTTCTTGTGACGTCAAAATGACGTACCGGGACCTTAATCAGGCGCCTCAACAGGACACCTCTGTTTTTCTTTCAGGTACATTTCTAGAAACAAAGTTGAAATCGGCGGAAAAGTCTACGTAAAAATTACTAATGTGAGCTCATTTTTACCTCTTCCAATTACTCCAGATCTCAGGAATAAAATGCATAATTTAAGAAAACTGCAAATTTATATCTTCGTTGTAATGTTATTTTCGTATATTAGGTGAAAAATATTTCTTATTTTACATATTTGGTATACGGGGGGGGGGGGACAGCGGCGAAAAGACCGAGCGCGACTAATGACGTTGTGAAAAAAGTCGCGACTACTCGCGGGTTAAAAAAAATATTAATAACCTTACAACTTTTTTGAATTTCATTACAAACATATACCTGTTACATGAATTTTTGTTGTTGCCATCATGAAACGTTCTAGGCATCCCAGTTTCTAAGAAAATTCTTAGTATCTTCACAGTTTTTATTTTATTTTATTTATTATTTTTTACGATGTACGTCAAAACAAAAATTGTTATCAGTAAACTGGTACATAATCCATATATAGTGTCAATAATACAAAGTCTCTTACTATAAGCTAAATCCGAATTTTCATTCAAAACTACTGAATCCGAATTTTCAATAAAAATTGACAATAAAGGCTACATACGAAATTCGCATCAAATTAATTCGATTTGTATGAAATGTACTCGTTATTTAGGGAATTGCATCTTAATTTTGTCAATGGGCCTTATGAATTGTCACCTCTTTCTCGCAAGGCATAATATCTAGCCTAGTATTATTTGGGGACGACTGTTGGTCCTTTCCAAAACTACTTATGATGTTATATATTTCACAGAAAGAAAAATAAGATTTTTAATTTTTTAAAGAGTGAAACATATGTTTGTAGTAAAAAGGTCACTAACGGTTCAAAGTGATTTAAGCAAACTTTTATTATCATTATTAATATAATTAAATAACGATGTATGTCATAATGATAATTATATATGCAATAATATCATTACTGTACATTAGGGTGGGCCGAAAAAAACTTTTTTTCGATTTTCAATAATGGCGGGTGCGGAAAAGGGGCCACTAGTGGCACTCAGTTCACACAAAAATTTTGAGATTTTTTGGACTTTTCCTTACCCTGCAGCAAATGGCTTGAAGTTTTGCAAAAATGTTGATTTTTGAACTTTTTTAGCTAAAAAGTTAAAAATGTTAAATTAAATTTATTTCGGTTGTATATACTTGGGAAGGCATATTTAATGTACCAAATGCTTAAATAAGTTATGATAATGCATTTTTTAATTACTATGTGTATTTTTAATTAGCCGATTTTCATAGCTTTTTCACGTATAACAGGCAAAAATTGTATTAGTTTGAATCGTTCGTTAATTTCTCTCTTATTTATGTCCCTTGGTCTTTATATTTTTTTCTATGCGTTAAAGATCATATATTTGGGCAACGGTCAGCAGTATAACTCAAAAATAAATCTGGAAGATGAGAAGGGGGTGACGCAAAGGTGAAAAAGCAGCACACTTAGCGTCCGCAATGCCTCATTGTAATGTTAAAGGAGTAAAGGAGGAAACAGAAGAGAGGAGAAAATGCGATAAGAAATTATTATTTTACTATGCTCAAAACCTGCGACATGTGTTCAGTGTGGACGTGACACCTTTTCCTAGTTAGATTCAGTACTTTTTGAATCGTTTGGTGTGCCATTACAGCGTTTTGTGCGTTTTATTACGACGAACTTAGAAATGGCTAGTATGAAGGTCCATGGCAATGTAAAAGACACACGACAGCATGAAAAGTATCCTTTTTGGGGCACCATGCTTATTGAAAGATTTGAATTTGCTAACTTATACTGATAACATGCGCCACAACTACTGGTTGAGAAGCGATATGGGAAAAAAGTCGGGAAATTCAATATCAGTCAGTAGATGATGTTATTAAAATGGTAGGTGAAAAAGTTACCGAAATCTGCATAAAAGCTTCCATACCAGTGTTTTCCCAACGATCAATTTACAGAAAGATTAAAAACTGTTAAAAGAAATGTAGATTATTGAAGAAATCCTGTAATCGTATGGGCTTGAAAATCAAGACAGCCCGCGAAGAATTCGTATGAAATGCAGACGGCTCTCTGTTTCACATTGCATATTGTAAGTGTAACGTCTTGAACAATCGTAGCTGCGACATTGGGCGTTAAGTGTCCCAACAATAGGTGGACTTCTTAAAAGACCACTATCTCTCGTTAAATTTCATTTTACGCGATATTTTCTTCTTAAAAGTTTTGCATGTTTTTAAATCAATATTTCTGATAAACATTTTTTGATTAGTTCTTTGATCATTCAAGAAGTCCACCTCTCGATGCGGATGTCGAAGCTACAGTTGTTTAAGTCTTCCAAGCTGCAATGTGAAACAGAGAGGCTTCTGCATTCCATACGAATTCTTCGCGGGTTGTCTTGACTTTCAAGCCCATACGATTACAGGATTTCCTCAAGGATCTACAATTCTTTTAATAGTTTCTGTAAATTGATCGTTGGGAAAGGTATGGAAGCTTTTATCCAGATTTCGGTAACTTATTCACCTACCAATTTAAATAACATCATCTGCTGACTGATATTGAATTTCTCGATTTTCTTCCATATCGCTAGTAGTTGTGCCACATGTTAACAGTATAAGTTGGCAATTTCAAGTCTTTCAATTAGCATGGTGCCCCAAAAAGGATACTTTTCATGCTGCCGTGTGTCTTTTACATTGCCATGGACCTTCATGCAATCCATTTCTAAGCTCGTAGTCGCACAAAACACTGTAATGGCACGTCAAACGATCCAAAAAGTACTAAATCTCACTTGGAAAATATTTCACGTGTACACTGAAAAATGTAGCAGACATGTAGCAGGTTTTGAGCATGGTAAAACAATAACAATCCCTTATCGCATTTTCTCCTCTCTTCTATTTCCCTCTTCACTCCTTCAACATTACAATGAGGCATTGCGGACACTTAGAGTCCTGCTTCACCCCTTTCTCACCTTCCAGATTTGTTTTTGAGTTATACTGATGCCCGTTGCCCAAATATATGACTTTTGAAGCATAGAAAAAATATAAAGACCAAGGGACATAAATAAGAGAGAAATTAAAGAGCGATTCAAACCAATGCAATTTTTGCCTGTTATACGTGAAAAAGCTATCAAAATCGGCTAATTAAAAATACACATAGCAATTAAATAATGCATTATCGGAACTTATTTAAGCATTTAGTACGTTAACTATATCTTTTCAAGTAAATACAACCAAAATAAATTTAATTTAACATTTTTAACATTTTTAACTTTTTAGCTAAAAAAGTTCCAAAATCAGCAGTTTTGTAAAACTTCAAGCCATTTGCGGCAGGGTAAGGAAAAGTCCAAAAAATCACAATTTTTTTGTGTGAACTGAGTGCCACCATTGGCCACTTTTCCGCACCCGCCATCATTGAAAATCGAAAAAAAGTTTTTTTCGGCCCACTCTACTGTACATAGATAATAAGAAAAATAACTCTTAAGATAAAAATATAATTTAACTATAATTTCTGAAACTTTACGTTCACTTTGATTTTGTACATAATATTTAAAATAAAAACTTATTATTTATTTGCATAAAAACATGCAAAAATTATTTTATGTTATTTTAGTAAAATAAATCATAAATTTTGATTTTAAATATTTTATAACTGTTAAAACAAAGTAATATCGAAATCGAAAAAAATATTAAACCTAAAAATACTCTTTCTATAGCATCTAAATCCTTTTTCTATACCGGAGTTCCCAAACTGCTTAACCCGTGAGTGTAAAAAATGATCCCCCAACAAACTAACTAAACCTTTTGATATGTGTGTACTCTAAAAAATAACCTTAGAATGTATCGTAAAATATCAAAATTAAATCCCACTTTAGCAGACAGGAAAGTCTAACAGTTTTAAGCGTTGTTTATAATTGGAACTATTGGTAAACCGACTGGTAAAATTACGAGAATATGAAAATATATTAGGAATTTATAAATTTTTCAGGATTTCTACAGATTGCAAATTATATTGGGTGAGGGGGCTTACTTTCAGTACTTTTCAGTGAACATTTTACTTACCCATCCGTAGTATAGGGTAAGTCTTGCAATCGTTTTGAAAATCGAAAATTTTTTTTGACGGATTTACACGTTTTGGATAGTGGAGATTCCGAAAAACATATTTTTAGAAAAAAAAATTTGCCGTCCGTCTGTCTGTCTGTCTGTCTGTCAGTCTGTCTGTCTGTCTGTAAACGCTCTATCTCCCGAACGAATTGAGATAGAGACTTGAAATTTTGTATGTAGTTAGTATGTAAGAATGGGACGAACCCTATTTAATATCAGTAACCTCGATTATCCGGAACTATTTTTTTTCGGACTCTCCAAAAATTCGTTCTGATGAAAGGTATATAAAAATTTTCGAATTTTTTTGTTCTAAGGAATGAACATAAAAGGCAATAAAATAACAAACATTTTGCATATAGAACGAAGTCGATCGGATTATTAGTTGCCGAGATATTTGTAATCCTGTTTTCCACCTTCTCGGATTTTTCATGACCCTGTATTTCATTCAAATTTCAATTCAGAGGTATATTTTAATTGGAAATGAGACGCTTAATCCGACGCAGTTAATTGTTAGTTAATAGAATTATTATTTTTTTGAGTTATAAAGATGTTTCTTTTACGCAGTTCGGTACTACTTGAGTAGTTTGGCGTTTTATATAATTTGTCGAAATTGGTACATCAGCAGTTCTTTAATATAGCATTACTATGTATATTAGCAATATTTAAATTTTGTTTATGAATTGCAATGCATTGTTCAAATAGTTTTCACATGTTTTATTTTCATATACATATCCATGATGGGTAAGTATTACGATGGCCCCCAACGACTAGTTTTATTTGGAATCTCTTTAATATGCATATAAAATGTTGCCGTATTTGCTGCGTGTATAAAAATTACACATTAAAAATAAATAAATTCGGTGAACTGTAAAATTTTATTATACTAACAACTCAAAGAGCGAAATCTTTGGTTGCATCTTAAAAATTTGGAAGGTTATGCTTTGATAGGATTTCTAATTAACTTAATTCATTTCTGATCAATATTTGTGTAGCGCATCTTAGAGGAGCCATAAAAGGTTAGAAATTTAATATGATCATTCTAAGATGTATTTCCTTCATCAGAATTTTTTAAGAGATATATTATGTTCACTATGATAACATATCCGTGGGAAATCAATAGTGAATCTTTATTGGGATATTTCCTTTATTGCACTTGAAGAGTGTTTATAAATTAGAGGTCAATATGTCATTATCTCTAACATATTTCGTTTTCAAGTAATCAACATAAACTCTCTTTAACTGATAGTGAAAATTCTAACACAACATTCCAGTTTTTTTCTTATAGATACATTAAACAAACTGTATTAGAGATAAAACAAATTATTTGTAACTGTCATCAATTGCCTCATATCTCAATCATAATAAACATTAATTTATTGTTATAACAATCTTTCGAACTATTTCCTAAATGAAATTTAATTCTTCATTTCACTTTATCTAAAAATCTTATAAACAAAATATATATATATATTTTTTTGGTAGCAGTCATGACTCGCTTCGCTTATTGCACTATTTATTTATTTATCTATTTTTTACGTTGAGTCTCATTTACAATAATAATATCTTCAAATTTTGATAAGTCGCAACAAATATTGGCTGAATTTTTCTCATATTTTGACGAGTACTTACTGTTAATCAGAAATGAAAATGGACACTCCAAACCAACTGATGTTTAAACAGAAGTGAGTAGTAGTTACCTTGATGTTTTTACTTTATTATGGAACCCAACTTATATCCTTTTTTTTTTTAAACTCATCTATTTTTTCCATTTATTCTTTTGTTAAATTAAAAAAAACACCTAATGCTACTTTCGCTAATGTTAATATACTGATCGGCGTAAAGAATAGATAAAAACGATTTTTAATTAAAAAGTCTTCATATTTTATGTTTGTTATATAATTCTTTTCCCCAGAAGTGTGTGAAGACTCGAGCCGTTAATTCCCAAACTGGCTCAGTCCATTTTTTATTCTTTAATATTTAAATATAGTAAAAACTCTGAATAGCATAAATCTCATTGAACAGATTCCTGCATCGAGTTCGGTTTTTTTTTTTTTTTTTTTTTTTTTAGCACCAGTTCGAATCTATGTCACTTTCTCCAATTTTAGCCAATCGTATTGCTGAGCTCGGCTGAGCCAGTTTGGAAATTGACGACCCGCGTGAAGACCCATACTTCTTGCCCCACCAGTGGCCGAGAGGTAAGGACCTCTCAACTGGTAGACGGCAGGTGCTGGGTTCGAACCCAATCGCGGCTGTCGGCCTAACCGTTCGGAGTTTTCGTGGTTTTCTTCGAACCTTGCGTAAATACGGGTTAGGTTCCCTTAGAAAGACCCCCACGAAGGGCACTCCCCCTTGGTCCTATATCCCTAGCGTAGATAATCGGACGACAAAAAATAAACCAAACCAAACCCATACTTCTTAAATTGAAGGTCATATTTGAAACGGGTCGGGTCATAATAAATATTTTTTTTTTAATAAGCCCAACGATAAGAAAATACATGTACCGAACAGAACTGAAAATATTTAAGGGGTAAAATTTTCATATAAATATGCATATAGTATTCTATAGAAAACCTTAAATTGCTTACTATTGTTTTATTTTCTTTATTTATTTTATTTTTTAGTTGGGCCTGACTTTATTGTATTGATTTTTGCACGAGCCGTGAAGTGAATAAATGTAAATCACCTGGCCATGTAAATTTTAACCTATTCAGAAGTTAAAAAAAAAAAAAAAAAAAAAAAAATGTGAAACTATAATTGTTTTTCCCCTGAGTTCGTGATACTCACAATACGATGAATACTGAAATTTCATAGCCTTTTTACTTTTGATTTTTCTAATTTTTCTTGTTGGCTGGATTCAAAATAAAACCGAAATTATAACACTCATGTAAGAAAAACATAGAAATCACTTTTAATTTTCGAATCCGCAGAACCCGAATTAATAAAATTTTCATCTTTATCTTTCTTCTTTTCCATCGGAATTTGTTAATGAACCCTACTTCGCAGCAAAAATCTATGCTCCAACTTTAAACAATTTAATCGCTGAATAATGGAACTTTTTTTTTGTCTCACTTGTCAGTGTAATACAAAAAATTGACTAAATATTGCTAATAGGATTGGGGGGAGGGGGGAAAGGATGTATAAAAAATTACATTTATCAATTTTTTAATTTATGTTTTTATTGGTTCAAATCACTTTTTAAGTGTGTCTTTACTTCATTTGAAACATTTTTTGTAATTGCAACTATGTGTATATGACTAACGGTTTAGAAACATCATTGAGAATGGTCACCCTGTATAAGTAAAGATTATGCTAATGAATATTTTTTTATTTTCGTCCAATTTAGAATATTTGTCAACCGAAGTTTGCACTTAGAAAAGATTATGTTCTTTGGATTTGATATGGATTATACACTAGCCCGTAAGTATTTTTTAAGTATTTTGTATGCATTAAATTCGGTTAAATCAAAAGATCATTAAAAAAAAAATCTTTCTTTCATTCTTTATTTTTAAATGATCACTTTTCTTTCTAAGCATACCCATATGTAAGTAGAAAATAAATTCTGTATTGAAACACGGTATAATAGTTTTGTTAATATTTTTCAAAAATATTGTTTTCTGAAAAGCAAATCTTTCTAGAGGATGTAGATACATAATTCAGATGTAATGCGGTAGTCTCACTCAATTTAATTTATAGTTATTATATATGATTATTACATATACAAAATATATTTTGTTCTGTGATATATATACCGGGTGTCCCAAAAATGACTGATGGATTTTAAAATTCAATAACTTGCAAACGGTGATAGCTATTAAAAAAATTTTACAGGAGGGTTATGTATAATATCAGGAGTTTTTTTAACCGTAATTTTTTATTTTAGTTCGCATCTCAAAAATAGGTGGCGCTGACGGCGATTGAAGGCCAGGTCGACGCTTCACTCAGCACTGATTACCTGGACTTCAATCGCCGTCAGCGCCACCTATTGTTTGAGATGCGAACTAAAATAAAAAATACGGTAAAAAAAACTCCTGACATTATACATAACTCTCCTGCAAAAAATTTTTAAATAGCTGTCACCGTTTGGAAATTATTGAATTTTAAAATCCATCAGTCATTTTTGGGACACCCGGTATATATATATATATACATGCATATATATGTATATATTTATTTATATATATATATATAAAATATTTTAAAAGACGGGAATTTTATGCATTTCTCGTCATAAGCTTTTTAGAAATATTTCACGTATTGGCACCTAATACAAGGTTATATTACTATCTTAAAATAATAATTTTTTATGTGACTTATCTACTCATTTTTCATTTTTATAATATTTGTTTTAAAATGGTCAATTTATTCAATACTTTTTTCCATATTTACTCAGTACTTATTAAGATTTTCTACATTTTTTCATTTTTTTCAATAAGTTTTAATTTATTTCTTTTTCTCTTATTCCACTTTTCTTTATGGATCTAGATGGCAGCACTAAATAAATATACATATATATGTATATATATTTTGATCTAATTGAAATATCAATTTCTTTTATTACACCTGAGGACAGCAATATTTTTGTTTTTATTGACAAGCCCCTGGTTTCAAGCCACATGTTTAATAGTTTTGTATCTGATTGCATCATTGCATTATAACTTGATTAATTAAAATAATTATTAACTGCTCATATTGTAATATAACTAATTTAAAGTGATATATATTTCATTTTAACACTTTCCAACATCGTTGAAAATGTTTATTAATTCGGTCCGTCAGCCTGTGTTCCAACTCTCGTAAATATAGTCCGATTGCTATTAAATGGATAGATACTATTGATATTTATTATGGCATGTTCGGTATTGAAATAAAATATGTAGCATTTTCGGTTCATTAACAAGAGCATTCAAAAGAATGCCATTACTTTACGGTCTATGGGAAAAACATTTAAAATGTTTTTTTTTTTAAAATAATATTTGAATATTTAAAACATACTTCATCTGATAATGAACTTGCAAGAAGCACAAAAACGTTTGATTTTGTAAGAAAATGCTCAATATTTGAACAACACTGCTCAAAACAATTAAAGGTTATTTGAAGTTTTATATAAAATAAAGATATAAACGAAATTTTTTTGCCGAAAATAGAAGAAGAGAATCACAAAGGCAAATTTTTCTGGTTTTCAAACTGTGGAGTATGCAAATTTTGAGTTCGACGTCAAAAACGTCGCTTCAGCGGCAGCAAATGAAATTTGACTTTCAACTGGATAAAATAGAATGAAGACAAGGATGATCGGCATTCAGTGATTGCTTTGTTTCGATGAGTACGATGTCTCAGCGAAGTCATTTGGCAGATTCAGAAGCTTGGAGAATTGTTGGGAGGTTAGAAGGGGCCCAAACTCAAGCCGAAGTAGCGCAAGCCATTGGAGTGTCACAAAGAGTCATTTCCAGGATCTGGAACCGTTTTTTGGAGAGTGGATGTGCAGGCCGAAGACCATGGCAAGGTCGTAGACGGGCAACAACGCTCAATGAAGATCGGTATTAAGCGTTAACAGCTCGGAGACACCGAAACATAAACGCTACTCTTCTCCAACAACACCTTCGCTCGGCTACAGGCACCACGATTTCAACTCAGACTGTCCGAAACCGGCTCCATGCTGTAGCTCTGTATGCTCGCCGACCGATGATATGTGTTAGATTAACATCAAGGCATCGTCGCGACCGCATGGAGTAGACATCCGAGCATGTCAACTGGAGGAGAAATGAATGGAACAATATTCTGTTTTCTGACGAGTCCTGTTTTTCTGTGCATCCGGATAATAGGCGTATTTTCATCTGGAGGGACCGTGGCAGTAGGAATAATCCTGCGTTCGTGCACGAAAGTGTCAGATTTGGCAATGGAGGAGTGTTGGTGTATCGTGGCATCTCTATTGACGGGCGCACTGACCTCTACATCATTCGAGATGGAGCTCTGACTGGTCGCCGATATAGGGATGAGATCCTCAGACCTATTGTAGTCCCTTACGCTGCAGCAATCGGAGATAACTTCATTTTAATGGACGATAACTGCAGGCCACATCGTGCAAACCTGGTGGAGGATTTCCTTTTTGAGGAAGGAATCATTCGAATGGAATGGCCAGCGTCTTCTCCAGACATGAATCCAATCGAGCACGTTTGGGACGCTCTAGGAAGACGAGTTTCTGGCCGCCAACAAACCCCACAAACTCTCCAAGAACTAGAAAGAGCTCTTCTGGAAGAGTGGGGCAGAATACCCCAACTCGTCATTAATAGCCTCAATGAGTCCATGCCTCAAAGGTGTTCAACGTTGCTGGCCGCCCGTGGAAACCATACCCCGTACTGAAAATGATTTTCTTTGAAGAAAACACCTTTTCTTATTCTTTTTTTTCTCATATGCACAAATTGTGTTTTTTTCCTTTTGTACACAAATGCGCAATAAAATGCATTTTTTTCTGCCAAACATATGTAATTTATTCTCATATAACCTACTATGTCTGTCGACCATGTATCAATCAGCTAAAAAGTTTCCCAGATACAAAATCCACCTAAAACTGCAATATCATTTAATTGCTTTGAGCAGTGTATTTTGAAACCAACGAACAATAACTGCAGGAATAGCAGTTTCAGTTGTGGTACTCGTTTTCAAATTTATCTCTTTTTTAAATATTTCTTGGGATGTATAAATTCTATAGAACATATACAGGGTCAGAAAAATTCTCGACAACATTCATTTATAGGCGGAATTGGAAATTTTCAACTATGCCTTTAACTCTACTGACTTTTAGCATATTATGAAGCATGCATATATATTTGTAGATCATATACAGAGCTGTAAAAAATCGTATATTTCAAAGTCTATTTATGGTAATAGCAGAAATTGGGTTATCAAATGCATCACGAGTTTTGCAAAATGTTTATTTAAACGTCATATTTCACATTAGTTAGTTTGGAAGTTTTTCATAGTATCTGTGTTGGAAAGTGTTTCATAATCTATGCTGTACGCATGATTTTCCGATCTCGTTATTGTCTATATTTAATTGAAATGATATATCCTTATTTCGCTTTTCATTTATTTTCGTTGCAGAATACAGCAGTCCAGAATATGAGGCTTTACAGTTTAGATTGCTTGTAAATAGATTAGTCACCATTGGCTATCCTCCTCAGATAAAAGAATTTGAATACGATCCTACATTTCCAGTTAGGTAAAAATGCATCTGTTGTTTATTTATTCTATCTCTTCTAGAAAAGTGCTTAAATTTTAGAATATGATTGTATTTAAGAATCCACTTCAGTCAGGCTGAGAACACCCATTCGATACTAGTAATCCAAAGGGAGAAAATCTTTAAGGTATCTCTTTTGCATTTTAATATTTTCAAATGACTTTGCATTGAGTAGCTCAGAGCGATTAGCATCCCTGTAAACAAAATGCCCCCACCCCCACCCCCCCCAAAAAACAGCCTTTATAAAAATCCACCTCAGCTATCAAATGCTAAAAAAAATATTTTAAAATGTGTAAATGAAAACGATATATCTTTAAAAATTCCTTCTGTGGGATTAGCTTTAGCAAGTGAATCTTTTCGCGCAACTGAAGCTGCCATTTAACATGCTTTTTTAAAAATTTCTTTTGCATTTATAAGGCAAACCTATTAGGTTCGTGAAAGCAATCGGTATCAATTTTTTAATGATTTTAGAAGTTTCAGAGTGTTTTAAATAAGATTTAACTTTTTCTGGATTGAAATGTGTTTGTCTGTATTTTTGCCACACAAATTTTATCGAAACCTGGAATTTGCCTGTTACGTATTGTGGATCTGGTGAGATTTTACTGTATGTTATAAGTATATTTCATCATCTACGAAATAGAAGTGCTCCAAATTTGTAAGGTGTTTATTATTGAAAAAATATCGTCGAAAAAATATACCGGCTATCCTCCTCGGCTATTTGTCCTTACTTTTGTCCATAACATAAAAAAAACTATTTAGTCTTTAATTGAACAAACAATACAAGATAATTTCAAGTTTCTGTCCTTAAAAAAATGTTTTATACGTTCCTATAGGGTATTTGAATAGTTTGGGGGGTAATTTAAATTTTTATTAGTGGAAACACTGGAAGTGTTTAAAATAAGTGTTTCATCATTCACGCATCCTATTTGTACATAGGAAGCTAACATGATGTTTAATTTTTGCACTAGTTACAGACTCAAATTTTTCATCATCATATTCCTTTCTTAGCATAAAAAATAAAGTTATTACAACAATTTAATAAGAAATGAAGTACCTGCAATGTGAAAACGCACTAATTTACATTTCTGCGTCCGATGTAGAGCAACAAAATATTATTACTCCCCCCCTCCAAACATTTTCTTGAGTCCCCCCCCCCCTATAATTTACTTTTAGCTATGGCCTTACTATCATGTGTATTATTTCTATTGTCATCTTCCCTTTTTCTCAACTCATGTATAGCTTACAACGATGGTTGGATTATCATTGGAGAATGTTTTTGCACATTGAATGTAACTTATACGTAAAGTACAATAATGATCGTGGTATCATTGGAGTGGAATATTTGACCACATCTGACATTGCACATTGAATTTTTGTTGAAGGACTGAGGTATATATTCTACAACGTTGGTAGAGTTTTTAAAGTCTTTCTTTTATAATTTGATTTAATTTGTTACTATTTTTCCTTATATAAACTCCTCAACATGGCATAAATAAGTCTGTTAGCAAAATATGTAAAGCTTTCCATCGCATTGTTGAAAGTCTCTTTAAGGTGATGCTCCACGTGTTTAATTGATACGTCCGGCTTATTAGTAGATACTGAAAGGCATTAATAAACTGCTTTTAAAGTTTCAAAAAATCTAATTCAAGAAGAATTTTGTGCAAAAGAATTGAATTTTGACTATATGCTGCAGTTAATATAATGGCAGAAAAAATTTATGGAGGTATAGCAGCAATTGAAGAATTGTTCAAATCATGAACAAATTTGGATACTACAATAGCTGCATAAACCATTTCGCCTGCTCTCCTGAACTTCACTTCACTTTTTTTTTTTTTTTTGTTATCTCTTTTTTCTGCAGTGATTTATTAAGGGAAATGAATTGTACCTGAGTGTCATTGCAAGCCAAAGCCTTAAGCTTGGATGAAACTTTAATAAAATTAGAGATACTATTCGTCTACATATACGAATATATACGTTGTATATACGAACAGGGAACTGAACTTGTAGAAAGAGCTATTAAAAATGCACACAAGACATTTAAAGATAATTACATTCCAATTGAATGCGGAATTCGTCTCAAAAAGAAAATGATTTGAGTGCAAGTTAGATATGAAGGATTATCTCAGAAAAAATTTAAAGCAGAAAATACATGTTGAAATGCCACGATTAGTTTCACTATGGTTTTCAGACTGGTTAAAATGTCATAACAAAATACAACTTGAAGATTTAAAGCACTAAAATCAACGATTTATTATTGACAAGTGAAGAAGAATTAAAATTCTTGTACCAAAACTAACTTTGACTTCCGTATGTGACGAAGTGTAGGAAAGAGAAATTTATTTTAAATAGTACAGTTAAGTAGATAATTTAAAATTTGCCAATATTTATGTGTCAAAAATCAAAGATTGAGTGGCCTTACATTTTTTTAAAATTTATTATTGAAAAGTATTTTATAAAGTCGTTCCCAAACTTAATTTTTTTCAAGTTATTTTTAATAATTTGCGTGTCAGTTGTCTCTTTTGAGAAGCATTTTAATATAAAACTGATTTAAAGCTATTTACGATCTATAATGAGGCTAGTCGGTTGAGCAAGTTTCCTACTTCGACCATAGAACTTGAAGCGCCACAAAATATAGAATTTGGTGAAGTGATTTCCAACTTGTTTCTATGAATAATGGGAAAAAATCAAAATATGTTAACGGTGTGCAGCTAATTGTTATTAATTTAAGTTTAGTTAAAGTATGTTTACTGCTGTTAATTTGATTGTTGTGCAATAGGAAAGAAAACATAAATAGAAATAGTCAAAGTTTAGATTTTTACTTTTACTTCTGCTATAAATAGTTACATTATTAAAACAAAAAGGTTTATTTTTATTTTTGTTATAAATAGTTACATTGCTGTATAGTTTAATTATTGTAAGGCATATAAAAGATAATATAAAATATATATTTGAAATTTAAAATAAAAAAATATTTTCTTTTTGCACGTGATAGTGGTCATGACGCCATTTTTATCCACTTCGGTTGTCACACATATTAGCTACGCCGCTGATGCTACAGGTACAGTTACCTCATACTTTAAATATATTATTTATCGATACTTAAAGATGTTATTTACAGGTAACATATCTAAAGAATTATTTTCTACTTTTCTGTATATTACATCATAGTAGTAAAATCAATCTATTAAATGAATCTCTGAATGATAATTTTTATAGTTATTGATTTATTGTTGTGTTATTTGCCCAAAAAGTCTAATTTCATTTCCAGAGGACTCTGGTTTGACAAATTGTATGGGAATCTCTTAAAGGTTGATGCGTATGGCAATATTTTGGTGTGCATCCATGGATTCAAGTTCTTAAAGACGTAAGTTAAATTTGTTTATTTTATTATTCTTTTATTCCCTTGTACTTATTGAACTCATTATTTAAAGAAATATGACTTTCACAAAATGATGTTTTATCTGTTTGTAATTTTTATCATTTACAGGTCTGAAATTTATAGTTTCTATCCAAACAAATGTATTCAAGCTGATGATAGAATTTATATCCTGAGCACTTTATTTAATTTGCCTGGTAAGCATACAATCTAATAATGATTATATTTTAATAAATTGCTGTATTTTAATGTTTTGCTTTGTTTTTCGTAATTTAGAAATCTATTTGTACGCTTGCCTGGTTGATTACTTCAACAATTCGCCAGAATACATTCCGTAAGTAGTTGCAAACTTTCCATTTGTTGACTATATTTTACTTAATTTCGATCATAAATGATTTTGTTGAAAGTTATTCAATGCATTTATTGATACAGTAATAGAAAAAATTTTATGCTGTTTGTATCTTCTCATGTTTATGCATTTAAGTGTTTTTATTAATTCTAATTTACTCAGTATTTTTCTTATTTCATGCACCTTTTTCTGTCTGAACATTTAACCTTTCATATAGATTTTACGCTTGTTTGTTTATGTGTTTTTATGTCAGTTAAATTAGTGTTCTTGATTCTGAGACAAATTAAAACTCAATCAAAGATATGCTATGATAATTGAATGTGACTAGAATAGGTGCATATTCACACTAGCCAGTCGCCACGTGGCAAATAATTTTCAGCTTCTAAGTCGTTATCCTTTGGCGAATTATGCGTTCTTTCTCGCGGTCAATTGACAAAAATTGCGTTTTTTCGCAATTCACTGACGAGAATCCCACATTTTTTTGCAATCCTCTGATGGAAATCGACTTTTTTTAGTTATTCTGTTACCAAAATTTCATTTTTTCCTCGATCATTTAACAAAAAACACGGTTTTCAGCGATTTCTTGTCGAAATTCGCAACGTTTTTTGTGATCCTTTGATAAAATTAACTTTTATTCATCTATCTTTTAACGAAATTCGCTATGTTTTACGTTTTTTCACGTTGTTTCTTATTTTTTTTAGAAATTAAGCCTTGGTGGCAGCTGAAATATTTGAGTTTAGGAGCTACTGTCTTCTTAAAAATTTTGGAGATCAGCCCCTATAACCACTAACAAAAATCATACACTGTATCATATTTATCTGTACATAAATTATGAAATTCTGTTCATCAGGCTTACTGTGTGTGTCTGCTGACTTTTTAGAAAGATCTCTTGTTGGAAAAATAAACATTAATTATGTAATAATGATGTTCTCGTACAACAGGCGCACATTGTGTAAGACATTTTCTTATTTCTTCTCGTTAGATTCTTTTTCCAATGTTTTTTTTTTTTTCACAGAAGACTCTACACACGTTATATAACATCACACGGTAGACTCTGGTGTTGTGTCATATGGATTTTAAGTCTCTTTGACTTGTCTTTGATTAACATTTTAAATGATTAAAATTTAATTGTGAAATTATTTTCACCAGCTTCTCACATAACCGTCTGCTATTTTTTAAATATTTCTTGAGATATTCACGTATAACACGCGCGTGCATTTAGCGACATTTTCTTATTTCTTATCATTTCAATGATTTAACCGTATTGCGCATTACATAGCAAACTCCACATATGTTATGTAACATTACATAGCAGACTCCACATGTGTTATATAACATTACGTAGCAGACTCTAGTCTTGCATCTGATAAGTGTTAATTTCAGGAGATGTCCAGGGGGGAGACATTCACACCGGAGCAGTGAAATGTGCCCCTCCCGAAAAATTTGAAATTTTGTGATTTCAGTAGGCAAAAAGTGCAATCCCTCCCACCCACCCCCTCCCGGAACCACAGAAATCCCTCCGGAAGAAAAGCCTCTGAATCCAACACTGCATCAGACAGATGTCTCTTTAGCTTGTCTTACCAGTTTATACAACGTATTGTCATATTTGGCAGACTAATTCGGGAGGATGATAGAAGGCATTCAAATCAATTGTAAAATTCGCAAACCACTGTTTAATCAAAATTACATCCTACTCCACCTTAACTCAATTTGTGTTGATGATAGCAATTTTCATAAAACAGAAATATATTATTATAAAATTTTTAATAGACATACTCAGTTTTCTTGCAAATGCAATAGCTTTTTTAAAAAATCCTTCCGGCAGTGCCGAGAGGAAGAGGTGGCTTTCATATACTAACCTCATCAAACCGCAAACTAATCGACCAATTTTTCCGTTTTTTATAATCATTTGAAATTTGAACCCTGTGAATACAGCTCAGTTTGTGCTACTTAAGCACTCCCCACTATTAGAATTTTGAGCTCAAAATTTAAGTTTGAGTCTAAGCTTACAAAAACATTTAATGAGATGCAAAAAATAATTGTTCGTTATTCCAAAGTCTAAAGCGCCCTCTATCGGCATTTTTGAAATTTATCTTTATAATTTAGTTTCAAGAAAATGCCGACATAAAGAATAATTTTAGTGAAAACCTCAAATCAATCGACCGATTTTTCCGTTTGTTATTTTTATTTGAAATTTTGGTCCCTAAACTTTAATGGCGGCTCTCTCCTTTGGAAAACGTTTGGGACCCTTGGTCTTCTATTTAATATTGTTTGTCTTGGTGTGTACTATCACCCTTCTTTTATTGTAAAAAAAAAAAAAAAAAAAAAAAAAAAATTGAATCACCTTATATATATATCAACATTTGAACGGAGGGTGGTTTTGGGGTCTGGGGGTCATGATCGGTGAAAATATACCAAAGTTTTTTAGAAGTACTTTCCTCTGGACGGCGTCAATAGGTAGCTTTTTACTTTTTGTAATGAAAGCTACCTAAAAAAATGTGATAGAAATGTCCATTATACTTGCCAGCAGTATTCATTTGGCGCTTCGCATTTTGGACTGTGATAACCAGTTCATACAATATTATGGATTACGTTAATACTCTGTTTTTCCATAACTGTTCGTTATTTTATCTCATTTCATATCAAACAAAGTACATATCGTTGCATTTTAATTAGCCATATTTTTATTTTTATTAAAATTATAACTATCATGCAAAATTCACTTTCGGTGAAGCACCCTGTATTTGTGGCTTAATAAGTGGTTTGCGATACTTTATCCTATGGTAATTTCCCATACACTTGACGATGGTAATCTTTCATAATCCTATTATAACCCCCATGGCTTTATCAGTGGAATTCGGCCCAAGATTGTTAAAATTTCTTGTAGAGGTTTTTTTAATGAGCTCTCTATTATCAATGAGTATAATAATTGAATTTTGCATTCATAAGTGTGAGTGGTTAAGAGAACAGTTTACTTAAAAATTAATCAAAATGTCAATCTTTTTTATAATAAATGAAATCCCTTTTAATTGTGAATATTTAAGCAACTCAATTTTACTCATGTAGTAATTATATCACGATATATTGTAAATTCTGTTAGCACAACCAGTGCACTTTCGCACACAAATGGGAACTTTAAATTTCTTTTCTCCATGTTCATATTTTCTTCATTTTCATGTTTTTAAAATGCTAAAGTTTTTTTTTTGTACTTGAGATACATATTTAATTTTTTTTGTTCTTTAATGTTCTTAAAAATGTTTGTTCTTTATTATATAATATAATAAATCCGTGTATGGAATTAGCCTTCAAGTATTTTATTTTCTTCAAAGAAACGTATATGAAGAATTCTTACGATTGCACCTTTTTACGCTGCATGTATCAGTCAGTAGAAAAATTAAATTAAATGTAATATTATATGTATCTAAAAATCCATATGCAGTTTTGTGTGATATACAATGGAAAATCTAAAAAAAACGGGCAAAAATATTAATATCTAAAAAAGTAGTAAAGATTTTTTTCAAATGTTTTAAAAAATTAAATATGCATTGCTCTTTCAAAAAGTACGTTTTCTAACATTGAAATGCAGTGAGTTCACCACTTGAACTATATTTTTAGAAACAAACAAAATTGTTGAAAGGCTGTATTGTCCCCTTCTGTGCTTTCAGTATTTCATCGCATAATCCAGAAAACGTTTGATCTCATTTAATTGCGGTCATAGTTATTGAATATATTCATGTTTAGAATACCGATTAATATATTGACTAGTGTACTTTCTGTAAATTAGTTTCCCATTCTGAGTACAGCTGCAGGTTTAGTTAAGCGATTTTTTCTATTTCTAGTTTCTCGCTTCTTCAGTACCTAATCCGGAGTCTCTGCAATAGTTCTTGAACGAAACAGCATTTGATTCCTAAGATGTTTCTTTGTTTTTCAATTAATATTACAACATGACTGTAAAGCTTTGCATTTTCTTTAGTTGGCTCATAACTGCTAAACTTCTTTTTTTTTATCTAAATAACACACTTTGAACCAGTAATTTCTGTATTAAATAATTTTTTAAATAAATTTTATGGTACTTTTTTCCCACTTGAAAAATACAGAAGTTTGCCAGTTATGAGGTCATAACTCTTAGCATTGTTTTCTTAACGGTTATATTACTAAGCAGAAGTGATACTGTCTGCAGTTTTCAAAACCATTGCACGTCTATATTATTTTGCATTGCTCTTTTAATTAATTATAATTTATAAAACAGAAGTGACACAGTCTCCTCTGTCGTAGCCTTGTGCAAACTTTAATAATTTGCCCATGATCGAATTTCTTTAACCTATAAACTAGGTGCACACCCACATATGTATATATATTCACATACAATTCTTCTTTTTTAATTATTTTTTAATATTATTGTACGTATGTGTGTGTGTACTTGAATAATGATTTGATATATATTCTTTTCTAGTGGGAAAAATGGCATTAAAAATGGAACAATTTTCATGTCTTATAAATCCATTTTTCAAGATGTTAGAGATGCTATTGACTGGATGCACGATAAAGTATGCATAATACATTTTCTGAATATTTAACTAAATCGAAAATAGGTTGTAATATGTTCTCTACTTCTCATGTTCATTAATTTAATAAAACGTTACGCTTTGGAAAGAATTATGAAGTGTTTATGCTAATGCTAAGTATCTAAATTAATTTACAATTTTTTCTGCTGCGATAATATCTCATAGAATCATTTGACATAGATTATCAAAATGCTCTTCTATGTTCTGTTATGTAAATTCAAGTCAATGCATTCAATTATACAGAACATGTTTTAAAAATAATCATAAAAGAAAATTGAAAAACTATCACATTCTTCTTATTTCTAATAGAAATTACGTAATTCTACGAAAACATTCTACGATTTTTTTATGCTGGAATTTTCTAGAATCCCCTTGGGAAATATGAAACAGCATTTAATATATCTCCATTACAATGATAAGGGTTACCAAGGGGGGAGGGCGTTCTGTCGTCAACATGGTGATACATTGCCAAATTTTGACACCAAAATTAGCCACCAACAGTTTCACTAACGTGGTGATATTTCCAATATTTCGCCAAATTTACACAGATTTCCATTGTAATTTAACAGGATTTACTTGATTGCGAAAAACAAACAAATTGAGATATTTTAATGCAACGGAAACTAATATTAGCTTATGAATTGAGCTTAACTGAATTATTTGCATTAATTTTGAGCTATATTTTGAAGCTAACTATTTACAAAATTTGTAACAATACGTAAAGATAAATTTAACAGATAATGCACGAAATGAAGGAGGTCCAAATATGACACTATATACGTATTTGGAAATCCTTGATAGTGCCCTATTGGGAACTCCATATGGATTGCTAATACTACTTACAGACAAAAAGAAAATAAATTTCAACCTAAATCAATAATTAGCAAACATTAATATAAGCAAATTGAAATTAATTATATGTTCAGACATTTCAAAATCACTTACTTTCGTCGAAAAAGTTTCTCTTGAAAATGTAACGTTAAAAATATTCAACACTTGAAAATACAACTGTTGGAGTATCAATGCTGAAATCGACAAAATAAATACGGACGCAGCACCCTGTTGTGTAAACTTAAAAAAACTATTGTTTAACTTTCTTACTATAGTGTGAATCCTGCTTTACAATATATAAGATACATTGTTAAAATCTTGTCCTAGTTTAAACCAAACTTTGGTGTTCAATAGTTCCCACAATAAGATGGTGAAATCTTGAACCTATATTTTGAACTCCTGTTGAAGCATAATTGCAATAAAACGAGATTGAAGAAATTGGAACGCTCCAAGAGATTTCATCATCTTATGGTGGTAGCTACCAAGGTTTTGCTTACCAAGGGTTTGGTATTTTGGTTTCACCAAAATTTGGTTTAAACTAGAGAAAAACTTTTAACAGTGCAGTGCCATATTAGGGGACTATACCATATTTGGGCACTTTACCCTACAGTATTTTAAAAATTAATTTTAATTAAATTTGATAGCTTCAATAATCTTCATATTTTTACACAAGATTCCAGATATCACACCCTTACTTCAAACGTAATATAGCTCAAAAAACACAATTTTTAAGAAAAGGAAAAAACTTTTTCCGTGCTGTGGAAGGGTCAGTGGCCAGTTTGCTAGCATGGCTGTTACCTTGTGTCTGGATTTTTAGTCCACTATTTGGTACTTTATACGATTGATATAGGCATAACAAACAAGTAGAATGGCAGCCACAGCCATAAGTCATTTTTTTATACTCAGCATTTTCAACTTAATATTTGAGTGAGATGTAATTTAAAGCAAGAGTGTGATATGTGAATCAGACTGTATATTTTGATTGCATTATTAACATAGCAGTTTTGTTATTTTTTCCCAATATTTTATTCAGAATATATATTTCGTTATTTTTAGAACTCACTTAAAGAAGAGACAGTAAACAATTTGTCAAAGTATGTTACTCGAGATGAACGTCTTCCGTTGCTATTTAACCGGTAAGTTTCATATCTCGGAAAATAAATTACGTACATTGAATTCTTTATATGTTGATTGACTGAATCCAGCATTTCAGAAAACTTGAAAATAAGTGAGTATTGCTTCATAAATTAGTATATAAATATTTGGACAGCAGAAAATCACTAAAATGACATTCTGTGTTCTGTTTCAAGATTTTTTTTCATTATCTGAGTTTACAATTACATCCACTAAAATTGATAATCACCTTCTGCCTAAACTGCCAATCAGCCCGAAATTAGTGGTTTGACACGAGGAAAAATTCATAAAGAATCCGATTGGGCATAATCACGAAGGAAGTAAATCAAATTAAACCATTCGGGGCTGGTGTACTATTAATAGTACATGTCTTTTCATCAAATATTATTGTGTTTTAGCAATTATTTTTGTTGCTACCTACATATAGTAATGATAGTATGAGTTTATGCCTTACATATGACTCCTTTTATGTTTTTACATTTAGTACTATTAACAATAATGATAAAAGTTTGCTGAATTCTCGTAACTCAGATTTATATTTGAAATACAAGTCCTTTTTTAAACGAATTTCGCGCAATAAAACGCAAAAAATATTACAAATTTATAATATTTGTTAAAAGCTGCTGCAATGCAATATTCTCCTAACATCTCCAAAAACTGTTCCTTACCCCCATTGTCACATAAATGTTAATTAAATAGTACACAAATTAACTAAGTATATTTGAAAGCTACGATTAACATTATTAATATAAAAATTAATTTTGTTCACAAAATTGAAAAAAGAAATCCGACCCGAAAAAGTTAATCGTGAATACCATTTATTTTATTATGCGAATTTCGTACTTAATCGTCCGTAGAGGTGAATGATTATAACAGTTTTTCGGCCACTTAATTGTTTACCTTTTTTTAAATTTGAGTTTTTAAGAATGTTTTAATTGTTGTTAATACTTTTTGTGCTAACTTTGGTACTACTTGGTTATCCCGTCGACCAATTTTGCCAAATTATACAAATCGCCAAACTAATAGTCAAATTATACATATTGACATATTTTTATTTTAAATAACCGAAAAACAAATAATTAGTAGAATATTATTAAAAATACAAATAAAAAGTCGAGATAAAAATCACTTAATGACAATTTAACACGTGTATCCTATTTAATATCATTGAATATGACATTCACGGTCATCCATTATTGGCATTTAATCTTATATATCTTTTTTTTTTTGGTCGACGGGATAATCATGTAGTACCCTAACTTTTTATACTGTGAAAAGCAATTAATTACCTTTATTCATATAAATATCATGTTTGAAATTAAGAATCTGTAAAACATTTATCTCTATTTGAATTTTCTCATTTTTTTCTAACATCTAAGATGAATCATAACATTAAATTAAAAAATAAATGAAAATGCTTAGACGAAATGTCTTTTATTTCAGAATCTTTATACCTTTATTCAAGGGGATTTATTGTATTCCTTTTTGTAATCTTATTGATTGCATTGCTTTGCCATTTAATGTAAAAAGTATTTCTTTTTCTTATATTCTGTATTTTTTAAATAATAAAATGCCTTTTTTAAGCTTAGTTAAATATATTCCCTTAAATATCTCATCACCTAAAATTCTGAACAGAGAGGATTTCTGATACAACCCATTCAATTAAATAATATCACAATTTTAATGAACTTTCAAAATTCACAATTTCGGCTTGTACGATCAAGGGAAAAAACATGTTTCTTTTTTTAAATAAACCCAGTGTTTACAAAGGTTTGTGATACTAATTATATATGAAAATTTTTTCACTAATTATATAAGAAATCTATATTTTTTTTAATTTAACTCTCAACTCATCTAATTAAAATTCCGTACATTGAACCTTCTTTTTTTCCATAGAAACATGATGTTAACTTTTATAGATTTAACTTTCACAAGTTTTTATTGGAACGTAACTCTGATTGTTAGAAAATTACAACAGTCACTCAATAAATTCCATTCCAGTGCTTAAAATAAAATAATATATAAAAACACCTCATTTTTCTATTCAGAACATGTGACAGTAGAATTGTCTTTATTCAATTCTGACTCATAATAATTTATTTAATACTATATAATGACGGGACATCGTATGTAACCGGTTAATTAATTTGCGAATAAATAAAATATAGTTACACTTATGAAATGGTATTTTCACGTACGTAAATGCGTTTATGCTACACATTAAGATCAAATGCAATACCTTCAACTTCAAACTGGGTAATTCAGCCATGTTATCTGTTAAACTAATGGAGATATAGGCAAAAACTAAATTAAAATTTTTTAAATCTTCATAAATTTAGTAAGAAATGGCACTTTATGCATTCGTAGACTATCGAAATTGAAAAGTTTATTTTAATTTATCCTATTCTTAGCGACACTGCTTTGTTTATTTCGTTACAAAGAAAAATACCCTGACAAAATTTAGAGCCATAATAAAACAAGATAAGATAGAAAATTAAAAAAATATCCTGTCTCTGCCCGTTTTTCTTATTATTAGTCGCAAATTCCATGAAAAGTTCACTTTCATGGAAATGATATCGAATCGTTTCAGTAACCAGAAATTATCGCTTGATTTCTGAAATTATTTCATAAATTCGAATTATAGTGATTAAAACAAACTTCTTGTATTTGCATTCATTTTCAGAGACTTTTAACTAAATAAGTTTGACCAAGATATAACTATAAGATCTTATAGTTATATCTTATATATTTACTATTCTTATAGTAAATATATAAGAATTATATATTTACTATAAGAATATAGTAAAACGCTCTTAAATTCTAGTAATAGATTCTAACGTTCTCTAGCAAAATAAACTAAAATTTATAAGGACAACATGGAACTATTTTCTTAAAACCACACTTTAGATACTAGATGCCAGTGCGATATTTTTTCCCGTTGTGCGGCCTCTTAAATTTTACTATTTGTATTTTCTTGCCTTTAATTAATCTCAGAAAAAAAGATGAGAAATAATTTTATTTACGGGTGCTTAAATTAAAGGATCTATAAATGATAAAAAAGAATCCGACTAGCGCAGCTGACATTTTTTTTCTTGTTAGCGCGTATCGGCTGCTAAATCTACGAAGCTAGACAAAATTATTAATATATATTTATCCATATTATCAGTATTTTTCAGTATAGATCGCAAAAATTCTCCTTTCACGTTAAGAGATCGCCAATAGATTTAATTATGTAGCTCATATTCATTTTACTAAATTGTAATTAAACATTTTTCAAATGTAGCTACCTTCTTAAAATTTTTGGCTGGTCGAATGCATACGTTTTCATCATGTATAATGTCAAACACAAGCTGCCTAAATCTAAAACACTATTTTCTATTAGTGTTTTTATTTTATTTTATTTAAAATATTTTATGTAGTAAATATACTCAATTTATTAATTTCGAAGTAACTATTCTACATGATAAAGAATAAAAATTTGAAAGCTGTTTACCTTCATCAGTTTAGTAAGAAATAACACACTTCTATGTACATGAATAGCCCAAATCAAAATCGAAAATTTAATTTTAATTTATCATATTCTTATCAATTCTATTGTCTTTATTTCGCCACAGAGAAAAATAGTAGTATGAAAAAAAAAATAGAAAATTGTAATAAATCAACATAATTAAGAAAGAGCATAAAAATTTTTACTGTCTATGCTTGACTTTATCATTATCGGCTAAAATAACGAGGATATTCCAAATTTTCTCTTTCCATTTAGGCTGTTCATGCACATTAAGAGTATTTGCTTATCAAATCTATGATGCGAGAAAAAAATAATTATTGGTGTTTTCTCATATTGCCAATAATTTTCGGCGTAGGTTTGCAAAAATTAACATATTACAGTCTAGGGTTTGCTGGAGATCTCTTGTTTAATGCATATTCACTTACTTGTGTTATATCTATACATTTTTTAAACGTAACTCCTTCTGTTCAAAAATTAATCTTACGGTTACATATATTCTTTCCACCAGGGATACTATTGAACATCAAAGAAATAAGTGTGAAGCATTTCATTTTAATTTTGTATTTAAATTTTGTTTTTGTTAAACATAGTCTATTTTTATTTTGTTTTTGATAAAAATAATTTTAATTAACTAGACAATTACTCATCTATAGCACATTTGTTAATTTTATGCATTAATTTATTCAAGAAATTAGTTTAAAAAGAATTTATTTTTAAAATTTATTTTACAGCTTGCATGAAACAGGAAAGAAAACATTTCTGCTGACAAATAGTGACTATGCTTACACAACTGTAAGTATAAGGGGAATTTGGGGGGAAAGGGGGAGAAATATTTTGTATACTTGTATAAAATGCATAAGTAAAAAGACAAAACTCTTTAACAATTTGTTGATGTGTTAACAAAAGAACCGCAATAAGTGAAATCAAATTTGTTATTAATATTTTTAACTATTTAAAAAAGGTAGAACTTATAAATTTCTCTTTTGCATAAAAATATTTTAATTTATGCTTACGCTTATTTTTTGAATTTTAAGTGAAATGGATATATTGTTTTTAAGGTTTTCTTGAGCTATTTTTCTGAAAATTTTACTCCGCTATTTAAAAGTTCATTTTTATTTTGAATTTAACATATTTTTAAATAACAAATATAAAATAACTAGACTATCAAATTTTACGTTACTAAATTTTTTATAAAACGTTATGCTTATTTTATAAAGCTGTATATAAATTTTAGCATTTCATTAACATTATAGTAAAGTAAAAAAAAAAAACAGATTTTTTTTTTTTTTTTTTTTTTGGTATAAATTTCAAAGGAAATTACCTTGTGTATTGGGACTTGAATTATCAAAGCCTCTTTCTATAATATCACAAAGTTAAATGTATTCATTTAAACATACTTTTCGTATTTTTATGTTTAGTTTTCCTGCACAATGTTGTTCCTAATGTTGTAATACTTGCATTTTGACAGTACCCTTGAGTTTGTTGAAGCAATTAAACACACCGCCTTTTTCAGAGTACCAAAACACAAATAATACACTACCTAAAGTTGAGGTCTTTGTTCCTCTTTCTGTCTGAAGCCTATATCCATATTATGTTGTCCATAAAAATAAATTCTGTATATACAAAATTAATATTTAAATTTAAAATCGAAAAATTCATCTCACTAATGCGTGAATGAAAATCATTAATTGCTCTGTGCATGAGAAAACTTATTTATGCATTACAGAAAACAATTTTAGAACAAAATATAATCATAATGCACCCATTTTTAAACTGAAACTAAAATGTACACAAAGGTTTTGTTTAAAATTTAATTTTAGCATAAAATATTTTTTAAAAAATTTAAAAAATACGCTAAAATCTTTTAGTCTGTGTTTAACATTCAGAATTAAAAAAAAGAAAGAAAAAAAGAAAAAAATATATTTAGTTAATTTTACTGTAGCGAACCTAATTTAAAAAGAACGGTGCACATAAAGTCAACATTTACTAATATGAAAACGTCTATAAACCTTCAATCATACTCACCGTCTATTTATGATTATGACTCAAGAAATAACGGAGATTTTTTAATGGCGATTTTTGCATTTTGCTGCGAAATTTTAAAATTTTTAGCATAAAACACAAAGCGAAACCTGATTTTTTTTTAACATTTAAACGTTGTGTAGAGCCTTAAACCTTTTACAGTATTTTAAATTAAATTAAAGATTATACTTATAACTATTATGATGCTTTTTAGAATAACTTGTTAAAATATATATTCTTACAAGGGAGACATGGATGCAAGACCTTCAGTCTCAGGACCGATATCCAGTGTTCTCGCTGTCGCTCGCCTTTGCGCCAAATTACGACTAAATTCTTCATTTGGCGAGTAAACAAGCGATTAGATTCGCCAAATTGCTAGTGCTCGATTTTTGCTCTTTCTTTTATTTTTCGTTCTTCATACATATGCATGTATTACAGATTTTTCATGTATACATATTTTATTATATTTGTAGCAGATAGTTTAAATTAGATTAATAACAATCGTTGTTGCAGTTATAAAAACTTAGGTTATTTTAGAACACATTGAAAAAAGGAGGGTACATTAAAAGGTTAAAGGTTTTTTGTGCTACACGGCGAATCTATTTAGCGAATACTTTTTTCATTTGGTCTTTTGTTTTTAATTAGCCAAATTACTAATGTTGGTCAAATGCCAGCGACAACACTGCCGATATCAGTCTTCAAGAGATTTTCGACTAACTCAAAATTCTACTTTTTATACTTAAATAATAGCGGTTTTACCATCAAGAACATTTAATCACTTTCTTTCATTGTAAAAGATCAATTTTTATCATAATGCAAGATTTAGAAATCTTCTAATCCTTTTGCATTTAGTTATTTCTAATGCTCAGAAAAGATTTCAGTCTTGACTTGAATGGATTTCTTGCATCCATGAAGTGAGATCGGTTACAGTCAGATTTTGACATAAACATTTTCTATGAAATGTTACATCAAAAATACTTAACTGGGTTTTATACAGAAGACTTCCTTTAGTCCGCATAGCTTGAAACCAGTAGTTGTATAAATTTCAGAATTTTGCGTATATCCGATAACTGATTTGTTTACATTTTTCAAACAATCATTCGAATGTAATAACGCACTAGAAATTATAATGAATGTTTAAAATAAAGTGAAATAATTAACGAAACTTATAAAGTAATAAAAAAAATAATAAAGTTTTTTCTAATGGTTAAATTAATTAACATGAAATTAATTAATATGAAAGTAAATGATTAATAATGCATTCCTAACTATGCATAAGAATGATGAGACAATTTTTCTTAACTTATTCAATGGAACTTTTGTCTCATAAAAGGTACAATAATTATATCAAAATTTTCAAATAATATTTTTTTTCATATTTAACCGAAGTAAATAACCCCAAAATCTTGATTATTATATAAATGTATCTGGTAAAATTATCACGATTTTGACTGATATCAGCTTTATTTGCATTTTTTTTTCATTTAAATAAATTCATACTTTTTTCAAGAGAGAGAAGAAATACATATTAAAATGGGTACAGAATGATATAAAAATTTTAAACGCCTTGAATTTTTCGCCTATATCATAAAGGTAAATTACATTGTTTACATCTGAAACGATATGCTCATTATAGGTGTACGTATATTTTATAAATACGAACTTGAGGAAGTCCACTGAATTATTATGTTGCATAACTTGATTTCAAGCATCAGAAATTTTTTTTTCGGGGTACTGGCTCTAAACATTTAACTATAACTGTATCCATGTGAATTTTCAATATTGTCTTTTTATTTACTCCTTTCAGTATAAAGTATGTATAATTATTATTCATTTGAATTGAGTATTTTCTTTATTTCAGAAAATCATGTCTTATCTATTTGACGTTCCATCTGCAAAAGGAGTAAGATATATTATTTCTTATTTTATACTGCAATTCTAGCTTAGATTTCAAGAATACCTTTAAGGGGACGGTGGACGTTAAAATTTTTCTTTTTTAATCTTCATCATAACAATATGAAAATTTGTGTATGCATACATTTAACCAAAAGTATATAGAACATCTTCAAAAAAATTTCCAATCTCATTAAAATGTTTAATTTTTTTAAAAAAATTTAAAAATTTAAACGAAATTTTAAAATGCTCCTGGTATCTTAATTTTTGAGATATTTTCTTGTTTTTGCGTTTTTATCATTTAAAACTCCATTATAAACAAATTTGTGTATGATTTTTTTTAATATCTTGAATAGTTAATATTTAAAAAAAAATTTCTAAATTCCATATCGATTTTCCAAAATTTTGCCTTTTAATAAGTAAAGAATCAAATTTGATTATCTTAATGAACACGAATTTTAAAAAGCTTACACAATTTTTTTCTAAATAATGTCAGGAAACTTCCTTATTAATTTCATAAATATTGCTCAAAAATTACGTCGCAAAGAGCATTTCAAAAATCTAAAAACGCTGAAAAATTAGTTTTGAGAAAAACAGACTTAAAGTATATAAATACACTTACCTTTATTATTTTCATCTTAAAACGTTCATAAATGATATTTTTATAAGAAAAAATTGTTTTGGCATTATTATACCACAGAAATAGACATTTTTGCAAAGATTTTGCTATGGAAGATTTAACTCAAATAAAAGGTCCACTGTCCCTTTAACTAGATATTAACATATTTCTGATATTACTGTGATGTGCGTACCCAATAAGCAAGCACACGCGCTGGGGTAAATCTCACTTCAATCACGCTTTTTCTTCTTAAAAAAAAAAAAAAAAAAAAAAAAAAAAAAAATAGGCCTTCTTTGAATTTGCTTGTACTTTTAGAAGGTTATGCATAAAAAGGTATAGGTAGACGAACCCTTTTTTTTTTTGGGGGGGGGGGAGAGGGGAGTGGCAGGGGTTCGCTAGAGGAGAGAAAAAAATACACCTCCAGTTAGTAAATAGTTTCATTTTCGGAACCAGTTTCGAAAGTGAAAATAGGCACATGTTGTATTAGAGACCAACGTCAGCAACTTCTATGAAAAAGAACATATTTAAGGATACAAAAACGCAAACGACAAATTCGAAAAGAACGTTAGCTTGCAATATTTTTTCAAGTGACATGTAGAGTTGCAAATTGTAGCAAAAAAGGTTTAATTCCGAGCCAGATTTTTGGGAATAAAACTTTAGAAAAAAAAAAACAGTTTTTGGAAAGTTTTAGGCAAGGAAAAATTTTAGCATGCTATTTTTAATGATTTTATTTATTTATTTATTTATTTATTTATTTATTTATTTTCATGGTAAAGATTTTTTTTTAAATTATGCTTAAATAGTAAATATTCCAATTAATAAACTTTATAAGCAATTGAATTCGAATTTCTAATAAAAAACCTTAAACTTTTCAGAATAGTACCTGAAATTATGAAAAATAAAAATTTTTAATTGAAACATGATACGTTCTATTTACCTTCAAAACTCTTGTAAAATTCTTAATATCCTCCGAAAATCCGGGTTTATTCTCAAATGTTCCCTGGTTTATTCTCATCCCTCAAAAAATACGGATTTTTTGCAACTGAAGTGACAAGTGTAGGTTTTTAGGGCTCTCGGGAGAATAAGGCTCGGAGCGAACAGCACTAGTTTTTATTACACTATAGGAGCAATCAATCAATCGTTGTTGACCAAACGAAACAAGGTTAAAATCGCTTAAAATGATTTTTGAGGGCTGACCCTCCCAAATTTACAAAAGGAAGGGGAACTTTTATCTCCCCACATCTACAGTCGTAAAGCTGTCAACTGACTTCGCATTGGATTTCTCTCTTGAAGTTCGGATTCAGTGCACTGAAAGAACAAAAGCGCCGACATGAAAGATCAAAAATAGCGCAAGAAGTTAGTGCTATCTGCGTAGACATTAAATACCTCGCGATATCACTGTAAAATCACATTAATGATTTTCATTTAGTCATTTTCAACTTACCACAAAATGGGAACTGACTTTTACTGTTCGTTTTTCATGTCAAGTGACAACAAAATGATTACAATAAGAGCTGCAATTGAGTGGCAATGCTTTTACATCTGTTTAGACCACTTTCTATTAACTTTTTTTAGGAATAACAAACTTATTATTTTTAGTGTAAAATTAAGCCTAATAAACACGTTGTAGCTATTTTTAAATATTCATAAATTCAATTTATTTACTTGCGCTCTAAATGGCTTTAAATACAAAACCATTTATGAATGGGGCTTTATAAACTTTAACACTAGAACCGCGGCGACGGGTCATTTTGACTCGTATCATGTGCAGAGATGTCAATTCGAACCAGAAAACTCTTAAAAAAATTAGCTAAATATATTCTGAGCAAAAATAGTTTCAATAAATAAATTAAACAGTTTTAAGTGAAAATTCCGGTGAGAAATATTTTTATAAAAATTGAATGAATTTTCCCGCGGTTCTAGTGTTAACATAATTAGTTCAACGTCAGTCATTCGTAAGTGACATTGAACATTCCGTTTAGGGCACGTCAGTCACCGGTTACTGACAGGCTGTGTAATGAGAATCTTATTTCGCCTCTCAAACGGTATGGCAGATGAAATAGATTTGGCACTCAACGTGTTAAAAGATTTTACTGGTGTTAATATTTCCTGTAATAATTTTAAAATCTTTTTTTTCAACATAATTTGATTGATGAATCATTGATCTTCTCCTTTTTTTTTATTCATAGAGAGATTGGAAAGAATACTTTGATTATATATTAGTTGATTCTAGAAAACCCCTATTTTTCAGTGGAGGTACCACCCTACGTCGAGTAGACCAGGTATGATTTCTTTTAATCATGAATGGTATTTAGTTTTCATTTTTTGAGTAGGAGTGCAAATTTTCTAATGTAATTTATTTTTTGTTAGTTTATTCAAATATGAAAATTATTATTTACATTTTAACACAATATCTTTTTTGCTTTGTTTTTTATATTTTATCATTTCCTATATATTACCTAGTATAATTTATAATTTGTTAAATAAAAAGGGGAGTGATTAGCTTTAAACCTTCAAACAAACAATTTATATATGTATATATATATATATACATACACACATTAAAATGTATGCAATTCTGAATCAAAGATAAGAACTATCCGGAAAATATTGAAATTTTATCCCTATAAATTTGAAATTTATAATGTACATACAACCATCAATTAATTTCATTGTACGAAGGGTTGTTTTTTTTTTTTTTTTCAAAATTGTGTTTTTTTTTCACTTGTACACTGTAAAAAAAATTCAGGAGGTTACTAAAAATTTCTTAGTAAATTTGTATTCCACAGAATTTTTTAGTAACCATTACAAACTTTTTTTTGCAAGTGAAACAAGCATTTCTTTTATAAACTGAACAAAAGAAATTTTTGTATAACTAACTTAAAACTTTTTAGTATGAACCACCAAGCAAATTTTAGTAATAGCTCCAAAATTATTTTTAATAACCATTACGTGCGCCCGAAGGGCAGCAGCTTCCTTCGAGCTACATCCAGACTTCTGAAGCGGAAGATTTTCGGCAAAACCGCAATAGATGGCAACAACAAACATTCCTACCTGCTCCGACAGGATTTTCATAATCCCTTTAATAACGAGACACTACATACATTCGGGGCGTATTTGGCGGTGGCCAGTATCGAACCCGGGACCTTTTAGCCTGGAGTCCGTTACTATAACCACTATGCTATCAAGACCACACCAACTGAGTTTTAGTAAGAGCTATTAAAAATATAAAACTATTAACTCTATTCGTTGCTAACTTTTTTCTAGTAATTCTTACAGATTTGTTTGTAACCGACTAAGATTACTAAGAATTTTTTAGTAATTACAAGGATCACTAAAGTTTTTTTAGAAGATCGACACTTTTTTTTTACAGTGTACGTACTATAAAAATAAAGATTCACACCACCAGCTGTTATTGACATACATTTGTATTGATAATTGCATTTTTTTAATTCACCATCTTTGATGAATAAATTTGAGGCATAAAAGGCTCTTCAATTCCTTGGCATTTTATTTTGGTAGTTTTATTTAAAATCATTATTTTTAATGAATAAACTCAAGGAATAAAATACTATCTTATTTTTTGGACTTTTATGGAGCATTAAAAGTAAATACAATTTTAATACTTTTTTTAAAATTACAATATTAGTTTTATTTGCTTTATTAATTTAAGCAGCCCGAAAGTGTTTTTGTTGAATTTTAACTGACATGCTAAGTTAATTTTGTAAAAAAGAAATTTTCTATGCGGACCTTGTGAGTTTCGCTTTATGAAAATTTAAATCTTCATTGGCATTTTCAGAATGTAATTTTCTTTGTAGGAAACCGGAGCTTTGAAGATTGGCATTCATGTTGGACCTCTGACTCCAGGCCATATCTATTCTGGAGGTGCGTAAAATATTATTAATTTGATCCCTAGTAGCAAACCAATATTGGTCCAACGTTGCGCCAATATTTCATTAATTGGAAATATTGCCAATAAAACGTCAATATTGCTCCAATATTGGGATGTTTACATTTTGCCTTTATTTAGCCACTATTTGCAGCCAATATTATGCCAATATTGGGGTTTCATTGAAAATATTGCCAATAAAACGCCAATATTGTACAAATGGTGGCGTTAAATGGGAAATATTTCCAATGAAATCCCAATATTTAAACATATTGGCGTTTTATTGGCAATATTTTCAATGAAACCCCAATATTGGCATAATATTGGCTGCAAATATTGACTAAATAAGGGCAAAATATAAACACCCTAATATTGGAGCAATATTTCATGTCAATATTGCGCCAATGTGCCAATATTGCTCCAAGATGTAGCCAATATTGGTCTAGTACTGTTTGGCTACAGGGGATGTATCATTTTCTAATATTTCAGTACTCTTTCAGTTATCCGAAATCGGAATTTAAAGTTTCTCCTACATTTATTCTTGTAGTACATATTTTAAATAATTACTCTAAAAACAATATTTGCAAAACTGAACAAATATTCCAAGAGCCGACCGCAAAAAACCCTAAGTCATCGAGCACAAGAAAAAATCCTTTATTTTATGGAATAGTATTAACAGAGGAATCTAATCATCCATGTCTGTCGGAAGCGAAGCGGTGCATAAGCCAAAAATGTATACCACTAGTGGTTGACTCGTAGGTTTAGCATTGTGTTTTCTTGCACCCAGTTTTCCATGTTTTTCTACATTTGACTGTAAGGCAAATACAATTCTAATCCTACGAGTCAACCACTGGTGGTATCGATTTTTGGCTTATGCACCACTCCGCTTCCGGCAGACATGGATGATTAGATTACCCTATTACTACTCTTCCAGAAAATAAGAGAGTTTTTTTGTGCTCGATAACTTAGTTTTGTGCAATATTGGACAAAAAAATTGAAAATCGTGTATACTCATTTCAGAAAACACAGACATACTCAAATATGAGCACGTGATGTTTACTTCTTGAGTGTGTGCATGTTTTCAAAAATGAGTATGTGCATGTTTCAGACTTGAGTAATTTTGATTCGGAGCCATTTTGACTAAACGACAAACTCAGATTTAAGTATTTTTTGCTCCCTCTTGTAAAGGTCGTTTTTAGAATGTACGCAGCGTGGTACACATCTAACCCTAATTTAAGATACCTTATAGAAATTAAGTGTGCATACAATAAAAAGGAGGATAAATATTTCAAAAATGCAAAATTAATTAAATCATCTTCAAAATTTTCAATGATATCGTGCAAATTCTACCTGCGAAGTATTTCTTTTACGAATTCATCTAGTCTTTGGTTTCAAACAGGGTTGGCAAGTTTTTGACAGTGTGCGGTTTTATCCGGTTTAAACCATGGTTTAAACCGTCATGTCAAAAACCTCTTGTCAAAAACTTCGTCAGAAACCTCAAATAGTAGTCACGGCAAAAAAAAAAAAAAAAAAAAAAAAAAAAATCTTGACATTTGCGATTTTAGACATTTTGTCAAATATCAAGAAATATAGATGAGGAATGACTCTGAATCTCCAGATGTATAAACATAATAGTAGAGGTCATTTATTTTCGAGAAGATTTTTTTCCAAAATCCAATAGGTGACTGTCAACAATTTGAAAAAGAACGGATATCTTTTGAATAACCCAGTCAAAACTAATGTACCAAAAGCGTTCAAACTGCAGATTATGATTAAGTGGCTTATGGTAATAAACTGCGTTCATTTTTATGCGGATAGCATGTATACTCAAAGAGAAATTAAGGGGTTTTTTTGACAGAGTTATTCAAACGATATTCGTTCTTTTTCAATTTATTTATGATCCCCTATTGGATTTTGGAAAAACATTTTTTTGAAAATATATGACCTGCACTATTTTGTTTATACATCTGGAGTTTAAGAGTCTTTCTTCATGTATATTTCTAGATATTTAACAAAACGTCTGAAATCGCAAATGTCATGATTTCTTTTGCTGTGACTGTACACTGATCTGTAAAATTTCACATTAAATATCTGTCACACATAAACAACATTAGATGTAATATTAAAAATTCACTATTGTATTGTAAAATATCATTTCCCGGGAAGAAAAAAAAAAAAAAAAAAAAAAACCCTCATAATTCTGAAAATTTGGCCTGCCTCCAAACTTGCTCAACTAGCAATGCTTCTACTATCAAGCCCTGTTCGCTCAGCATCAATTGAGAGAGTATTTTCTAACATTGGCATCATACACTCTAAACTCAGAAATCGTTTGAATGTAAATAAATAAGCTAAATTGGTTATGTGCTAAAGGATACTACTGGATAAAATTGATCCAGATTATTAACAGTATAAAATCCTTTTCTTCTGTATGAACATTCTAAAAAACAAAAATGTTTTATTCCAATTAAAATAATTTAATTTTTTTGTAATTATTATGTTACAGTAATTAATGTTAAATAAAAATTACTTAAATCATTAAGACTTATTCAATATTTCCCTCTTGTTCTTAAAATGTTTTAAGTCACATTGCATGTTTTTGACGGTTTAAGCCAGTTTCTGACGGTTTAAACCAGTTTTTGACGGTTTAAACCACTTTTTGACGCTTGTCATGTCAAAAACCAGTTTCTGATGGCAGAAACCCAACCCTGGTTTCAAAGGCTGAAAATAAACTCTACGCTTCCACCGATCTACGAAGGCTTTTAAGTATTCATCTACAATTGCGATAAAAATGTAGTTCACCACATTTCATGAAAAAAAAAATATTGAAAGGAGCGTTTCTTTTTTTAAATCATAGCAAATAAAGTAATATGATGAAATTCATCTACATTTGTGAAATTAATTAACGCATAAAGTATTATTTTGTTTGAAAATGAGTATTTCTGGTATTTCAGAATTGAAATCATTGGATCGGTATATTTGAAACAAATAGTTTCATAACAAAATGAAAACATCGATTTGCTTCGATTTGAAAACAATTTATATACGTTAGAATTTTCTTAGTGTGTGTATTTCTAAACTTTTAAGGGAATCACGCTAATTTATTTGGAATTAATTAGTATTCAGATAGAGCTTGGTGAAATGCAATGGAATACAAAACTAGCAACATTAAAAAGCACCAAAAATTGCGTATCAGCAGACCGGTTTCGGTAGCATTTAGCGTACCGTCGTCAGTGCTAGCGGAGGTAGAAATCTGCTCACATATATAGTTGAGACGGAGGGTTGAAGGCAACCAATAGGATGGCAGAGGACTAAAAGTACGGGCCAATCGGACAGCGTACGTGGAATGTGACCGGAAGGAAGAGAAAAAGGTAAAAAAGCAGCGGGAAAAAATAATAAAAAGCATTACAAAATAGAGGTTTTGATGTAATATTTCCAGCAATTCGAAAGAGGGGTATAGCGAATTCACAAATGACAATTTTGTCAAAATTTTTATAAATGTGAAACGCTTCAAGGAAGTTAAGTTCGTGAATGGAGGTAGGTTTTGAAATTATTTTTGCTGAACCGAAATCGAAAGTATGGTTCATCTCTCATCAATATTTAGCAATAGAGGATTTATATTGTATTCCACTAATTTATTTGGGTCTTTCAATTTTTTTACTTTAGCTCATGACCTACATATTGCATGAACTTATAACCGGAGCATGAAATTTTCAATTTGCTCTATTTTTTTTTTCAGAACGACTTTTAATACATTATACACTCGAGAAAATAATTTTAGATCTATCTATTCCAGTGATGCGTAAAGTCTTATTTATTTGATGCAGTCTATACTAATAATTCACTGCTATTGCGGTTATCTGGAGTTGGAATTTTAAGTTTTGCCGATCAATTTTTTATGAATTTTTTATATGTATTTTTTTATGACAAGAATATATTACTTCAAATGTGTATACTTCAAAAGTTTTACCTAAAACATGCTAACCTACTTAGGTCTTTTCAATACTGATAATGTTACTCAAGTCCTGTAAATTACACTATCTTACGGGGCATTTGATCTGAGCATGAAATTTTCAAGTGATTCTAAAGATTATTCAGCACGAATTTTAATGCATCATATACTCGAGAAAACAGTCAAATATGAAAACTACATATAAAAAACATTTAGAGCATATTGTGATGCAATCTATTATTTAAAATAAAATTAACTTTTATATTGAACATACTACCTGTGACAACAAAGTTTGGTGAATTGTCCTGTAGCATTGATGTAGATGAAATATTAACGAAAGTTACCATACCATCCTTCAAAATAGTCATCTCCTATAACTATGCACCGCTGAGATCTGCTATATATGTCCCGGGAAATTTGCAAGAAGTCTTCTTTTGGGATGAAATTCAAAAGCTTCGTCACGTTTCGTTGGATGTCAGCAATTGGTCAAATCACTTTCAAAGAGAGTTTGAGTCGTGAAAATAGGAAGAAGTCTAGAGGATTGAGATCTGGCGAGTGTGGTAGGTGTTTAATTTGCACCATCCCTCATGAATTTCTTTAGGTATCTGGCAAAGCTTAAAACCAAACTTTAAACTAATCTTTCATTCGTTTGTTTTCCTGTTCTCAGTTAAGAACCAAGGCACTGAACAAGCACTTAGTAAAGCACGTCTTACACAGAACATAAACGACTCTCAACTGAACAGCGGTGGGGGAAGATGGTCAACACTAGCCTCTATGCAGGTGCAGCGTTTTGTTTCCCCTGTGTTGCCAGATCTGTCGTTCTGAATTCATTCACCGAACTTGATTGTCAGAGGTAGTAAAATAAAAATAATTTTTTCATTGACAAATTTCTGATAAGCGCCAGAGTGTAATGGAACATGATTCATTTTCGTAATCGGAATCAATCAATTATCATATCTGAACAGATGTCAATTAGCTCAAGAGTGTGTTTAAAAACTTTTATTAGTTTTTACATTTATTTTATTGACAATTGTAGCCATAATGGCAACGACTCGTAATGCATTCAATAATGCAGACCAATGGAATATAAAATAAAATGACGCTTACTATTTTCTTTTTAATTTACTCTTGGAAATCGGTTGCCATTTGTAGTAACTCTTTCTCCTTAGATACTTTTCAGTATTGTAACAAATCAATGTTCCTTGTTGAGATCAATTTTTAAAATATGCTTGATGAATTTTAAGTTAACTAATAAATAAACTTCATGTTTGAAAATTATTTAAAATGAATTTTTTTTTCAAATTCTTTTGTGTACTTGTTTTTGTATTTGATAATTTAAAATTTTAAATTTTGTATACTTACAAATTAAAATATGCGCAATATAAACGAAATGCTAGCGCAGGTTGTTGCCATTATTATTATTATTTTATTTTTATTTTTATTTATTTATTTATTTATTTATTTATTGGCATAAGCATAATGTGCTGCTTGCGAATTTTTAACGACGTAGAAAGGAAAAACGAATTAGTGTTTAAAAAAAAAATCTAAAATATGTATAGCATTCCTAATTTATATGCAACAAATCTAACAATTAATTTGTGAATGCGCTTTATCATACAATCCTTTTTAATAACATTCTGTTCCATTTCTGATAAACAGACTTCAAGTGCACTTGAAAAGTGAGCTTATCAGTTTTACGTGATAGTGTTAGAACCATTCCTTCAAAGTTTTTTTTTTCTATAAATATTCAATTAAAAATATGAGATGATTGAAATTTCTATCAAATATTTTAATTTTTCATGATGTATTAAAAGATAACTTTCTACAGCTTTGTGAGCTGATTAAAAAAAAAAAAAAAAAAAAAAAAAAAAACCCATAGAATTAAACATTTTAGTAGAAATAAATAAATAATAAAAAAAAACATAGAATTAAACATTTTAGTAGAAATAAATGTTTACTCTTAACGATGTATTAACAATTTTAATCGGATGTTAAAAAGTTGCGATTTTGGTCACGATTTTTATTTTATGATATATTCCTTTATTTATTAAAGTGTTATAAAAAAAGTATTGAAATATTAGTGTAATATAATCTACATACTTCTTAAAGTATTTTGGCTTTCGAATAAAAAAAAATAAAAAGAATATTGCCCAGTTAAACTGATGGCATTGAGCTCACAGGCTACGCATACTAATTGTACATTACAACCTTATATTTTCAAGGGTTAATTCTGTTCGAAAAAATATTAAGTAGGGGGGATCAGCTCTCCCCTTTCCCCTTTTTTATACTTAATCATTGAAACTCCTAAACTATCAAGGACATGCTTTATCATATAAAAAATCTACATCCAAAATTCAGAGCAAATCGGATAATTCTTAATAAAAACCCATTTAGCAGTTATATAATTTAAGAGGAGTTATCCCCCTCTTTTATACTTAACCATTAAACTTCCAAAACTATTCAGAGATTTGAACAAAATCTGACAATTCTGCTTGAAAAACCCATTTATAAAAATTAAGGGGAGGGGCATTAGAAGCCCCGTTCCCCCTGTTTATACTTATTCAATGAACACCTAATAACAGTCACGGAATCGCCTCATCAGAATGATCCTATATCTAAATTTTGAACGAAAACTGTTAATTCTGCATGAAAATCCCGTTTATATCAATTAAGGGGAGGGGCATGAGCCCCCATTCCCCCTCTTATACATATCGAATGACCTCCAAAAACTAATCAGGGAAGCGCCTTATGAGGATATACTTATATACAAAATTTCAAGTGGATCCGTTATTTTTATCATGAGTTATGTCGTTACGTACGAATGTACATACAGAACGGACGGGCACATAAGCTCTCAGGCTATGATAGCCTGTGAGCTGAAAAGCCTTTGAAGCCACGCTCTTTTCTGAGGATAAGGTTTCATTTTAGCAAGGATTGAATATGAATAATATTATCAAAGTTGAATACTAGAGATGATATTATTTAACCCTTTCGGGTCTGGGATACTATATTAATATTACGTATATTTTCATCGAATATTATTTTTTCTTAACGATTACTTACTTAGTTTCAACATATAGAAATGATAGTATATGGCATGACTTTCTTATTATAACTTCATTTGTGTTTTCGCATTTGGTAATGATAATAATAATAAAAGTTTACTAAATTTTTTTTGCATCATGGATGATTTTTTTTATTTCATGCATGCATTTCATTCTTTAAATTAAAAATATAAATTAACTTTTGAATCAGTCATGTAGTATAAAACACTACAAACATTAGAAAGTTATAATACCTTTTCAAATCCTATGTTAATACGTTATTTTTCCAAACGTCTTCGAAAACTCTTCCTTAGTCTATTATCATATAAATATTAATTGAATAGTACACAAAATAAGTATATTCATTAGATTTTAGATAATCTTTAAACTTCAGTAAGTCTATTTGGATAGCTACGATTAATGTTATTAAAATAAAATTAATTTTGCTCTCAAAATGGAAAATAATTCAGACCGAAAAGGGTTAAAATAATTCAATTAATGATTTAAAATTGAATTTTAAAAACATGTACACATACAGTATTTATAAACAAATTTACCTACAAATTCTTTTGTGAAGAGTATTTTTTTTTAATTGTAAATAAACAAATAAGCCTAGCATTTAAAGTTAACGCTTTTTATAATGTCTGAATCTCTTAGAGCAGTTAATATAGATATTGCAAGATTTTCTTTTTTTTAAGTACCTCATTAATACTAATGTGAACTAAAATCCTGTTTTAATACCTGCTCTAGCGATCTAATTGAAATTGAATAATTGAATATCACGTCTTAAAACTCTTAAAAATCTTCAAAAAATTCAATTTTTGAAAATCATGTATACTACTGTAAAAAGTAATAATTTCTGTAAACTTTAAACCATAATTAATAGCGCTCTTAGTTGCTTTTAAATATAGAATACTTAAAAAAAAAAGAACTTTCTGACATTTTTCTCAAAATATGATTTCGGAGTATTGCGCTCAAGGCGTTAAAAAAATTCTCAGTATTTTCTCTTGAAAATTTCATGATATATAGTGTATGATAAACTGTATAAAGTAAGCTTAAAATGTTATATTTTTAGTTAAAAAGCAATTTTTACTGGTATTACATTGCAAAAAGTTTGAAAATGTTACACAATAAAGGTATAAGTTGGTATTTAAAATGTAAAAATGCTGTGTATACATTTATTTTAGTTCCAATGTAAGCTCAAGATTGTCAAGTACAAAAAAATTTTAACTCTTCAAAATTTTAAAAGTAATCGCTTCTCTCAAATAAAAATAGATTTTCAAAATTGGTTACTGTGAAAATTTTTAAAGTTAGTTAAAATTTGAATAAAAAGAGATGATTAGTTGTTTTTATGACCATCGATTACCTACATGTGGTATATTGGCCTCAGGGAGTGCCCGCGATAGGGGGGGGGGTCATTCTAAAAGATTCTAACTTATATTTACGCAAAGATATTCAAGGTCCAAAAAGCACCACGGAAAAGTCCGAACGATCAGGCCGACGGGCCTGATTGGATTCAAACCCAGTACCGCATATCTACCAGGTTTGGAGGTTATTCTCTTGGCCACTGGTGGAATTTAACAAGTAAAGACCTGCCAAATATTAATATATGTATGTTTTTTAACAGTTATTTCTAATCGATTATTACCGGTAATATTTCTATTAAAGGGTTTGTAACCTAAATAGTACAAATGTATTCTCTGTTTTTTTTTAGAAAGTATTTTTGAACGTATTATATCTAATGAATTTAAATAACTTATATTTTTTCTCTATCAATACAATTTTCATACTTCTTTATAGGTAATTCTGATGTTTTCACTAATCTCATTGGAGCAAGCGGAAAAGATGTATTGTATGTAGGCGATCATATTTTTGGAGATATTTTGAAGTCTAAAAAAACGAGAGGTTGGCGTACATTTCTAATTGTTCCAGAATTACAAAGAGAAGTTCACGTGTGGACTAACAAATGCGAGATTTTCAACCGACTACAAGATTTGGATGTCCAATTAGGAGACACTTATCGGTAATTCTTTTAACCCTTTTTGGTCCATTTTTTTTCAATAATAAAAAAAAAATTACTTTTATCTTAATTTCACTCAACAACAATACTATCTATCCAAATAGATTAATTAGTGTTTAACGAATATTTTATTGTCTGAAAGATAACGGATGTTGTTGTTTTGCGTACTGCTAAATTAATATTCATATGATAACAGGCTGATAAATATTTTTTGTAGAGATTTAGAAAATATTGATGATTTAATTTATGTTACTAATTTGTAATACTTTTGCACTTTCTTACACATGATTATTTCAGGAAAGTAACTTTTATTTTAAATTTAAAGAGTGAAGTATATTTTTTAAATAAATTAATCGCAGCGGCGCAAAGAGAATTGCCAAAATAATTGTAATTATCATTATTACTCAATCTCAAAACATAAATGAAGTCATATAGTAAATGCATAGACATATACTAACATTATTGCATGTAAACATAAGCAAAAGTACTTCTTAAAACAAAATAATACTCCATTAAAAGAATTCATTATTAATGATGCACCAAACCCGAAAGGGTTAATTAAGCAGTATTGCCCTAATAGCATGCATGGTCACAGTAAAGTCACTGTGAGTCACTTTGGTCACATCACATCTGTGACCAAAATGTCACCACTCAGTGACGTCACATTGTGACTGAGATGTGACTTTCTTAAAAATCTTTAGAAATTTATAAATATCTTTCAAAACATGTTATTTACTTTAAAATACATGTTTCTGGCAATTTAAATATCTTCGCTTTTGTCACAGTTTCGTCACAATGTTAATGTTAAATTACTCACAACTGACACATTTTTCACAAAATTGTCACATTGTGACTACTTTGTGAAACGTCACAAAAGAGCTCTAAAACGGCCATAACGAGTTCAAATTTTAGTTACTGTGACTTCACATCGACGTCACGTGACGTCACATCGACAATCGATGGTCACAAAGTCACAATGTGACTTTACAACGACGTTGCAGTGACGTCATCATGCTTTACTGGTGGTACCTTTCATTTTAGAAAATAATTATATAACTCGAACGTGTTTTGTACGCGTAAATTTATAAGGTGCAATGGTAATAATATTAACTATCTATGTTCTATATTATGTTCTGCTCTCATCTTTTGTGGCATTACAATCCATATAATCCCACAGGGCGGACAATACCCATCTCCGTTTACTAGACTCTGGGTCCCCAGGAGCTACCCAGCATGCGTCCCATTCAGGTGGTCAGCCGAAAGCTGTTATCAGATTCACAAACTTTACGCGCGACAAACTTTTCAGCCGATTTTAACCCCAACTTTTTCCCGTTCAAAAAGAAAAAAAAAGGTTACAATTGTTTTGGAAAAAGTTGGAGGAAAATCAGTACTTCTAGTACCAGCCGTTAATATTTATCGCCTATTCGTATCAATCGCTTATCTCTTATTCGTTGAAATGTTTGATGTTGAATGAAAAGTCTCGGCTAGGAGAGACTTTTTTTGAAACAGCGAAAAAAGTCGGGGGGGGGGGGCATTGCTGTTTGCTATCACACTGGGTGTTGTGAGGATACTTCGCGGAAAGTTGGAGGAAATCAAGTGTTGGCTTAAAAGTCTCTCGAAATGCTGGTGAATCTTATAGCAGCTTAACGCGAGACACTTGGTGTTTAATTCCCAAACAAGCCTGGTACTCGTTTAATCGACCCAGAAAGGATGAAGGGCTGAGTGAATTGCACCCAGCCGGGAGTCGAACTCTCGACCTCTGGCGCTGAAGTCAGATTTTCCGACCACTCCACAAACTAGGCTTTAACTATCTATATACTCGTGTATAAATCGAAATATTTTAGGCATAATCTGTGACCTCAAAATAAATAAGGGGGGGGGCGACTTATACACGAGTTAGTAAAAAATAAGAGGATTTTTCAAAAATAATCGGCGAATGGATAAGCATGAGATCAGATGTGGGTCTAGATTGAGAAGAAAGATAAAAAAAAGTCATTATTGTCATTTTCTTGTGATTGACAAAAATTAAAGGCTCAACAATAACATCCTTGCAAATGCTCTGCATTATTTTTACTTAGGAGAGAATTCATTTCAATACAGAGGCTTTTTTTTCAACTTTTTAATCCCCTTTTTAAAAAGAGTACAACTTGAGAATGTTTCTTGACATCTCTTCTAAAAATCCTACAATTCTAAGAAGTAATATATTTAACAGCTTAAAAAGTTTTTTTTTTACTCTTGTAAATAAGGCTTGAATAGATTTTTTAAAGAATTTTTTGTTTTTTAACTATCATTAAATTGGCGTGAATAGGTTCCAAAATAGTTTAAATATCACAGTCAATATATTTCAAAATAGTTTAATGCACAGTCTTTGCTCCTAAGAGTTTGTTAGTTCTATATTTGATTCCTAAAAAAAGCATATTTTCAATTTCTTTTTCAAAAGTACCTACACTTTCAAAATCGTGTATATGTTTTCGAAGCTATGCAGTTAAATTCAAATATTAAATCTGAATTTTCTAATCCTAATTTTTATTTTCTTTGTCTTTGTCTTATAGAGAAATGGACAGTAGCTGCAAGGATGCACCCGATATTAGTCAGATTAAAAACGCTATACGGGTATGTAAAATTTGGTAGAATCTTTTCAAAAATTCACACTTTTTCCAGTTTTTACACGAATACTGTAATTTTGTACTCTTGAAATTTTGCATGTTAATTGACCTCTTTAATGTATAAAGAGTGAAGAAATGATTGAAATTATATTAAAAAAAATATCCAAAAGAAATTAAGATTATGATGTCCAGCATTTAGCAGTCTAACTACATTTGATAATGATCCAAAGGATTACCTAATTAATTTTCTTTCACTTGTCTGAAGGCATTTCCGTAATCCACCCAGCAACATTGCTCTCCTTAAATGACTGGAAAGTTCTTACGGCAAGGCTCATTAAACATTGAAATAAAATTTGTAAAAAAAATCAGAAAAAGATATTAAATTTGTGTAATTTTACATCAACAATATGTGCTTGAATTAACTTCTTCAGACCTGAGCATAAAATAACTCTATAAATATATATTTATTGCTTCTGCATAATCGAAATGACACCATAGATGGCAGAAAGAGTCATTTTCATTAAATCAGTACTTTAAGGGACTGGTAGTTTAGGTTTACAAATATGGATATAAAAGTACTAATCCCGCTAAAACATCAGTTTAACTATCAGTAATATAAATTTACGTAATGACAAAATTAAGGTATTTAAACAAGTAAATGATCAGCAAATCCTCAAAATTTTTTATCGTAAAGCATTTAAGTTAAATAACGATGAATATTTCTTACTTTCTTGGCAACAATGTTTTGAAGGTATTTTCGAAACTCGGATGAAAATAATATTTATTTTATGAGGTAATATTCATCAGTTCTGACATTTGTTGGTTTTGTTTTAAAGCAAAACACATTCAGCTGTATAGAAGTAAAGTAAAAATGCAAAAAATTCGAACAGTTTAGTTTTTATGAGGAAAAGAATGGAGGTACACATTTGTGTACCTCAGGTCTGAAGAGCTTAAGGGAAGGAAATTCAATGTCAATTTAAAAACAAGTACAGTGAGTAAATTTTAAACTGCCATTGCAATCAAGTTTAGATTTTGTAAATATAAAGGAATAATTCATGTTACTTCACTGCATTTTTTTCTCGTCATTTGCATCAAACATTATTAAAGTGATAAAATCTCGTTCATGTTTCAATTATTTTGGATGAAAACTAATCAATTTAAATTCAGCTACAATAAATATCAACAAATATTAATTTATTCTAAGCAAAAAATGTATTTTTAGTTAGTAGATTTAAAACTAAAACTTGTAAGCGTTGTGGAGAATAAATTCGCTGAAAAATTATATAAACTGTGTAGATTAAAACATTTTATAGTAATAGAAAGTCCGATTTACTTACTCTTATACATTTCTTGTATTCCTAAAGACTTTGTTACATTGTTAGGCTTTCGAAAATCTATTAATTTTTTCCTTCTAACCTCAGGTATTGTTTGATAAAATGCTATTTAAATTTATACTAGCAGATGTCACCTAGCAACAGAGATACCAAAATGTAAGAAGTTTTCTAATTGCAAACGATAAACTGTGAGTGAAAGACATTATCTTTTTATATCTGCAGCTTTATCTAAGCTGTGTGAAAAAATATCATATTTTTTGTTGTTGGTGTTGTAATTTGAATTGTTTCATGAGAATGTGTGTTAAAAAGTTACGGTTTATAATTAAGTTTTTTTTTTTTTTTTTTAGATTTATCTGAGTTTGAAAGGAACTGAGATGTGTTTTTTCGTGAAAATAAACTGTTTTATAAATAGAGACGAGTAAATTTTTGAGTTTGAGTGAAAAATAATTAATAATTTCGAACACTGGATAAAGAGGTATAGCTGCCTTCAAATCGACGTTTTTGCGAAAATTTCCGTTTTTATTTTTATTTTTTTAAGTTGAAGTTCAAACATATTGTTTATGTTTCAAGAAACCAAAACTTCTTAAAAAGTTTTTAAGGTACTGAAGTAAAATTTAGTCTCATGTTTCAACTGCATCTATAGGTATGTTATGAAGCAAAATATACTTTTTAAGTATGCATATTAATTTAAGAGTTATTTTTATTGAAAAATACACGTTTTTCTTTTTTTTTATCGTATTTTGGTATACAAAATTTGATATATGTTAGTAAATTTAAGAGAAATTGATAATCTTTTGATTTATAACACACGTAAGTGGTTTGCTAATATATTGTTGTAAAAAAAAGTTAAATTTATTGATTCGTTCTAAAAAGTTTGATATAAACACAATTCTTTGATAAAATTCTACAAAATATTGCCTAAATTTAAAAAAAAATTAAAATTCCATTAAAATTTATTTGAATGAATTCAAAATTTTATTCTATTTTTTAACTAACAAGCCATGTGTTTAGTAAAAATTTCATAATTAAAAAAAAAAGAAAAAAAAAGTCTTGAAGGTAGACACATGCCTTAAATAAGAGGTCATCCCATTCTAGAATCTATCTCAATTTGTATTGAAAAAAAATTGTTTTCATCTAGTTTAAACAAACAACTTAAATGACTTAGTTATTACAATATTATATCTTAAAAAGTGCCATTCTTTTTGTTATTACAAATGTACGATAAAGAATATATAAAATCAATCATTGTAATTTATGAAAACAGTAGCATCGTGTATTTCTCGCTCTATAATAAAAAATAAAAAAGGTAAAAACGATTAGATAAAAAAAAAGATGTACAAAAATACTCAAGTATATATGATAAGTTGTTGTTCCCTTCCTTTCAGTATACTAAACAATATTCTCCAAATTCAATATTGCCACCACATGAATTGACGTTAAAATTTGGAATTCCACTCACGCTTTTGAGAAATTTAAACCTTCCGAACATGCGCAATGGGACGAGGCTACTTATAAAGGAAATGAAGGGCAATTTAATTGTAGCAACCATTATCACCGGCCCAGCAGCTGGTCAACTAGCTCATATTCCGAGGATACCGATGATCCCAACTGATCTACCAATCCCATTTAAACGGATTCAATTTCCTGTAAAAACATTTTTCGCGTTAACTATTAATAAGTTCCAAGGTCAAACCTTCGAATTAGTAGGGATCGACCTACGAAAAGAATGTTTTACTCATGGTCAACTGTATGTTGACCTATCGTGGGTCGGTCGTGTTAATTACACCATTTATAACTCAAGAACGGATGGATCGATTTTTATGAAATTTTAAATAGAGGTATCTGACGCCTTAGATTAACATATAGGCTACTTTTTACCCGATTACCCAAAAGGAAGGTAATGCTTTTAGAAGTTGAATTTAATGGGATGAAGTGGTAGTAACGATTTGCGGTATCAGTAGTCACGCGAGACTGGGCGATTTGCTCTACCCGAAGCAAAGCGAGGGCAGGCCGCTAGTTAAGGGTAAATTTTTATAATGGGATTACAGATTTCAAACAAAGTGAAAGCCATAACATTAGATAAAAATCGTATTCGAAATTATATTTTATTTTTGATGTTATTATTTATGGACAAGTACTGCTGCTAAAATATAGTTGATATTTTTTTACGAAAAATAACCTAATAAAATTTTAAACATGCTCTCTATTATATATATGTATAAATTAAATTAATTTTTAAAAAATAATTAAATTTTCCTCTTTTTAGGAAGTATCACATGAACTTGATATGTCCTATGGCATTTTAGGCAGTACATTCAGAAGTGGTAAGTTTTAATTTAATAGACATTAACTTACTTCAGTCCATTCTCTTCCTTTAAAATCCCCAATTAATGTTGTATTGCTTGTGCTTAATTTCTATTCAACTCTGCCCAAATACTTATGATTATAAATATGTTAGATGCACTTTTCTAAAGCAGAAATAAAAATTCTCTAAAACCGGAATCACTGTTGAAATTTAGGGAAGAGGATTGTGCACAATCATTTGAAGGACACCGAACGGAATAGCAAGAATTGAATGGAGAGTGACAAGTAGCTGGGCTTGGTTCTTGACCCACGTAGGTTGGTGCGAATCGTTTCCACGCGAACCATATTTTGAGGAAAACATAACTTTTCAAGCTATGTAAATATTAATTAATCCCTTCCTTTGGCCGGTATTTCATCTCATCTCGAAGTAGATGTCCTGCTCATTATGTGGAGGAGGGCATTGTTGTCTGCAATTAACCAATTCAGATGAGTTAAGAAGATAATCCCATGTTTGCTACGGATCGGGGAAAACCTAGAAAACAAAGAAAAAATCAGACATTTCGAAAATTTAAGCAAAAAGTCAGAAAATATTTAAAATAATTAAAATTGCTGAGGGAAAATCAGGCAATTTTTTATGTACTACAATTAATACTACAATTAATTTCCCATCCAATATAAAATTTTTATGTAAAGTTTATGTTAAATTTAAAACTCTAAACTATAGAATAACATGAAAAATAATTAAAAATCTGAAATTCATAGTGCGTGTGTGTGTTTTTTGTTAGCATTTATCTAGATTAAAGTTGTCTATTGTGAAGGATTTTATAACAATATATAAACCGAATTTTTTTATAGAGAAAGCTCAGGGAAAAGTCAGATATTTTTTAAACAGAATTATGTAGTATCCTAAGCTTGGATTAAGTGAAACAGGCTGTGGAGGTTGGGCAGATTTTGAATGTGATGCATCTGTGACTTATAGAAATAAAAAATGAAGAAAAAAATCCTTTTTTTTACATAGAGTTTCAAGAAAGTATTTTAATATATTTTTAACAAAACTTTGTGGGGTTTCTTTCATTTATTAATTACTAAATTACTAAATAGCCTGCATTTGGACAATCACTTAAAAAATAGTCACTTGTTTTAAAATATTTTGTTCTTGTTCTACTTGTTTTAAAATAAAATGATTTTGGGTACCTAAGGCTGGTTATTAGCATTTAAAACTAACTCTCATATCACTTTTATGACAGTTTTTAATAGCGTGTCACTAAAATTACCCATTTAAAATAAGCAGGTAAATCAGTAGCCGCTAAAATTAAAGAGATAGCCCTTTCTCATCATTTCTCCTATTGCAGATAACTTTATTGAATTTTATATATGAAGATTAAATATGTATCATTTAATAAAGTGGTAGTCCGGTTTTTTATCATTTCTCCAATTGGAGATAACTTTGTCGAATTTTATGTATGAAAATTAAATATATTGAGTAACATCCCCAGCAATTGGCATGCACCAATGATTGGCACATCCTAAAAACATGTCCTAAAATAAGATTTATATCCATTATTTTAAAAATGTAAGACCATATACCAGTTATATACTCATTTACTTTAAAGGTAATAACTTAGATTTATGCTACTAGATGACAATAATGCCTAGGAAAGAGAAACAATTATGGTTTGCTCAAATTAGCCATTTTTGTTGCAAATGCCTCTTTTCTGGCTTAAGAAAGGCATGCTTTTCAATTCATTATTATCTTATTTATAATGTATTTTAAATATTAATCAACAACAGTTTTGTTTAGATGAAAAAATTTACTTTAATTGTATAAAAGTATTTTTGACACAAATATTTGGATTTCTTAATTAATGGTAGATGTCAATTAATGGTGCTTCAATTTTGCAAGTTCCAAGTAATTGGCACCCATCCAATTGAAAAAATCGCAAGAATTTAGATTAAACCACTTATTTTGGCAGTACTTTTAAAGTTTCAGACTAAATTTATTTATCAGTTGTTTTTATTTGAAAATATGAAACATTATCAGTAATTGGAATCCATTAAAGCTTTGTATGTCAATCACTGGGGACAGCATGACAATTACTGGGTATTAATATAAATATATTGTATTGTTTTTAAATGTTCACATTTCTGACTAATATGCTGATTTCTTTCTCTCAAAAACTCGAAATATGGCATCGTCATCTACAATAAATTCTTTTAAAGCGATTAAACCAAAGCAAAATAAAAAGTTTTTTTTTATGTAAACATGTGCCAATTACTGGATCACAAGGTGTCATACGTTGGTGCTCTAGGTGTCAATTACTGGTGATTACAGCTACTTTTTATAAATGTATTTTTTTAAAAATACTTTTTCGAAAATTTTTGCTTTTAGTGGGCAAAATTGATGCACAGATATGCATTCTTTGATTTAAAAATATTTGCAAGTAAATATTTTATTTCTTGATAATGAAAATTGAAGTAAGGTTAAAGAAAATTTCTTAAAGTGCCAATTACTGGGGATGTTACCCTTCATTTAATAATAAAAAGTACAATTTTTCATGTTTTCTTAAAAAAAAAAAAAAATCAATGTGTTCCTATAATTTTACTTAGAATGCGAATTTTTACTTACTTCTTTCTAAATGCTTATTCTTACAAATGAACTAGGTGCACTTCCCTAAAATAATTATCGGAGATAACGTCTTCGAATTTTATATGACGATTAAAAAAATATCATTTAATAATAAAAAAAAAATTCATTTTTTAATTAAATTTTTTAATAACTTTGTTATTGATAATTTAGACTTACGTAAAATCATTTTTTTTTTCATTTTTCCCATAGGTTCCAGGCAGACATTTTTCGCAAATCAAATATGTCAATATGCAGATTTATATGCCTGCACATTTATGAACCTGATGTATTATCCTTTCTGTTACATGTTCAGAGCGCCTCCTATGTTGGTAAGAATAATTTCGTATTCACAATTTCGTGTCATTAGGAACAAACATCCTTGATATTAATTGTTTTGGTTCGAAGTTTGAATTTCACTTCACTGTGGCAAAAATTAGTGATGAAATCAGGCATTAGTGCAGGGCACTGTGGTGCTCTGGAAGAGAGGGGAATTGCACTTAGCTCTGGAGTTTTTTAATCTAGATATTTTTTACACACGTCTTTCTGCATTCACATATTTTTAAAAAATAGCAACCCTTTCATGCGAAATAAGTGAAACCTGTACAAAATCCTTCAAAAGGCGAAATTATATCTCCGAAGTCTCTGAAAATAAAAATTAAGATATTAGCTATAGTGAACTAAACTGCAGAAAGGAACGAAAGATATGAAAATAATGTACAAGATTATTTTTGGTTTTATTAACAAGCAATTTTTTTTTTTTTTTTTTTTTTTTTTTTTTTTTGTAAAACATATCGGTGAAATCAGAACCAGGCGATTGGGATTTCAAATTGCAGCAAAGCAGAATGTTTACAATGCCTATGCTTGAAAACCCATGAATTCCTCAGAAAAAATAGGAAACTTGTTCTTTGGTGTCCTGTGAGTGTTTTTAATTAATATCTCGGCTAACTATTAAAAAGAAAAATCTGAATTTCGTGTGTCCTCAAATATCAATATCAAATTTGTAGATTTTTGTGTGGGATAAATTTATTTAACCGACGACAACAAACAGACATTTGGACACAAAACAACACTCTTTTTAATTAATTTAGATGCAACAGTAACAGTAAGCATCAAAACCAATCAGTAATTTTAGTAAATAGTCTCATTTACTGAAACATTATTTTTCATAACACTGTCAAGGGAGAAATTTTCAGTTTTGTACACCATTTCTTTAAAAAAATGAAAATTGTTTTGGAAAATGCTTGAAAAAAAAATCAAAGTAGCCTTCTATATGTATATACACTATATTGCCATTGATTATGGGACACTTGCGATTTTAGGCATTTTACTAAATATCTAAATAAATACATGAGGAATCATCTCGAAACTCTTAGTGTATAAATATAATAGTATACGTCATACATCTCCGTGAAGATTTTTTACCGAAACGCCATAGGGGACCGTCAACAAATTAAAAAAGAATGAATATCTTTTGAATAACCCTGTCAAAACTAATGTAGCAAAAGCGCTCAAACTCTAGATTATGATTGAATGCCTTATTGTAATACACTGTGTTCATTTTTATGCAAATAGCATGCACACTCGCAGAGTAATTAAGGTTTTTATAAAAATGGTCCCAAATTTTTCCAAGTTTTTCCATTATAATTTTCAGAGTTCTTAATATAAAATAATATTTTCTTCAGAAAATATGACAAACAACATTGCACACAGTATCCTGTAATCAGAATTAAAAAATAATGAAAATTGTATACAAAATGAGTTGGTTTACTAAATAATTTTTTACTGCGCATGCGTCAACGATATCAAAATTTCATTTGCATATTATGTTAGCTAAATGTATAGAGCAACTTTTGTGAAAGTCACAAAATCATAACTTGAAAATTCTGAAAATAATCGTCAATTGAATAAGTTGAAAATCCGTTATTCTCAAAATGAAGCAAAAACAAGAGGGGTTGTATCCATATATTCACTGATTATTGTCAATATAGAGTATACAATACGGGATGTTACGACTACTTTTGGATAAAATCCCTCATTTTTTTTGGTTCATTTTGGAAACAACGGATTTTGTCCTTTTTCTATAGACGATTACTTTCAGAATTTTCAAGCTATAATTTTGAGACTTTTACAAAAGTTGCTCTATACATTTAGCTAACATAATATGCAAATGAAATTTTGATATCTTTGGCGCATGCGCAGTAAAAAATTATTTAGTAAACCTACTCATTTTTCATACAATTTTTATTATTTTTTTAATTCTGATTACAGGGTACTGTGTGCAATGTTGTTTGTCATATTTTCTGAAAAAAATATTATTTTATATTAAGAACTCTGAAAATTATAAGGGAAAAACTTAGAAAATTTGGGGCCATTTTTATAAAAACCTTAATTACTCTGCGAGTATGCATGCTATTTGCATAAAAATGAACACAGTGTATTACAATAAGGCATTCAATCATAATCTAGAGTTTGAGCGCTTTTGCGCCATTAGTTTTGACAGGGTTATTCAAAAGATATTCATTCTTTTTTAATTTGTTGACGGTCCCCTATGGAGTTTCGGTAAAAAATCTTCACGGAGATGTATGACGCATACTATTATATTTATACACTAAGAGTTTCGAGATGATTCCTCATGTATTTTTCTAGATATTTAGTAAAATGTCTAAAATCGCAAGTGTCCCATAATCAATGGCAATATAGTGTATATATATATATATATATATATATATATATATTAGGGTGGGTCAAAAAAATCGAATTTTTTCAAATCCACTATTAATAGTGCGGAAAAGTTGCCTTTTGTAATTAGAAGGATAATGCAAAAAAAGTTTTTGAAATCGGTTAATATCTTTAGGTCGCGCATCGCACTTGAAGTTCGGAAAATTTGACCAAAAATGACATTTTTTGAAATGAATGATGAAAATTAAAAAAATTTCGAACTTACTTCTAATAGTGCGGAAAAGTTTCCTTTTATAACTAAAAAGATAACGCAAAAACGTTTTCTGAAATCGGTTAATATCTTTAGGTCGCCCATCGCACTTGAAGTTCGGAGAGTTTGATCAAAAATGACATTTTTTGGAATTATTGAGGAAAACTAAAAAAATTTCGAACTTGCTTGTAATAGTACACTAAAGTAACCTTTTACAATTAAAACATTTTTTTTTCTTTTTTAAATCTATCAATACCTTTAAGTCCATTTAAGGTAGCGAAATTTTATGAAAATTGACAATGTTTCATATAAAAGATGAAAAGTCGTCTTCTTTTCTCATTTTTTTCTAATAACATAAAAATATTCCATTATATGCATAGAAACGTAAAATAAAATCAATTTTAAAATTGGTTAATAATTTTTCATAATACATTGTTTATAAATTACGAAAAAAAATAGAAAAGTATATATTTTTAGCTATTTTTTTATTTAAACATTTATATTGAAGAGATTTAAAACACTACTTAATGAGACATTCTTCAACAAAAAAATTTAAATCAATTTTAAACAAGTTTTCCTTATGCAATATTAGGCTATTTGCATTATAGTAATTTTAGAAAATAGTTATTTTTATTTTTACCTTCATTTTTTACCTCGTGTAAAGCCTTGTAGTGAGATTTATTATCAAATGTTGACATAAGTGATCGCGAAAGCAAAGATGATCTAATATAGCCGTATCTGCTATTAGAGCCACATCCTTTTTCAGAAGCCTCACTCACAAGTTTCACACATCATTCCACCGCCTGTGTGTGTGGTACGGAAACGCCCTTATTGTTTTCATTTCCAATTCTGAGAGAGATTTCGATTCAATAAAAGAGAAAATTCTCTGTGGACTGATTCTGTGTAAAAAGTTGTTGAAGTAACTTTGCAGCTCGACCAATCAATTAGTTCAGTCTAATCCTTAGCGCCAAAATTTAACTTGCGTATCACAAAATCTCTCACAGTAGCCACTTGTTCTGTCACCAGTTTCATTGCTTTCAAAACTTCTTGTAATCCTAACTCTCGCACATGCTCCCTCTCATCTGCAATCATTGCCAATAGTAGGTTTTACGGATGAGTGAAGTAAGTGTTACCCTCAATAACAGGGTCTGTAACTTCCTGCAGACTTTTTGGTAGGGTAGCGCGATGTTGTTATTGTCTTGTGTTTAGGCTTTGATTAATGGAATCATTCTTCTTAATTTCAAACTATACAGGCACATATGTTTCTATGATGAATAAAACTGCTTCATTTCAGTCCTAGGGTTTTCTGTGGATATATACAGTCTGAGAATTCGATTGGCGGTCGTTAGCCACCGGGAATGAAAAATGGTCCCTGGATCTCGGACAGAAATATCCTCAGGACAGAAGCCCGATCACACAGCATTTGATATTTTAAAAAGATATTTTTGATCTTTATTGAGGTCATTTGGATTTTCAACAGTCACTATTGGGCGAGAGCAATTGATTGATTCATACTTGATGACAGGTTCAGGGGTCGTACATTTCTGGGAATTTTTCAGGACAAATATCAGTATTTATTTATAGAAACATACATCTAGATTTAACGTACGAACTGACACTTTATTTTAAGAAGATATTTTCTATGAGAAAATACTGGTGATGAAGATTTTCTTGGTCTTAAAATTTCAGGACATGTACGACCCCTGCAGGTTGTCTTTCGCAAGCAGGTACTTGCTTGCCTATAGGACGAGAAAATAATGCTGGCCGTTTGTTTTTATCTTCAATGCATTGAAACAAGTGCCTAAAAGGCAATTCGATGAAATGCAACAAGTAAATGCACCGCTGCAAGGGCCTGCGTATCTTCATTTCCAAATTTCGAATAACCCTTTTTTTCAATCCCGTATTGATAGAGGAGCTATCACATCCAAATACAAAGACTTCATCTAAGGAGATATTCTTCTGAGGCAGATATAAAATGATACTTTCACAAATATTTTTTCCGGTTCCATTCATATGCGTTAGATGACCAACATATTTTGATCATCCGGCTCCTGAATTAAAGAAATGTGCCCTTCCCTATTAGATCTTCGATAGCGTTTAACACCGTTTTTTCCTTGATATAACGTAACTGTTTGTGGTAATTGCATGACAAGCCTGAAAACCAGCTGTGTTCACAGCTCATATGTGCACTGAGCAATTGGAATAGAAAAAAATCGGTTTGTCAGATGTTTTTGTAATCAGCCTACATCAATTTTGATCATATTTTCCAAATTTCAGGTACGATGCGCGATTTAAAGGTATTAACAGATTTGAAAACGAAAAAAGTTACTTTTTAATTGTAAAAAGTTACTTTAGCGTACTATTACAAGCAAGTTCGATTTTTTTTTTAATTTTCCTCATTAATTCCAAAAAATGTCATTTTTGATCAAATTTTCCAAACTTCAAGTGCGATGCGCAACTTAAAGATATTAACCTATTTCAAAAAAAATTTTGCGTTATCTTTTTAGTTGTAAAAGGAAACTTTTCCGCACTATTAGAAGTAGGATCGAAATTTTTTTAATTTTCATCATTAATTTCAAAAAATGTAAATTTTGGTCAAATTTTCCGAACTTCAAGTGCGATGCGCGACCTAAAGATATTAACCGATTTCAAAAACCTTATTTGCGTTATCCTTCTAATTACAAAAGGCAACTTTTCCGCACTATTAATAGTGGATTTGAAAAAATTCGATTTTTTCGACCCACCCTAATATATATATATATTCTTTTTTTGAGAAAAATTTTATTTTGTCAATGAAAAATGCAAATTAATGATAAATAATTTTGAAAAATGACGATGGTTTCAAAGGTTTAATGCATTGTTTTTATTTGATTAACCAAATTTCATTTTAAACCATCCAACTGCAAGTGAAAGTAAACTATACCCTCAGAAATACTTTCTTTAATACGAGGAAATATTCTTGGCAGCAGCACTACGGCTTGTATATATTCAAAAAAAAATTTTTTTTAAATCGATTTTTTTTGGGCTTTAGGGCATAAAGTTTTCGCAATCTGAAAAAAGAAATTTTTACAAAAATACGTCGCTTTTTCTTCTGTGACCTCCTTGGTTTCGAACCTCAGATCACGCGTTTTGAAACAAGCATCTTAACAACTCGACCAGCAAGCTCTTGGCAAAATGCGTCTTCAAAATAAAGTTGCATATTATTTTAAATGGGGGGGATTATTAAAACTTGTTAAATTTCTAGTTCACAAAGCTTGGAAATTTAAAGTTAATTGCAAGAATTACGTCGTTATGAAAAATTGGTTGGTATTTTAACACTTATAGGGGAATAATAAATGATAAAAATTCTTGCACATTTGACATATATAAATAGGATAAAATTTGATTAAAAGATGTAAAATATAAATATTGCATTTTTAGTTGAATTTGAGACGAAATAGTTACTTTTTTGAATAAAATCTATTTTTTTTTAACTTAATTGAACTATTATATGCTTTTTTAATGCAATCGTTTAGAACATGTTTCACATGCGAATTTTTTTAATACTTTAAAAAATAAATTGCGATTAAGATTAAATGAATAAGAAAATTTCTACTTTTTTTAAATTGGGAAACAGTTTTGTTTGTTTGTTTTAAAATAAATTAGAGGTTTTTATTTATCGAATTTTAGGTTTTTCATTTAAAAAATGAATTTGAAGTTTTGTATTAATGCAGTAAACATGCATGCAATTAATAAACATGCATGCAATTAATAAACGGAATTCTTCCCTCTTTCCTGACGGCCCCACCAGTGGCCGAGAGGTTCGGACCTCTCAACTGGTAGACGGCAGGTGCTGGGTCCGAACCCAATCGCGGCTGTCGGCCTAACCGTTCGGAGTTTTCGTGGTTTTCTTCGAACCTTGCGTAAATACGGGTTAGGTTCCCTTAGAAAGACCCCCACGAAGGGCATTCACCCCTGGTCCTATATCCCTAGCGCAGATAATCGGACGTCAAAAATCAATCAATCAATCAATCAACCCTCTTTCCTGACTTAAGGGAAGAATTAGCGGAAATAGCATGTTTATTAGGAGTACGGTTTATTTTGTGTTGGCCGATTTTATCTACTCGACGGATATGGGCCCTGAGGGAAGTGTCCTTCGTGGGGGTCTTTTAAGGGAACCTAACCCGTATTTAGGCAAGGTTCAAAGAAAACCAAGAAAACTCTGAACGATTAGACCGACGACCGTGATTGGATTCGAACCCAGCACCTGCTGCTACCAATTGAGGGATCAGGACCTCTCGGTCACTGGTGGGACCCTATTAGGAGTACGGAAATTATTTGTTTAAACTGACGATTTTTTCTGGCGGAGTATTTCTTAATTGTTTTAATAATTACTACTTATACCTTCATTTTTAGACATTTAGAAAAATGACGATCACTCTTGTACAGATTTAACTATCTTATATTTTATAGATGCCTCATGAATCCACAGTGGGACACGAAGAAGCTTTGTGTAATGGAGAGGTGAAAGAAGTAGAAGAGGATATAATACTTGAACCGATGAGGAGGCGTTCTAGACTCGAAAACAGCGAAAGTTCTGTTCCTCATCTATATGCTGAGACACCTGTTGTGGTCACTCATCATCATGATACAGATGATGACGAAGACAGTGAGAAATCAGCTGAAAATTAAGGCGTTACAAAGTTACTCAGCGTTGCATTTAATAGCTCAGCAGACGTTGGAAGCACTTTTTTATTGAACAATGCATTATAGAACCAACAAATTGATTTAGAGTTGAATTCTGAAATAAAGTTATGAAAATGAGCAAAATTTTACTTTTATTTCCGATTTTAAAAAAAAAGGCAATTTTAAAGAAAAATTAATCGAATGTATGTGTACACTAACAAACGCTTACTCAATTTTATTCAATGCATATTAATTTAATCTTAACAGAATACTCAGACATTTTTGTAAAGTTTCTGTACAATGAATTTAAAATTTAAAGTTTTCCAAAAATTGACTGAGATTTTTTTTTATTGTTGTTGTTGTTTTCCAGTAAACTAATAGAATTTTGTGTTTCAAAAAAAAAACTTTTTCCTTTAGAAATAAATATCTGTAAATAACACAATTTTGATCACAAAGTTTCATATTTAGTTCATTATATGAACAAAACAATATAAATAAATTTGGAAATGTTTCTTAAGAGTATATGTTAAATTTTGAGCAATTTTTTTTTTTTTTACCGTAAACTAATTTTACTGATAAAATATTTAAAAAAATGCATTTGAAGTGTTTCCTTTTTAAAAACAAATTATTAAATTCTCTCGCAATTACTAAAACTCTTAAAAAGGAAACATTGCTAAAAGTATTTTCATTAATATTGAAGCTTAAATAAGAACAAGAAAATCGAAAGGTCTGCAGTTTTTACATGTCTTTTTAACTGTAACATCTGAACATCGAGAATTGATTTTCGATTTATTAAATTATCTTTCTTATCAAAATTGGTAGAATTCTAATAATGAAAATAAAGCATTTCTTAATTCACAAATATCAGCTTAGCAAAATTATAAATATATATATTTTTTTACAAGAAGATATTGATTTTAGCGTTGGCAGTCTCACAGGAAAGTTAAATTTGCTACTATACTAGTCATGCTGCAAAATACTTTTAAGTAAAAAGTATGCAGTTTTCAAGTATGTTAACCAGGACTGTTTATTCAAATTTTTAAAAAATGGTATTAGCTAATGATATTAAATCTTTAAAATTTCAGGAACTAATTTTTTTATAGTTACCTATTCAGCTTTAATTTTTGAGAGTGGTATTTAAAAAATAATTCACCATTTATTCCTAAGTTTATAAACAATAATTTTCCTTTCAATATTGTTTTTGTCTTTTCAATTTGAAATAGATTAAATAATATTTCTTGCCAAGGTGTAGGAATTTTCTCACTATTCAAAAGTTGCTTTTTATCTTAATTCAAAATTTTACAATGGAGAGCATTATTCATAAGTTTAATATGCGATAGAAATAAGGTCTTATTAGCACAATAACAGTTGTGTACATGATAGTATAACAGTAAAAAGATTTTTTTTTATTCACCAAACATTTGCAATCCTGTCAGATGTAAAACATTAAATGAATTATTTCTGTGCATAATTCTGGGTTTTAGATTATTTTACTCATTTGAAATTTTTTTAATTACTTTTAATAAAAAATTTCTGTTATTTTCTTTTTTAAAAGAATATGTCAGTTTTTATTTTGTACTCTCTCTCTCTATTTTTATATATAAAAAAACATAAGATTTTAACTTTTTTTTCTTTTTTAAAGCCAGGTTTTTATTTTTTATGATAAAAATAAAGTTGAAAAAAAAACAGTTTCTAGTTCTAAAACATTCGACAAAAATATTATTTTTTATATTTGAATCAATATCGCAATAAACATAACATTACAAGAGAAATTTAACTTTCGGAGCATCGAAGAAAGTACAAAACAAAAGATGCTTTAAAGTAGTTTTATTTGAAGCATCTGTTTTAAATAATTTTTAAATACATTACTGAAATTTAATTAACAGAAATTTTGCAAGCATTACAGTGAAATATAAAAAGAAAATAAAGACTTTTCCTTGAAATACAATATGCTGTGGCAGATGTATTTACAGAGACGCCGTTCCAAGCACTCAGAACTAATGGTTTCACTTCCCCTATATTCTATTGAGCTCGTTTTACCACTGGTCCATAGATATTTACGAATACTGACACGGGAAGAGTTGTTTAAACTTTGGTAATGATAGTACACAATAAATAGGAAATATCCCTTAAAACTTCGAGGTCTTATATTGGCTATTTTTTACATACTTTGCATTCAAACACATAGCAGTATCAAAAATGCAGAATATTTCAATATATATTCTAAAAGATCATGAAATTTTCTCGCACATCATGAAAAGATTGTAAAATTCAATGAATAATTTATACTGATTTCATATCAAAGTTTACTTACTGTTTTCAACAACGACATATGAAAAAATTTAAAGGTCCGAAGCGAAGTACAAAGAAGCCCGATATCGGTTGGGTCGAATCTATTCCAATTGCTCCAAACCTGTGGTACTTGGCAAAGCTACTGAGGGTAATGATATCAGTAATGGCAGAGATAACGAAAATGGTTAGAAATTCAGTAAAGTGTTAGAAATGATAATGTGATTTGTATCGATTTAATTATGGTTGTGATAAGAACATTACCGTATATACTCCTGAATAAATCGACAACCACCCCTCTCCCAATTCTTAAACGAAATTTTGAAAAAAAAATTGGAATTTTCGTGAAAGTCGAGCCACATTTTAGGTAGTATATTGAAAAACAATTTGTAATCGAAATAAAGGATGAAATAATAATAATAATAATAGTAATAATAAATTTCTAATAAATTAGCAAAAATATTTTTGCATTTCTTAGACTTCTTAATTTTTTTTCAATTGTTATTCGACGTTTTAAAACTGTGTAATTATGTAAAACCGAAGACGTTTAAACTGTTTCGAAACATATTCACATAGTTTAATGATACTTAAAAAAGAAAAGAACCTTTCAAAAATCTATTAAAACCTAATTTACAAGGGTAAACAACTTCTTAGACTGCCAAAATATAATACTTATCTGTATTCTAGGACTTTTCAGAGAGGCATCTAGAAACGTTCTTAAGTTAAACTCTTTCTTTAAAAAAGAATAAAAATGTTGAAAGAATACCCTGTACTGAAGGGCATTCTGTCCCAAGTAAAAATAGATGAAGAGCAACTACAAGAATATTATTGTTGAATCTTTTTTTTGGGGGGGGGGGGTGGAGGGGTCAGTCGCAGGAAAATGGTTATTATCCGCGTTTATATCTCTCTCTAGCCTAGATCCATATGTGATTATTTAAAATACTTGTCCATTCGCTGATTGTATTATTATCATTATTTTATTAACTCGTGCATAAATCGACCCTAAGTTTTCAACTCCCAAATATTGTCTAAGATTCTTCAACTTATACACGAGTATATGCGGTACTAACGAAAAAAAAGGGATGCTTGCGTTATCTAATTGAATAGAAGAGGGGAAGGTATGAGAAATAACAGGTGGAGGTACTCCGAAATAAAAAACAAAGAAAGGAATACTTTTTGTTGAATATGAAAATGTTTACTTTAGAATGGACATCATCAAAAAACCTATATTCTAAATTCAAAAATCCAATGAACACACAACCCAAAATACTCGGAAACGTTTCCGAATATCAATGGCAGCAAAAGAAACGTTATTTGTATAAATATTACTTTTATCACAACTATATTAATTTTTAAAATGGCTAAAAATATAGAAGGTTTTTTTTTTTTGGAGGGAGGCGGGTCCTGGTAATAGGAATAGTTTATTGTATATCCTTTTTTCAAAATTATAATGTATTTACCTAGATTATGAAGCAGTCGTTCTTTATATATATATATAGCTTTCAAATACAATTTTATGTTATTTAAGTGGAGAAAGCGGCATAAAACCTTCATAGACCGGGAGACGGCAGCACAGACAATCGCCTCATCAAGTTCATGGCTTAAATTCTAGAATTACACTGCTGGCCACACAAAATGCAACACCAAGAAAGACCAGAAATATCACAGCGAAATTTATTTGGCTGATAACATGTTGTATCAAGATCAAACGATTAAAATTACAGCCTCTTGTGATGCGTGATTGACGACAAAATCAGTAGTTTTTGTAACGTCATTGTTGGCTTTAACCACTGCCACACGCCTCGGTATAGAATCAAAGAGGCTTTGGATGTCTCCTTAGGGCACAGTAGTCCATGCGGTTTCCACATATTGCCAAAGTTGACCTGATATAGCAGCGGGTGGTGTATCCCGGGCCAGTCGTTGTGCAAGCACGGACCACACGATTTTGATTGGCGATAGATCGGGAGAACCAGCAGGCCAAAAAAGCAATTCAATCTGATGGGAAAAGAAGTACACTTGAAAATTACATGAAATGTGTGGTCACACATTATCTCTTGGAATATGGCTGATGGAAAGTACTGAATATATGGGAGGACTAGGGTCTCTAACACTTCAGGATGTAGCGCTGGCTGTTCGGTGTACCGGCAATGCGTACTAGAGAGATGCGGCAGTAAAATCCAATTCCATCCCAAACCAGGATACCGGTTGCAGTACCAGTATGGTGATGCATGACGCAACAGTTCAGCAGCCTCTCACAACGGTGTCTCCAAACAAGAATCTGACCATAGTGATGTTGCAGGCGGAAGTGATCAGTAAACACAATGTCGTTCCATTCCGTTCTCCATGTCCACCCTTTCCTTGCACCATTAGCATAGCAACGCAAAACCTGTGATTTCCAGTCAAGGGTAAACGAAGCATTGGACGTCGTGCGGACATTCCACTCTGCTGCAAACGGTGTCGATGGTGCGAGCAGACACAGAATGATGCGTAGCTGATTGAATCTGATGCGCTGTGGTTCGTGATATGGGTGCCATCATTGCCATGCTCACAATGCGTCTGTCATCATGGGCATTGGTGCAACGAAGTGGGTGTGATAGGCCCCATTGGTCCGTCGTTCCCTCCTGCATCCAGCGATTATAGATCTGCATCACATTTACTTGGTTTCGTCTAATACGTTGACAGATTTCTCTGAAGGGTAATCCGCAATTCTTACAGGCTACTATTCTTCCTCAGACGAATTCAGATAATGGGTTAAAAGACGCTCGATGTCTTTCACGAGGCACAAGTAAGCAACTTAAATTAAAAAAAAAACAAATTGTCGCATTTCAAATCTGTTTTTTCCTTATATAGCGCTTGTGGGTGGCGCTATGGTCGCCTGTGATGTGATGCGTCTGTGCTGCAATGCTAATGATTTGCATATTTCATCGCCGCAAACACATTATGTAATTTTCATATGATTTACACGTTTCCTGCAGGGTGTTGCATTCTGTGTGGTCAGCAGTGTAGTTAAAACTTGACTCGTGTATTAAAACGCATTCGGTTTGCCAAGTCCTATCTTGGTGGAAAACATTTAAAACTTCATTTTAGCGGTTAACTCGTAGGTTTATTATTGTGCTTTCCTGCACCGAAATGTATGAAAACTTGGAGAATTGAGAGCAGGAAAACACAATGATAAACTTATGAGTTAACCGATAATATCGAGTTTTTTTATGAGTTTTCCACCAAGGCATAACTTGGCAGACCGAATACGTTTTAATATACGAATTGAGTTATAACTAAGTCTACAATTTCATCCCAGAACTCGTTGAGATGATTATCTGCTCTGCCGCTTCTTGGTCTATCACTATGACATGATACATTTTAAGACCTTGTTTGCATTTTCATTAAAATACATGTAAAAATTGGGGTAATTAATTTTTTATAGTTTCACATTTTTGTGTGAAAGTATCTTTCATATCCCATCACCTTAGATAATTTTTGAAACATAAAATTATATTTAAAATGATTTTCTCTGCAGCCAAATTTATTTTTTATCAGAAAACGGAAAAGTACGTAACAACCACTTAGAAAATTTTATTTTATTAAATTGTTCAAAAGTTATAATTCCTATTAGCAAAAAAAAAGTAGAAAACATTTAACTAATTTAAAAAGGACTTTATGATTTTAAACACAAATTCATTAAGCTGGAGGCAAAAATGTTATTTTGGATTTAATCGAGACAGTTCGAAAATATTTCGCTAATTAAATTTTTGCATAAAACTATTTTGTTTAAATTTGATATTCATAAAAGTTTAAAAGTATCTCTTTCACTTAAAGTAATCTAACGCTGAAAACATTTTAAATTTCATTATAGTTTTGATTAATCGCTATTCTCGATATCCCACCGAAAGTAAGCTTTAAAATTTATTTTTAAATACAAGATTGCAACTTCTTCATCTAATTCTAGTGAGATGACTGTTATTAAAAGTTTTGTATTTCAATTTTAGCATGTATTTAAAATTATACTTTATGAATTTGCATGCACTTTGTGAATTTAATAAAAATTAGTTCTTCAACATGTTTAAGGTCTTCAGTTAAACTCAGTATCAGGAATGATTATGCTTCTTATTTGCAGAGTACCGAAAATGATCTAATTTCTAATCCTAAGAAGTTTTGGTCGTACTTTAAAAGTCATAACACATTGCCAAACAGTGTATTCTACAACAACAATTGTTATGATGGTGATGATAATATTGCGAGTGCTTTTGCATCTTATTTTAGTTCCGTTTACAATCCTAGTACAAATTATGATAAAAATACTGGTAAACTCGACAACTGCTTTGGTGACATTATTAAAATTGACAGGGTTACATATATGGATGTGGTTTTGGCGATTAACAAGTTAAAATCGACTTTGACAGTTGGTGTGGATAATGTCCCTTCGTTTATCAGGGTTCGTACGGATCCTGGAATTTCATGACAAGGAAATTTTTTGGTACCAGTATTTTCTTACAGAAGATCTATAATTAAATAAAGGAATATTTCGCACGTTTAAACTAGATTTATTTTTTCGTAAAATAATACTGGTACGTCACATGAGAAATAACGGTACCCGTACGAACCATGTTTATTGTTAAAGGTTGTGCTGATGCCTTGATTTATCCCCTTCTTATTCTATTTAATCTTTCTTTAAAAAATAACGTTTTTCCTGATGTTTGGAAGCAAACGAAAATTATTCCAGTTTTTAAAAAAGGTGATCCTAATGATTGTAAAAATTATCGTCCCATAGCAATCTTGAGTCCTTTTTCTAAAATATTTGAAATTATAATCCATAATAAAATTTTTCAACAGGTAAAACATTTTATTTCGTCAGCTCAACATGGTTTTATTCCAAAACGGTCCACTCTTACCAATTTATTTTGCTTAACTAATGACATTATGTCATCATTTGAACAGGGTTATCAGCTTGATGTCTTGACTTTTGACTCTATTGATTTTGGTATCCTTTTGAATAAGTTGATGGGTATGGGTTTTCATATTAATCTTATTGACTGGCTTTTTTCTTACTTAAATAATAGAATGCTTTACGTTTATTTCAATGGTGCTATGTCTCATAAATTTACCAATACATCTGGTGTACCACAAGGCTCTAATTTAGGGCCATTGCTTTTTATTTTATTTATAAATGATCTGTGCTCTATTTTGAAATTTTCTTATTATCTTTTATTTGCAGATGATTTAAAATTATATAAACAAATACGTTCTGTTATTGATGCTGCACTTTTGCAGAAGGATCTAAATAGCTTATATAATTGGTGCATTTATAATAAATTATTCCTTAATATTAAAAAATGTAGTGTTTTAAGTTATTCACGTAGAACTTGTACTTTAATTTACTCTTATGAAATTAATAATCTTGCCTTATTTCGTCCTAATACTGTTGTAGACTTGGGTATTACTTTTGATTCTAAACTTGATTTTTCACTTTGTATTAATAACATGGTTTCTAAGGCATATAAAAAACTAGGGTTTTTAAAGCGTAAAACTAAAGATTTTACCAATCAATATGCATTAAAAGTTTTATATTTTGCTCTGATACGTCCTAAGCTTGGATATTGCAGTCTCATTTGGGATCCTTATTATTTTAATAAAATTAAAATTCTTGAGCAGGTGCAGTCTAAATTCACTCGTTACTTATTGTTCAAAAGTGATCTTACCTTTTCCTATGATGTTTCTGCTTCCTATTTACGCGGCATTTTGGCATTCCAAGTTTAAAATCTAGACGGGATCTTTTTTGTGTTTTATTTTTTTACAAGATTATAAATAACATGATTGACTGTAGTGAAATTCTTAATTCTATTAAGTTCAATGTACCAAATAGATCCCTCAGGTCCAACCAATTCTTTCCCTCACCATTTCTCAAATATAATTACATTAGTAATTTCTCTTTGTATAAATTTTACAAAATATTTAATGAACTCTCTGTGCATCTTGATATTTTTGATGTGTCATTTCATGTCTTCAAAGATAAATGTTCTGAACTTTTAATCTCTTAATTTTTGTTTTATTCATGTTTTATTACATGTAATTATATTATTGTAATTATTTGTGTTTTATATATATGTGAATATATTTATGTAGTCTTGTGTCTCTTGATGTTCTTGCAACACTGTAAATGGGTTATTCTGTAGTGTGCATTTCAATAAAATAAATAAATAAATAAATAAATGTTAAGAAAATTTCAGCAACTTTAGAAAAAAAAAATTCACTCATTGAAATTTCATAAACTAAACTTTTTACTAAAAACAGATTTTATAATTTTATTTTTTACAAATATAAAAATTACCATGCTTAAAATAGTACAACAAACTCCGTAGTTTCAAAACAAATGAATGAAATACAACAACTTTTTTCGATATTTTCACACATTCTTGTGGTTCAAAAAGCATTGAAATATATGTATTTAGCAATATTAATTAATTAAATGATAACGAAGAAAATTACTTTTAAAAATATGAATAATAAAATATGCATTTTGTTTGCAGAATTAAATTATTATAGGTGCAGATTTACGGTCGCCATCGGCTATATGTCGAATAATGTTTTTGCTTTGGTGACTAATGTTTGAAGTCTAAGTTGCCAGAATTTAGCAAATTTTGCGTTTTACTTCGAATACTTGACGAAAATCCCGTAACTTTCGTGATCTTTTTATGAAATTAGCGAGTTTTTTTGCGGTCTTTTGACGAAATTCTTCTCTTTTCTTACTAAAATTCAACTTAATTGTTTTTTATGTGTGTGCGTGTGTTCTAAAAAAGCAAACGTTTTAATTTTTTTTTTTTTTTTTTTGGATAAAAGGATCACATTTTTTTATATATACTTTTCTATGACAACATAAAAATAAGAAATATTGTCTTCCTAATGTTCCCCAACTAACTTGACTGCTTAGCTTATTGTTATAGATACAGAGTGTTTCGCTACCAGACCGACAAACTTTGAGGGATGATAGTAGACAGGAAGATAAACATTATTAAATACGAAACCATGGGGCGCAAATGTCTTCTGTAGGAGCTAGGGGCCAAAATTTCAAACGATGATAAAAAACGGAAAAAAAGGTCGATTCGTTTGCAGTTTTCCCTAAAATCATTCTTTATGTTACATTTTTTTTAGAAAAAAATTTTAAAGGTTAAGTTCAAAAATTGTCGATAGAGGGCGCTTTAGACTTTAGAGTAACGAACAATTATTTTTTACCGTTATTTTGTGCATGGGGTTGAAATTATTCGAAAGTTTAAACTTTAACTTAAATTTTAAGCCCTAAATCGGAAACATTGGGATCGGGTAGCTAGCGAAAATTGAACTGTGAACAGAGGGGGAGATTTAAAACCCTCATAAATATTGGACAAACAAATCGATTTTGTTGTGGTTTGCATGTAAGTCATTCCCTTGATAATTATTTTATTCGAAATGACAACAGCTTTTGTGTCTTCATTTTTTTATAGAGGGCGCTTCCGACACATCTCTGACATTTCAATGGCATTACTCCAGGGTGTTTTACTACTAGACCAACATACTTCCAGGAAGTGTTAGCGATACAAAGACGACTCAGAATCACATAGTAATGTAACGTTGGAAATGCTTTTTTGCAAGTTACGGTTAAAGGAAGCTGAGAAAAAAGTAACAGAAACAGCAGAGGAAGAGCGACACGTTGATGTGACAGAAAACAGTTTATTTAAAGGTTTTACTAGAAAAGGTGTTCGAAAATAAGGCCAGAAGTAGTCCAGCAAGTTTGACAGTGACGGTAGATGGCGCTGCGGTTTCTTTGCGGTAGATGGCGCTAAACGGTAATGCGCCTGAGCAGCGATCACTTTGAAGTGATTATTCGCGAACCGGTTCCAAAGGTAGCAGAATGAAGTATTTTAACGATGAACAGCACGATAGGGCTCCTCCACATTTTACCAATGACGTTTGCCGACACTTCAAAGTAACATATGGACAGTGGTGGATAGGTCGTGGTGGCCCGGTTCATTGGCCTGCCAGATCGCCGGAACTTCTGCTGGGGTCAAATGAAAATTTGGGTGTATGAGACTCCCGTACCATCAGTTGAAGACCTCGCAGTTGGTATTTCTGTAGCTGCCAGAAAACTATCAGAGATGCCAGGAATCTTTCAAATCGTGAGGAATTCCACGCGACGCCGCTGTCAAGCATGCCGGACTACTTCTGGTCGTAATTTCGAACATCTTTGTAACACATTTAAATAAACTGTTCCCTGTCACATTAACGTGTTGCTCTTTCTCTGCTGTTTCTGTTTTCTTTTCTCTGCTTCCTTTAACCGTAACTCGCAAAAAAGGCATTACATTCCTATGTGATTCCAAGTCGTCTTTGTATCGCTAACACTTCTTGGAAGTATGTTGGTCTGGTAGTAAAACACCCAGGAGTAATGCCATTGAAATGTCAGAGATGTGTCGGAAGCGCCCTCTATCAAAATATTAGGACACCAAAGTTGTACGTCATTTTGAATAAAATATTTACCAAAGGAATGACCTACACGCAAACCGCACCAAAATTGATTTGTTTGTCCAATATTTAAAAGCGTTTAAAATCTCCCCCTCTGTTCACAGTTCAATTTTCGCTAGTTACCCGATCCCAATGTTTCCGATTTTCGGCTTAGAATTTAAGTTAAAGTCTAAACTTTAGAATAATTTCAACCCCATGCACATAATAACAGTAAAAAATAATTGTTCGTTACTCTAAAGTCTAAAGCGCCCTCTATCGACAATTTTTGAACGTAACCTTTAAATTTTTTTTCTAAAACAATCGTGATATAAAGAATGATTTTAGTGAAAACCGCAAACGAATCGACCCTTTTTTCCGTTTTTTATCATCGTTTGAAATTTTGGCCCTTAAATTTTAATGGTCCTTAGCTCCTACAGAAGACGTTTGCGCCCGATGGTTTCCTATTTAATAATGTTTGTCCCCATGTCTACTATCATTCCTCAAACCTCAAAGTATGTCGGTCTGGTAGCGAAACACCCTGTATATTTTTTAAATTCTATCTTACCGAACTTTATATTTTAAATATATTTTGCTTGAGATTATATTACTTAATTTATATCCAAATTAAAACAATTGTATGATTGAATGAAGTATACATGTTTGCTGTAAAATGTCTATTTTTTGTACATGTGTATTTTTTTTTCACTTTGAGTTTCCGAATCCTCCCTCCCCCCATATAAAGAAGCGTTATCTTTTTTAAGCATTTCTTTTACAATGTGGCGACCGGATTATTTGAGTTTAGGAGCCACGGATTCTTTAAATTTTCGGGAATCTGCACCTATACTGCAGATACATGTTTAATATTTTTTTTTATTCCTACATATGCTATTATCTTTTGCATTGAACCTAAATTTGAAAGTTTTTTTGAAATTCATTAGCATAAGTAATCACTTTTATAACCATATTCATTAAATTTACCAAACTCTTTATATTTAATTTTTCACTGCACATAGTCTAAGAGCGGATAACAGAAAGTCCTATGCTATCAAGCACAAGAAAACAAACCTTTATTTTATGGAAGAGTAATAATAGGGGAATCTAACGATCCATCTCTGCCGGAGCCCCACCAGTGGCCGAAAGGTTCTGACCTCAAACAGGTAGACGGTAGGTGCTGGGTTCGAACCCAATCGCGACCGTCGGCCTAACCGTTCGGAGTTTTCCGTGGTTTTCTTCGAACCATGCGTAAATACGGGTTAAGTTCCCTTAGAAAGACCCCCACGGAGGGCATCCCACCCCTTAGGGCCTATACCCCATAGTGTAGATAATTGGCCGACATACATACAACAACAACCATCTCTACCGGAAATGAACTGGTGCATAAACGAAAAATTAATACCACCAGTGGTTCTCTCGTAGGTTTAGCATTGTGTTTGTCCTACAATAAAAAGTATGAAAACATGGAAAACTTGGTGCAGGAAAACACAATGCTAAGCCTACGAGTCAACCACTAGTGGTATTCATTTTTGGCTTGTGCACCACTCCGCTTCCGGCAGAGATGGAACATTAGATTCCCCTATTACTACTTTTTCATAAAATAAAGGGGTTTTTTTTTCTTTTGCTCGATAACATGCGGTTTTGTGCTATAGGTTCTTGGACTAACAATTTTCTGAGAAAAAAAAATCAGATTAATTTTAAGTTCAGCATAAAATTAAGCATGAAAACTGGTAGTACGTACATTTCAAGATTTTGTGAAAATTAGTTTTTAAATGAGTCCGCACGCAATACCAAACTATCAGTTTTTAGAAAACGGATTCACAGTTATTTTTACTGCATAACGGCAGATGGTTTTATGCAAAACAGAGTTATTAATTTAAAAAATTAAAACAATAGGACAATATGAGGTTTTCGTGCAATCTTTGAGATCACTTGCTAATACATTTTCTCATTAATTTTTTATTTACATTTTTTAAATGTAGGAACATGTTTCAGTGATATATAAGCATACTACGTCAAACACCACTTGCGGAATTTTTTCGATAAATATCACATTCATTGCAGTGTCTTTTACATTGTGAAGAGAAAAAAGAATATTAAAATCAGAAAAAATTTATATGAAGTGCTTCGCCTATATTCTGTATCCTGTGTTGTTGCCTTCATAAAATAAATTTCTGACATTTTAAATGCTATTTCGTCATGCAAGTGCACAAAAATTATAAATACCAATTTTTATTTGAAAATAATGCTAAATATTTTCATAATTAAGTTATTACTCGAAACTGCATTATTTAAGTTTCATATTCGTAGAAGAGTATTCATTTCTATTTCATTTAAAGAGTAAAGTTACATATTCACACAAATATTTACATCATCAGTGTAATTCTTTCGCAATTACCAGTATTCTAGCTAAAAAAGGTTTAAAAAAATAATTTTAAAATAAAAAATTAATACTTCTAAATATGCTTTTAATTTTACATAAATTACTTATCTGAAATCGTTGGCAAATTGAAATTACTATATGTTATCTTAAATATGGGAAAAATAATTAGATATGGCAGCTAGATAATAAAACTTTCAGCTAAACATTAAACATTAACATTTAAATTTTACTTCTATCACCCTAGATTATTTTAAATTACCTTAGAAAAAAATTTAATGAAGAATCTGAATTATATTTTTTTTACTGAATCTCATTCGAAAATGTGGGAAGAAAGTTTTTCTAATATGACAGAATGTAAATTGTTGAAATTGTTTTAAATTATACAAAGATTGAAGAAATTTTTATCAACAAACAGTATGGAAAATGTTTAACCAAACCGAATAAGCCTCTGGAATTTTAAACATTAATGCATTAAACAGGTAACAATTATTTCATTTTTGATTTAAACAAAGCAGTTCAAAAAGGTTTCAATTATAAGAATTTTTACATAAAAAATATTTCACTTAAATTTGCTGAAAGGTTTTCTTAATATGCATTTCCTTGACATGTAAATTAACAAATGTAAGAAAATACTATTTCAGTATTTGGTTTTATCGCAATCAGAGCAACTAAATCGTTTCAAAATTAGTTTTAAAATACAAGATTTCATCTTCATTAGATACTTCTTTTAAAATTATTTAATGTTGAAACAGTGTTCCATGAACAGCATTTTTGTCAAATTTAATGTATTTTTTTTTAACTTTACTTGCGTGTAGTAATAGAAATCACGTTAGTTTTAGCTGCAGTATGTACCTCATTACTAATTTAAACAAACTCAGTTTAATTACAAAGTTGCATTTAAATTTAACTAAAATATTTGTTTGAAAATTTAAGCAATTTGCAGTTAGCTTGTATGATAATAATTTAAAAGCTACACATACTAAACATACATACTAAAGCTATAAAAATAAGGCTTTGAACAAAATTAGATTTATAATTCTTATGTATATATGATATAATAATATAACTCTTATTAGATTTATATGTTATTCTAAATCTCTTCTAAATCGAATGGTATGTCGAAATTCAAATTCATATCTTGTTAGTATTGCTTACCAGATTTAGCTTGTATATTTTTTCATTAAAGAAATTAAACTCAAAATTCATAAAATTCGGATGCTATACCTGCTTTGTATTGCTTTCCAGATACAGATTATATTTTATTTCATTAAAGAAATTAGACTTAAAACTTTACTATCACAAAATGTATGTTTAATCTTTATTATATGTTACACCACCAGAAATATATCTTAGAAGTAAGATAGCTTAGTGGTTAGTGTGATACGCTGTTACTCTTCAAATAATGGGTTCCCACAAGGTTGCAATTAAAAAATCATAAAATATCATTAATTATCCAACAATTAAATATAAATTTATACTTTTACAAAAATATTTAATCAAAATTTCTTTCTATTTGAAAATATATTAAATTAAATTAAATACACCTAAACTATTTTCTAGATAAAAATATCTTTATTTAATATTTACTAGAAATTAAAATATATTCAATAATAAAATGCATAGATAAATTTAAAAAAAATTAATCAAATTTTCTATCAACAAAAAAGCGTTATCTAATCGTTCAAGTAAATGAATAAAAAAAAATATTTAATTCATTGCCTATTTCTCAATAATCTTCATAATATATTGCGTATATATATAGACATTTATCTTAAAATTTTGCTCTTAAACATTTCATTATGTTTATGATAAAAAGTATCTTGCAGAGAGATTACTCTCTGTTACTTTATATTATTTGGCGCGTACTATTCATTTTCTATAATTTATTCTTCATTGGAATTACCTATTACTCGCTTGGCATTTGTAATATAAATTTGTAAAATTTCAACTGCTCTAATAGATTAAGTGCTTTGCTAAATTGTAGTTCAAAATTAATACTATAAGTATTATGCATTAGGGTTATAACAGACCAAACATATATATATATATATATATATATATTTCGCTTGATGCATCCTCTTTAATGTATACACCTGTTCGTATTATTTTTAAAGGATAATTATTATTTTTTCTGAATACTGACATTCAATTAAATGGTCCAGATTGGGTACCTCTCTGGTATTGCTATCATTTCTCTGGCGCTACTATTTTAATATCTGCTTCAAAAAATAATAATGAACAAGTGGATTGGATTTAATATTTGCATCCTGTTTTTATCCTTGTAAAAGGAATTATCAAGGATCTTCAAATCTAAAACTTGCATACCATGGCAATATAGTTACTTAACATTACAAGTTATCTGGATCTTCAACATTTCTTTGCAAAAATAAGTTAAATTATCATTATGATAATTAGCTGTGTTGACCTCGGCCATAGCTACTCACCTTACAAGATAGTTGAATCTTCTAAATTTCTTTAGAAGAATAAGTTAAATCTTCATTATAGTTCCTTTTCGGATTCACTCAACTTTTCATCTTTTCATGGTGTTTAAAATGAGTACCAAACTTACTTGGGTACCAAATAATGAGGGCTGCGTGTTGGTCTGACAACTTGACCCGGGCAATTTATGGCACGTGATCAAGAAAAAAGAACTGCAAGTTCTCGACATGATCCTTAATATACTGTAATGCGGAAGGGATTATTTTAGTAGAAATTCTTATCGAAGTTTTGAAAACTTTTAGCCAAATTGAATAGAAATTTCAGATTTTATTTCATCAATCTAATACAAAAACATTTCTAAGAATTAAATTTTTAAACAACATTATTATGCTTGTATTTCATATTCTTACAGATTTACACATGTCTCTTTTGTTTAAAATGTAATGTAATATGCAAACACTGTAAAACATATACACTTTTGTTTATTCGTCATAACTATCGGTATTCTTATCAAAATCAGTTTCTAAATTTCATTTTAAAATACAATCTCTCAACTTCATCCGATAATTCTAGTGAAATTAACGTAAATAAAATTCTCATAAATTCATTTTTTAACTATTATATACATTTATCTAAATTACTTGCTAAAAATTATTCGCAAATTATAGTTTCGATACGTAATCAAAATTTTAGAAAATCATTTACTTGTGGTAACTAAGTAAATGAAACTTTTGGTAAATTATATTTTATAATTTTATTTCTAATAAGCTACATTAAGATACATTAGGTAAAAATTGATAATCTTTATATACAAATGATAGTAAGTTAACTTTATGTTATTTTATTAAAGAAATTGAGTCAAAATGTGGTTTGAAATATCTTATTAATCTTCATCAAATTGTATAAAAGATGAAATAAAACAGATCGGCAAAATTTGTGGAAAACGTGTAACTAAATTGAGTAAACTTTTGGCATTTTAAACACTAAATTATTGAGCCGGAGATTAAATTTCTTCTTTGATTTAGTCAAGGCAGAACGAAAATATTCCTATAGTTAAACTTTTACATAATATTATTTCATCTAAGTTTCATATTCAAAACAGTTAACCCATATATAAGCTAAACTTTCAACGGTCCAGAAGAATTTCTAGTTTCGTGCCTTTGGACCCCAGGTAGTTTTCATAAATGGAATTATGGACTAATCCTTAATGGGGTAAATATGGACTAACGTTAGCGAAAATATTCATCTTAGAAGAAGTATTTATAAAAAGTGGAATCTTTTTCATAAAAAGTTGAATCTTCTTCGTAAGAAGTGATAATGAGTAAAAAGTGGATATAAGTCTTCTTGCGAAATAGTCATAAATAAACATTCTTAACCTCTTCAGACATGAGGTACATAAATGTGTACCTCCATTCTTTTCCTCATTAAAACTAAAATGTTCGAATTTTTTGCATTTTTACTTTACTTCTATGCATCTGAATGCTTTTTGCTTTAAAACAAAGCCAATAAATGTCAGCACTGATGAATATTAGCTCATAAAATAAATATTATTTTGATCCCACTTTCGAAAATACGTTCAAGATATTGTGGTCAAGAAAGTAAGAAATATTGATGATTATTTAACTTAAATGTTTTACAATAAAAATTTTTGAGTATTTACTGATTTTTTTAGTTGTTTAAAGACCTTAATTTTATTATGCGTAAATTTATATTACTGGTAGTTAAACTGATGTTTTAAGAGGTTTCGTACTTTTAAATCCATAATTGTAAACCTAAATTACCAGCCCCCTAAAGTACTGATTTCATAAAAATGACTCTTTCTGTCATCTATAGTGTCATTTTGATCAGGCAAAAGCAATAAGTATATATTTGTAGAGATATTTTATGTTCAGCTCTGAAGAGGTTAATGAAAAGTGAATTATAAACTAAATCCTAATGGTCCACTCGATTGGAAGTTAGTTTATCTAGGATGAACCAGGACTCCTAACGCAAATTACGCGACATTTCACTTAATTAGTAAACGTACCATGACGCATACATTGCTTTAACTGCCAATAGATACGATTCTTCGCCACAGGTAATTCCAAATGGAAATCTTCTTATTCAATCAGAAAATAAATAAATTGAAAATAATTTTTAGAAAACAGTGGTTCCCAAAAATCGTAGTAATTAGAAGCTACGATATTGCGACATTGCACCATTAAGCGATAGTAATACAACTTTTTCCGCAACTTTTTCACGGCACCCGACCTAATAAGTGCCGTAGCACATACATTACAGTATTGGAATATTGAAGGACAAAAAAAAAAAAAGCAAATTTTTTCGCAATTTACGTCTGATAGACTTGACAAGAAAAAGGAAATGTCGCAAATAATACGCCAATGGTTAAAATGTGAAATACCACAAATAAGCAGATATCACCATTCGGATTCATCGTAACTAAAAACACGCTCCTCAAAATCAATCATAAATTTAGTAAATTATGTTAAAAGATTAGTTTTCAGTTTAAATAGATAATTTTAGTGAAATGGCTATTATTAGAATTGTTTGAAATATAGCTTGGAACTTATAATCCTTGCTGTAGACTTTGCATTTTAGCGATCGATTTTAGCGTCAATGTTTATGGTTAAATGATAAATTAGATGGTAATTTAGGGCGATATAACGGCCAGTCAGCTTTCGCATCAGTGACGGGGGGAGGGTAGGGGTACCATAGAACATCACATACTATACTGTACACGGTTACATTTAAAGAAACGACAATCCTATTACTGATGATGTCACCAAATCTAGTTTTGACTCATTCATTCACAATGGTTTCGATTCACTTCCCACTGTAACTCTAGCTCCGCAATGTTGCTATAACAACATCTCCAGCAAGATTCTCGCTGCTGCACGCCATTGCGCCAAATCGCGACAAAATGTTTCATTTGGTGAGTAAATGAACAATCAGAATCGACAAGTTGCGATTGCTCAATTTCTGTTCTTTTTTTGTAAGTGGTTACAGTTGAGATTCTTATCAACGTTACTGTATGATTGATGTCGCTTTACATCTTCAATCGCTCTGTGCAATTTACATTATTATTTATTAAGATACTGACGCAATACAAATTCAGTTTATTCATAGCAAAAGACACAGAAAAGATTACACGATAGGTATTTCTCTGTCGCCAGTTTATCACAATCTATACGTGGTAAAATTACGACCAAAATTACTCATGTCAATTACCATATCGATGTGGCGTTGAATTTGCAATTTACCGTGCGGTAAAATATCATTGGTCAATCATAGTTTTTTCCTATCGGTAATAGTCAAAATCTCATACCTCAATCTACCGCTAAAAGAATGTTTGAAACATTTAGACAATTATGAGGCACTTATTTTTAATAATGTTTGTGACATATAGTAGAATTTCTATTTTCTAAACAACGGTAAAAAATTATAGTATTTTTAGAACACATTGAAAAAAATGGATACAATAAAAGGTGAAAGATAGATTTTTCAGTGTTTCATACCAAATCTATTTTGCTAACATTTTTTTTCATTTGAGTACTCTTTTTTTATTTCTTATTCGCCAAATCACTAATGTTGCTCAAAAATCGGAAAGAACCCTGATCCCCAGCTTGTACACTTGTTGACTGACAGTTTCATTATCACTACCTATAACTAATTTTCCATTTATGGCAAAATCATCTATGCTAAAATTGGCTCCTAAAATGCATCACTGTCTCCATAATAATATATTTAAATTTATTATACATAATTATGTAAACATTTTAGCAAATTACATTTACCACATGTAATCATAAAAATAGAAGTTATTTTACTTATAGAAATGAACTAAATAAAACTGTCATCTAAATTAGATTTTAAAATTTAATTTCTAGTACCTTAAAATGAATTAGAAAAAAATTTGAAAACTGGAGTAACTTTGTATAGTTTTTCAATTTTTACTTACATGTTACTTCATTAAAGAAATTGGATTCTATGTTTCATCCTACCTAATGTGTTATTAATCTTTACTACATTGTATCACAGTTGAAATAACTCTGTCAGCAAAACGCAGGGAACATTTTTAACTAAATTTAATTATCCTCTGGCATTTTAAACAGTACTTCATTAAACTAGAGATAGGAATTTCATTTTTGATTTCATCAAAGCAATATGGAAATATTTGCATAATTGCATTTTTACACAAAACTATTTTAATTAAATTCCATATTCATAAAGGCTTCTATCTATCTGTATCACATTAAATGAAAGAAGTTGTATTCGATCTTTTTTACCTGGAAGACGTTACAACTACAAATTCCGAAACTTAATCTTCGCCTTATTAATCGCAAAATTCCTTTTATCAAGTACGACAAATTTTTCTATTATAAAATATTTAAAGTCTGGTGACCCGTGGACGCGAGCTGAAGTTTCTTAATAAAAAGTAAACATATAAGCAAATATTTATATTATTATTTGGATTCATCTTATGTACAAATACTCTTTTAAAATCAGTTGCAAATCTAATAGACCTAAAATAATTTGTGGCTTCATTAAACGATGCTAGTTAAATTACTATAGATAAAATATTTGGAATTTAATTTTTAAATTAATATTTATTATAATTTCATAAGGTTTATCTATTTATTTACTTTTAAAAGCGAATTAAATAAAAATTCCAGCTAAATTAGATCTTGTAATTAAAAAGCAAATCATTTTATTATTACATTCATCTGTTAGAAATTGAATGATTACATGCAAAGAATTATAACTCTTTTTTTCTAAATAAAGTAAAACAGACACACAATGTCAGATTTTCTCCAAGTTTTAACACTAATTCCGATTAATTACTTATTTTTCTCAGTCAGTATTGAATTTCAGGGGGTAGCCCGAGGGGACTTCCTTCCCCACCCGGAGTAATGAGATGCCACACACTCAAAATTTCAGATTGTATGCTTTCAATGATCAAAAATTACAATTACGCACCCCTAAAGTTTCAATGTCCACTCTGGATCCACAGAAATCCCATCCGAAGAAAAATATCTGAATATCACATATTGTTTCTGAGTGACCATCGATGAAAGAGAAAATGATTCTATTAAATATTTACACTGAGTATTGCATTAAATGTAGAATGTACGATATAAAAAAAACTATACCTACATAAATATAAACTATGTGTCGTACTCCTTCAGACAATTCCCTTGGAAAGGAGTCATGGCATAAATTTAACAAATAACGACCATTTATTTAAAGCAATAAATTGGGTTTAGGCTCTGCAGTAGACAGTTTAAATTAAAAGCGATAAAAAAAATCTGAAATCTTTAGAAACTGATATTTTCCAAAATATTCATTTAGTCAAACATTTAAACCGAAACAAAATGATACACTGATTGTTCTGCAACAACTGAAAAAAAATCTCTCTAATCTGGTATAAAATACGACTTGAATCACTGTCATATTTTACAGAAATGAATCCCCTTGTATCCCAGCAAGTCTTTATTTAAATATCAAGTTATAACTTCTTACCTCGCCGATAAAACTCTTAAACGTTGACTTCGTCTTACAGAGATTTTAGCCGAACTCAGCTTGCAGATAACATGCAGTAATCTAAAAATTGCTCAAACTGAGATTAATTTAACGTTATAGAACAGTCTCAATCCATCGAAACGAACTCCTAATGTACTATATACACAACCACAGGCACTTAATTATCATATCACCGCACAAAATAATCATGACAATAAGATTCCTTGAGATTCAGACATATTTTACAGATCTTAAAGAGATGACAGGATAATTAGCTTATCGTTAAACTCTCATCTGCTCAAACGTTAGACTTCAAGTTATAGCGATCGACAACAAAAACTCAAAACTCACTCGACCAAAGAGTACTTCAATAATACAGTAGCTAGTTACTATTCAACATATGTAAGCTTCTTTTAAATATTTCGTCACCTAAGCATAATAAGGTTCTATCTGTGTTTTTGCAAAATTTGATTTACCGATATAGAAAAACTCTATTTGTATCAATGAAGGCCTTTTTGCATCAAAATGATGTTATATATTGTTTACATATGACATTACAATTATATTATAACATTATTCTAATCCAGAAATGCCTTCAAGGATACAAATAGAGCATTTCTATATATATAAGTCAATTTTTTCAAAAACACAGATAGAACCTTATTATTCTCAGGTGACGATTTGTTTAACTGAAAAATTAAAAAAATAATCTTTTTTTCTTTTTTGTTTACTATACTATAATATTTATTACTATAATTTTTATACTATAATATATATTTTGCTTACTATAGGGGGAACTGGGGCACATTGACACACCCCTCTATTGCTCACAGGGTCATTACCGGAAGTTTCACAACAGCTCCAAAAGGTGATGCTAGTGCACTCAACTACACACAGAAACTCAACTACAACTACATACACTCTTAATTTTTTCTTAATAACCTTGTACACCGTTGAAATTGGCATATCCAATTCTCTTGCTGTTGATCTCGGGGAAAATGCATACAAAGTTCAAATTGTTCAAGTTTTGGAACCGGACAATAGGTCTAGGAGGCGTGAAATTGACTATGGACTTGATATTCTCCGTGCGACGAAGGGGGCACACGTGGAAGTTCATTGACAAGGGTCATGAAACTTTTTGAGTCTATCTAACTATTTATGTTATTAATTTTAATCTATCTTTATTATTGTCTGAGTTATTAAACATCAAAATAGGTCCGGGACTTTATAAACACCCTGTATTTTTCTTATCTTATACGGGCAATATACTTTTTTCCACCTCATTATTTCTAAGGGATATGATTGAATTACAAATGTTATTTTAGGCAGATACATATAGAAACATAAAATTATTCATTATTTGATTACTTTTCTTTAAATATCTTTGTACTTCCAATCAAACAACGACTGGTACATTTTATTTAATGCACACGTCATCATATAACTGTAACACGTCATCATTTAACATTTTAAACAGTGCAATTATGAAATAAAATAATACACTTTGTAAAAATCACCATAAAATAAAAAGCAAAACAATAACAGCTCGTCACCAGCTAAAGATTACATGTATTTGTAACAATAACAGCTCGTCTTCAGCTGATGACGAGCTGTTATTGTTTTAGCTCGAAACGCATCCTGCTTTGCTTTTGATTTTATGGTGATTTTTACAAAGTATAATATTTTATTTATTAATTATCGCCAGTGTTTTTGGTGCTTTTTCACTTTTTTCACAGTGCAATTAACAATATTCTAAATATACCACATCAAAAAAGCATGATAAAAATAAGTTATTACACTTTTATCCTACGCAACGAATGAGCAATTTTAATAATAATGATGTACAATTATGCAAAATTATTCGTAGAAAAAATGCAACTTTCGTTTCTGAGTTTTGAAAAACATACTGAGAAATTTCTACAGATTATTATACAGGGTAGGGTGTATCTAAACTCTTGGGCAGAACTTTAAGGGATGATCGTACACATCAAGTCAAACGATATTAAATGGGAAACTAAGGGTCCCACACGTTTTCCAAAGGAGATAGGCGCCATTAAATATTAGGGTCTAAAATTTCAAATAAACATAAAAAGGGGGAAAATTGGTTGATTGATTTGCGGTTTTCACTAATAGTATTCTTTATGTCAGTATTTTCTTGAAAATAAATTATAAAGATAAATTTCAAAAAATGCCGATAGAGGGCGCTTTAGACTTTGCCGTAACGAACACTATTTCTTGCCGTTATTTTTTGCATCTCATTAAAAGTTTTCTGTAGATTAGACTTAAAATTTAATTTTGAGATCGAAATTTGAATAGTTGGGAGTGGTTAAGTAGTGCAGACTGAACTGTGTTCAGAGATTCAAATTTCAAATGATTATAAAAAACGGAAAAATTGGCCGATTCGTTAGTGGTTTTCGCTAAAACTATTCTTTAAATCAGTATTTTCTTCAAAATAAATTTTAAGGATAAATTTCTAAAAATGCCGATAGAGGGCGCCTTAGACTTTGGATTAACATACAACTATTATTAACCGTTATTTTTCATTAAGTACTTGCAAAAGCTTAGACTTAAATTTTAAGCTCAAAATCTGAATCGTTGGGAATAATTAAATAGCGCAAAATTGAACTGTGTTCGAGGGGGGGGAGGAGGGTTAAATTTCAACTCCTGATCACAGTTCAAATTGCGCTTCTTAATCCCTCCCGACAATTTAGAATTTGAGCTCAAAATTTAAGTCTAAGCTTTTGCAGGCATTTAATTAGATTAAAAAAAAAACGGTTAAAAATAGTTGTTGGTTACTCTTAGGTTTAGAGCGCCCTCTAACCAAATTTTTTGAAATTTATTTTTAAAATATATTTTCAAGAAAATACTGACACAAAAAGTTTTTTTAGCGAAAACCGCAAACGAATCGACCAATTTTTCCGCTTTTTACAATCATTGGGAATTTGAACCCCCCCCCCCCCTTTGAACGCAGTTCAATTTGAGCTACTTAACCACTTCCAACGATTCAGATTTTGATCTCAAAATTTAAGTTTATGTCTAAGCTTCTAAAAAAATTCAATGAGATGCATAAAATAACCGTAAAAAATAGTTGTTCGTTGCTCCAAAGTCTAAAGCGCTCTCTATCGGCATTTTTTGAAATTTATCTTTAAAATTTATTTTGAAGAAAATACTGATTTAAAGAATAGTTTTAGAAAAAACCGCAAATAAATTGGCCAATTTTTCCGTATTTTATAATCATTTGAAATTTGAACCTCTGAACACTGTTCAGTTTGCGCTACTTAACCACCCTCAACTATTCAGATTTTGAGCTCAAAATTTAAGTTTAATTCTAAGCTTCGGAAAACATTTAATAAGATTCAAAAAATAACGGGGAAAAATAGTTGTTCGTTACTCCAAAGTCTAAAGCGCCCTCTGCCGGCATTTTTTGAAATTTATCTTTATAATTTCTTTTCAAGAAAATGCTGACATAAAGAATAGTTTTAGTGAAAACCGCAAATCAATCGACAAATGTTTCCGTTTTTTATGTTTATTTGAAATGTTGGACCCTAAACTTTAATGGCGCCTATCTCCTTCGGAAGTCGTTTGGGACAATTAGTTTCCCATTTAATATTGTTTGTCTTGATGTGTACTATCACCCCTTAAAGTTTTGCCCAACAGTCTAAATACATCCTGTGTAATCATACTTGTTCACAAAATGAGATGTCTGCGTAAGATTACTAGGCCTTTTTGTAAGAGGTCGTAAATTTAGGACTTTTCCTCTTCTCCGAAAGTTACCTAATTCTATAGGGCTAACAATGGCCTAAAGATGATAAAATCTTCATATTCCCATTCCTCTTAGACTTTTATACTAGAATAAGTGGCGTAAAATCTAAGCAAAAGCTTGTCACATTGAGACTAAATGATGATTCCATGAGTGCGTTGAAGTGAGTTAAATTTATGAATATATGCATAGTTAATTAGGTATTTTAATTACATTCTCACGCAAGAGTAGTTATTCACGAGTATTCCTCTAAAGACAATTTTAGTTTTATTTTTGTTTTGGGAGGTTTTTCTTCTGTTTTATTCATGGATGGTCTGTTTCATAGGAAATGAATATTTCCCCGAAAATAATATCCCATTCTATTTAGAAGTGAGAATATTAATCTGTAGTATTTTTACAGCATGTTATTTAAATTTTTTTAATAACTTTTTTGTTGCTGTTTATTTAAAAGAATTGCGTGTGAAACCTTATAATAAATGTCATTTTTAATTTATCTGCTTCAGTTCACTTTATATAAGTCTTCCGTTATTCTAAAGTTTTACAATTAATATTATTATTCAATGAGGTCAGAGCAGCAAGTGTATTCCTAGTTTGGTACAAGACATTTCTAAAAAAAATTATTAATTGAAAGATGATAGGCACACTTGTTTCAAAATCAGGGTTGGGTTTCTTCCGGAAGAAACCTATTTCTTCCAGGACAGTGGAAGAAACTGGAAAAAACCGGAAGAAACTGGAAGAAATGGAAGAAATCACCAGAAACCAAAACAGATGCTCAAAGTTAAAGTATATTAACTATGTAAAAGAATTAAAGTATAATTATATGAAATCTAAATTGGAAAATTTAATTATTATTAAAAATATTATTTTTGCGAAAATATATATTTTTTTAATAACAAACTTCAGGTTCAGTAGACATTTTCAGGTGATGGATTTTTACTACTCTAGATGTAGAGGGGTGGGTTTTTTATTAATTATATTTAATTATAATAATTTATTAATATAATTAATAATTATAATACTTAATTATAATTATTAATTCTATTAATTACATTTATAAAAAAAGAAAAAGAAACTACCTACAAAGTGTTTATTTTTTCATATAAAAATATATTATTTTCATATAAAAGTGCATTATTTTAAACTGTTCAACACAGTAAATAAATAAATTTGTAATTTTTTATATTTTTCATCTAGCATGAATATCTCAATGCTGATTTTAAAAGATTAGTGTTCTAAAAATATCTATGGGTATGTCAAAATGCTTTTAAACTATCCTGAAGTATAGGACTTAAAAAAAAGAATCATAATTTTTTCCTTTCATCCAATTTAAGTTGAGAAATTGATTGCAGCATTCTACTGCTAAAAAACTTTTTTGCTATACTATGTTACACTGTACTAAGAAAAATAAAGATTTTAATGATTTTTTTTTAATACTAAGGATAGACCGAAACAGGTTTTTAAGGCCAAAACCAAATTTATGTGACCTTCTTACTTTTTGGCTAAAAACAATAAAAAAAAAGGAATTAAATTGTATGTTTCAAAGTAATTAATACATACATAAATATACATAATTGTAAATTAATTATATGTATAGTATTTATTAATTATGTACAGCTGTTAATAATAAAAAAACTTTATTTTCATATACAATAATACATAATGAATTCATCCATGACACAAAGATTTTCTAATTATACAAATTTCATTTAATTAAAAAATATTTTAATTTTAGGTATACACCCTTCGATTTTTCATCTGTAACTGATTTTTGTAAATGATCATTTGTTATACTAGAACTTTCTCAAAGAATATTTGAAATCTAATGCAGTTTAAACTAAAAATTTTCTATGAGATGATTGGTAATTCATGACCGATAATTATAAATAATAAAGTTCATTGCAATACATTCATTTGAGCCGATACAGTTCAAATCAGTGACTAATGTTGAAAATTTCCAAAGGAAGAAACAAGATTTTTGGAATACCGAGTGTTTTGGTCTGGCCGAATTTTTGCCCACATTTTTGACAAAACTCAGATTTTGGGCCGAAATCAAAACTGCATTTTTGGTTGATCTCTATTTAATACAATAATTATTACACATTACTTACATTAATAAAACTGGTGTAAATTAAAATATTTTATTTAAATGGGTTTCATTAGTAAAGAATCTCTACTATTTATTACTAGTTTCAGAAATTTAAATAAAAAAAACATGTTGGTTACATTGAAATGGATAGCATTTAATTGATTTTGTGTATTTTGGATAAAATTTCTTTTCATTTAGCCAATGGTTGAAGATCTCTATAGATAAGTGGTGTGTGTGATCTTGGCTAAAAAGCTGATATAATTATAAATTTAGCATATATACTTAATTAAATTTGTTTTGGTCCAGTGAAATTAATTTATGTAAGATTATAAGAAGAAGATATTTATTATGTCTTACAAAATTGAAAATATATGGTAAATTCTTAAAGAAAAACAGTTTCTTCCATTTCTTCCACTTAGAAGAAACCTATTTCTTCCGGCCGGTTTTTTCCATGGTTTTTTACGCGGTTTTTTCCACTGCGGAAGAAACTTGCCAACCCTGTTCAAAATGTTCCATATTTTATTTTCAAGATATTAATACAAATGAATCTTAAAAAGAATCTTAACTGATATGTTTTTAAAGTACCGCTGACTGGCACATAAAACGTTGTTTAAGGTACAACACGACTGAGATACCATTCTTACTCATACTAATTTTACTCTAATATTTTAAACATATTTAATTAATGTAATTAGATTTCCTTTACGTGTTTATATACACTTTAATTTATATGTTATCTAAAATTGTGCAAGAACTTCCAAGTTAGAAAAGTCTAAGTTTTTTAGCTCTCGGATAAATTATACTTTTCAGCAAAAAACCTCATTAACTCTTAAAGTAATCGAGCTATTTCTATAGAAATGTTTCTGGTGGCAGTATTTAAATATTATGTAATATGTGGCAGACAATTTTTTTAAAAAGGTAATTAGGTTTAAAAACAACATTGCTGAAATGAGAAAATTTCTGAAGATTCGCCATTGCTCTAAAATCAAAAGGTTTAGTCGCAGGAAAAAAAATAAAAAACTTTCTGCCTTAAAACGAAACGATATGGATACCAAATTTCATCAAACCGGTTGAGTAATTTCCGAGGAAATTGGTCTTAAAACTCGCATATTTCACATAGGATTGAACCCAATCTTATACAACCGTAAAAGCGTTAATAATTTAAAAGGGATTTTCTTTTATTTTTTTTTTATTTTTTTTTTTTACATTTAGTATGTTTACTTAGAATATTCATCAACTGGTACATCAAAACGGCAATTTTCTCACATTCGAATTAGCCACATGCATTTTCACAATACTAACTCCGTATATATTCAGAGTTCTTCTGATTGGCTCGCTAGTTTCAGATCATACTGTCATTTTTAATGATTTGGAAGTGTCGATTGACTGTATCAGGTATCGCGTACTTTTAATGCAAATATTTAAAGATGTTTCTGAAAAAAAAAAAAAAAATACGGAAACATGTATTTAAATTATTACATGCATTTATCTTTTTTTTTTTTTTTTCAATATCTACAAATGCAATAAAGCAATTTGCGTACCTCGTATGTTTCTAATAAACTTTTAAAATTTTTTATGAGGATTTGATAAAATATATATATATATAATCTCATAGTGCAAAAATTTTTTAAATTTCTGAATTTTATTAAAATCATAATAATTAATATTAAAAGTTTTCATTGCATAAAACGCTAATATTATTTAAAATTATTTTTTTAACTTAATTAAACGTTAAAAAATAAAAAGTTGTACCATCTTTTTATTCAAATTAATTTAATTTAATTATTAAATTTTTACAAATTAAATATTGAAAAAAAAATATTTTTCATTCAAATTATTTTTATAACATAATTAAAAGTTCAAAAGTAGAAGGTTTCGATTTTTTTATTCAAATTAATTTAATTTAATTATTAAATTTTTATAAATTAAATATTAAAAAATATATATTTTTCATTCAAATTATTTTTATAACGTAAATGTTGAAAAACAAAAATCTCCATCTTTTTTAAAATTTTTGCTCCCAGGGGGGGGGGGTATTTTCTTCAGGTGTTCACGGGTTTCGTAACCTCCGGCACCTGAGTGATCTTTCCTCTTTTCTATTTCCCCTTACTTCTCTTGCCTTCCTTTCCTCTTTGTTTCACCCTCTTTGTGCTTTTCTCTTCGGAGGTGAAGGCAACTCTGTATGAGCCAACATTATTCCTAATGTCGACTCAAGCATTATTGTAAACCAACTCGTATTTGGAATGCGTGACGACCCGTGTCCCTGGAAAGGGGGATCCTGGCACTTGAGGGAAACCAACACCCTGCTTTGGCCTCTGCTTCAGGTTGATGGGAGGTGCATATCGATCCTGTATACATCAATCGCCTGGTCAGCTGACTTAGGATAGAGTGAACGAGTACTTACTAAGCTTCTCGTTAAAGGTGGAGACTGGCATAAGAGTATTTCGTGACGATATGGGCCCAGGTTATCACTTTTGCATGAATTTGCATTCCTTGCTAAGCTCAGTAATGAGTGATGTGGCCGGAATGCCAATAATGCTGTCTAAATTGCGTTTTTTTTTTTTTTTTTTTTTTTTTTTTTTTTTTTTTTTCAAATATGGATTGAAATAATTCCCTTCCTTCTATATTTCTCCCATGTAGAGAGCAACAAAGTGCACAGAATATTTGATTCACTCGATTTTTCATGATCGCATTGATAGCCCATTTAATAGTTTTTTCGAAACAACAACCATTTCCAAAACGTTCTTCTCGGTTTTTGATTATGGCCATTATTTCAAAAAATTGCAGTCTGGGAATTTACTGGTTGAATCCTCTTCAGCCAAACTATCACAACTTCATTAAATTCAACAACAATAGGTACTTTTACTGTTTCTGTCTAAGCACATCAAACTTTAAATACAACACATGGTGTCATATCTGAACCTGAACTTCTATACTCTAGAATAATATATAAGAACTTCTAGAAAACACAATCTGTCGAAATGGGCAAGTTTTTACATAATTCTTACTTCAACAGCCCAAATTTACCATCAAAAATTAAAGCTGCCTTTTTAAGTTGTCTATTTGACCTTATATCCCTAACGCCCTTCGTTATTTGAAATGCCAGCAATTTGGCCCCACAAACACATCCTGCGGTGGCTCTATAACTTATGAGCGTTGTGCAGAATTTGAACATGATAGTAAATCTTGCAATAATTCCAAATAATATGCAAACTGTAAAGGAGACTAAATACACTGTAAAAAAAAAATCTGTAACCTTAGTAATCTAAATTAACCGAAATCTCTTATGCTTACTAAAATTTTATGTGTACACTGTACAAGAAAATGATGTCAACCTACAAAACTTGTAAGCAAAACTAAAACCATCTGTAACTTTACAAAAGAATTTACTAAAATTTTGGTAACTTTACTAAAATTTTACCTATAATGCTCGTTATCGTCACTTAAAAAGTTCTTGGAATACGATTTCCCAAAAAAATTCTTAGTAACCTTAAAATTTGTTTGATTCAAAGTGCAAATATGTATCTGTTACATGAATTTTTATTGTTGCCGTTACATAAAAAGTTCTTGGAATACAATTCTACTAGAAAAATTTTTGTAACTTTCCCAATTTTTTTTTACAGTGTAGCCTACTCCCTCTTTTGTCCAAACTGGATTCGCGAAGAAGAAATCATTGCTGTTAAAATTAGGATTCTTATACTAGTATACTTAAACAACACTCAAAATTCGTAAAGCACACTAGCACTCAAAGAAATTTCCTCATATAGATCAAGTAGATCAACGATAACACAATCAATCAGCACCCTAAATAAAGAATTCCTTGGTTCTAAATGTTATGGGACCCCTTTATTAGAACATCGGATATCAACCTCAAAACCTTTTTTAAATTATATACCCATCTAATCAGTCACAAAAATCCTCAGTTCAATCCGAAAAGTCATCTAAATCACAGACTAAGAGCAAAGCTGTAACAAGTACAAAAATACCACAAAAGACTGATACTATTCGAAAACCAAATCTAAAACAAAAATCTTGACCACAAACATAAACAATGGAAATCTAAACTCCTGCCTCTCCACAGTGGAAAATTGGTTTATTCTGCAATGTATAGCATTCAACTGTTTAGAATTACGTGTTATTTTCCTTATTTTACTATTTGTAAGATTTTATCCACTTAGATTTTCTTTTTTAATTTTACTGACAGGTTTTACTTATATTTTAGTTACATGTATCTTTATATTGCTTTTTTTTCATTTTACTTTATTTATTTATTTGAATCTTGTCTTTTGATAGTAATTTAACGTAACTTTCAGAATTTATCTGTTTTTTCAGCTTACTTTGTTCTTGGCGCAGCATGTGCCTAATAGAGACCTTGTAGCATAAAAGTCCACACAACCAACCAACTTTTTAAACTTTTCACTATTTGGGTTTGAACTGGGATACAACAGTACTGGAGACATACAACATATCACAGAGCTACAACTCACTCATTGTGAATCAGTTTAGAACAAAATTCTAATTCACTGACCATAGATCCCAAGATATCAAATTCGGTACGGATATCTGAACTGATGGGCTAATAAAAAAAAGCTGTGGATCTGAACCGAGTAGCCACATGACAACGGTTAATCACGAAAGATTTCATCATTTACAACAATTTATTATTATTATTATTGCATTATTTAAGCATGTAGTGCGGTTAGTTAAATTCCTGTTTTGATTATTTTAGGGGGACAGGGAATTTAAACTTTCAAAAAATAAGCTTTCGGGTTTTTGCTTCATTTTGAATTTTTTTTTTTTAATTTCTGAAAAATATGCAAAAAATCCCACGCAAAAATCTGCATCATTTCTTCAGTCATAATTATTTATGGTACTACTCTGTTATCCCGTCGACCGATTTCGCCGCCAAATTATACAAATCGCCAAACTAATAGTAGATTATACATATTGACGTAATTTTTATTTTAAATGATAAAAAAAATAATAATAATTAGTAGAATATTAATAAAAATACAAATAAAAAGTGGAAATAAAAATCACTTAATGGCGTTTTAAACACGTGTATCGTATTTAGTGTCATTGAATTGTTATTCACGATCATCCATTATTGGCATTTAATCTTATAATTTGGTGATAGTATTTTGGTCGACGGGATAACAGATTAGTACCTTATTTATAGACGATGTGTGCTATGCAGTGAGAAAGTTAAAGTTACTCAGATTAGTAAGTTTTAAGTCTACGCACTCGTACTTTCAAACTATAAGTTACACCTTTAAAAAATTAACATCCTATGCATTTCTTTATAATATTCAGCCTAAAATTAAGAAAATTTTTATATTTTGATTATTTATTTATTGAATTATTTATTTGTGCTTGGAAAATTAAAAAAAAAAATGTAATTTTTTTCTTTGTGCAAGAATTAGATTTTAAACAAATCTTTTTACATACTTTTTGGTTTTAATTTACAAATAGGTGTAATATCATTATTTTTTGTTTGAAAATTGCTTTCTATGAGCAGATTTAGAGTTTTATTATGCACTCACCACTTAATGACTTTAATTTCCGCATTAATGAGATGAAGATTTTAATTTAAAATTTAAATATTAATTTTGTTTGTACAACATTGTTTTTTCTGGATAATATAGACAAGAATTTTTTTTCTTTCTTGAGAAATTACGAAATTTTAAATTGAGTGCATTTCATTATCCGATGGATTTAATGATTTAACTAAAAGAACTTTGATAGTTTTTGTCATTTTAATCCATCCAGGACCACGAGTGCATGCATAAATCTTCGAAAGAGAATACAGATGAACATAAAAAAAGGTACTAATCTATTATCCCGTCGACCAATTTTGCCAAACTAACAGCCAAATTATACATATTGACATAAATTTTATTTTAAATAACAATAAAACAAATAATTAGTAGAATATTAATAAAAATATCATAAAAAAGTCGAAATAAAAATCACTTAATGGCGCTAAACGCGTGTATCGTATTTAATGTCATTGAATTATTGTTCACGATCATCCATTATTGGCATTTAATCTCATAGATTGGCGATAATTTTTTGGTCGACGGGATAACCTAGTAGTACCAAAAAGAATATGGGATTTTCAGTCCTCATAGTAAAATTCCTATTAAATGTTACATAATGCAATTTCTTTTGATACATTCTAATAAAAAAATATTCTTAGAAGTATTTTCAGGAGACATTACATTTCAAATAACATAAATAAAGGAGTTAAAAGATTTAGAATTTCAGATTGACATTTTCCTGGCATGTCATACTGTGATGTGTGCAAAAGGCCTTCTGCTATACTGTATTAATATCTTTTTCTAGTTTCTATTTCTAATTAATATTTATATCTTATTTAACAAGTATATGAGGAAAGTAATAAATTCTATATTTTACAAATAATTTTCCATAATTAAATATGATTGTGACTGAAATGAATGTCATTTTCCAGTCATGTTCATTTTAGTTCTTTATCAATAATATACATGGCACTGCAAAGTAATCCTTCTTAATTTTGATATAGTTCAAATCAGAAGTAGTAAAACTAGCAAAACATTTTAAATATTTCTTTGAAAATAATTAACAAAGAAAACGAAACAGTACCTGGAAGTTGAACATGTTCCTTTAAACAAAATTAAAATGTTAGACCTTAAAATTAAAAAACAAGGACATTAAAAGCATTTTAGAATGAAATTCTCATTATTCTGACATATATATATGCCTAGAAATAATTTATAATTTCATAAAAATTAACTTGTTATTTAACCTTCCTACCCTGTTCAATTTTTACTCAATCTTGATTAAAAACTTTTCACACCAGAATTGTTATTTAAAATATTTTAATATATTTAATTGACTTATTTTTCTGAATCTGTTGTTGTATTGTTGTTGTTGTATTCATGTCGGCCGATTATCTACGCTATGGGATATAGGCCCTATGGGGTGGGATGCCCTCGTGGGGGTCTTTCTAGGGGAACCTAACCCGTATTTACGCAATGTTCGAAGAAAACCACGGAAAACTCCGAACGGTTAGGCCGACGGTCGCGACTGGGTTCGAACCCAGCACCTATCGTCTACCAGTTTCGAGGTCAGAACCTCGCGGCCACTGGTGGGGCTTCTCTGAATCTGTTATTTCATTTTCTTTATTAAAAAAAAAGTTCTGGTTTGAATCGTATAAAACAAATTATAGTTATTGATCGATTAGACCCATTCAGGGTGGGAAGGTTAAGTTCTTCAAGATTTAGCGATTTTGCATGGAAAATCCTTTATTGTTTAATAGAAAATTTTTGAAATTTTGAACTCTTTTCAATGGATACTTTCAATATCGCTAATGATCAAAATCCAATATTTTGTGATATTCACCCATACAGAAGTTGTTTTAGTCACCAGTAAAAGAGAAAAGTAATATTTAATTAGAGTTTCTTTAATAAGAGCATTTTTGTGATGTAAGGATAGGTTTTTCTCTTAAAAAGTGGTGAAAAAAATGTGCAAAAGCCGCTTTCTTTTGAGGGTTTCTTTTTCTGGCTAAAATTACTTTGTCCGAATAAATTTCCTTTCAAATCTACAAACATATGGAATTGCAATTCTCTAAAAAGCAGTTCTTGAATATTTGTAAACTTATTTTAAAAAAATCTTCCAATTGCAATAATTTTAAAATCAAATTTTGTAGTTTGTCATCTATGTTCTTAGTTAAAATGTTTAAAGATTAAATAATTACAAATTAACGATATACAGTCGGCTCTCGTTAATTCGAACTCGTCGGGACCACAATAAATGTTCGAATTATCCGATGTTCGAATTATGAAAAATATGAATTGAAAACATGCTTTATATGGTATTATTACAAAGGAATTAATGTTATAGTGTTTTTAAAATTTATTTCGTTTGTTATCATTCGAAAATGACATAATATTAAATAAGAATGTATAAATACATACACTAATTATAAAATATTAGAAACAAGCGGTCCAAGTGTCACAGATGGACAGATGGGGCACTAAAAAAGTGGATATCAAATGCATGGGATTACATGTATACTCGTTCGGAAAATTTTTCACAAAAATCAAAGAAAGAAAATTATTCAAATGATCTGAAATCCGCGAGAAAGAAAAGAAAAATGAAAAATCGGAATTCTCGTTAGTTCGAATTAAACGAAGTCAAGAGAAAATGAGTTCGAATTAATGAAAAATTTTAACGTTTTTCTGCTATTGAAAATTTCGAGACTTCATATCTAGTTCGAATTAAGCAAATATTCGAATTATCCGATTTCGAATTAACGAGAAATGACTGTTTATTTATTAATTAAAGAATAAAATGTTTTGAAAATTACCATCCGTGCAACCTTCGACCACAATTACTCACTTGCTTAAATACGTATTTAAACAAGCATAAAAGTTTATCAAATTTGGTTTCTTGGCTGTTTATATCGTTTGTTAACAAATATAATTTCCTTAAGACAAAATTGTTCCTAGTTAAAATACTAAAAGGACAAATAATTACCGATATTTCAATCAGCTAAATATAACGAATGCTTAAGAGAGATAAAATACGAGCCTTTAACTAATGGTTATCTCTCACATTACACAAACACTTACTGTGACAAACAAGTTGGAAATTGCACGTAAAGCGTAGCAAATGAGGTGCGTTCATACGACAATGAAGTTTTAAAAATATCACTCTCATATATCAATCTCATAAAATTGTAAATAGTTAATTACAATTAAAATGCGCAACAAACAATGTTCTCTTTATACCTATTATGTAATGGAATACTTTTGTGTGCATTTACGGAAATCAATAACAAAAGTTCTTTGCACAACAGATTATGCTAAATCTATATTATAATATGCATTTTATGATGCATATCAATATTATTACGTTCGAATGAGTGTAATATTATTAAAATGCATTTGATTTTTTTTTTCATCGACTGTAATGTAACGGAGTACTTTTGATTGCCCCTGTATTTGATCTACTTATCCTATTTTCAAAAAAATTGAAATGACTTGACAAAATTATGTAATAAGTATGTAATTTAAATTTCAAACGAATAAAATGCAATTGCAACATTTTCCCCCATTGACCATAATGCAATGGAATACTTTTGATCGTCCCTGTAATTGATCTACCCATACGATTCTCATAAAATTTGAAATGGCTCGACAAAATTATGTAATAATTATATATTTTAAATTTCAAAAGATTCGGTTGCGTAGTTTCTGCGTTGTTATATGCGGATAGACAGACAGACGGACGGACAGATGGACGGACTGAACGACAACTATATGTGCTACGTATTTACATAATTATAAACGCACCTAAAAAGAATCCTCTCATTTCAAACTCTAGCGGTATACACAATACGATTAGATTTAAATATTTTTTGTTATTATTATTATTGTTATTTATTTATTTATTCGATTGTAAAGCGATATTTAAAAGAAAAAAATGCCACAGAAAATATTTGAAAACTGAATAAAAGCTTATTGTGTACGCATTGAATTAATAACACTACATAAATACGAAAAAAGTTAATTAGCTATTTTTACTTTTCACATGCGCGAGAAATACTTACTATCATTGAAAACCAATTACTCAAGCCAAATACAAACAATGCATAGGTATACGTTTAATCGGAAATGATTACCGAGATATTAATTTTTCGCTTTATTTAAAATCTACAAATGTAAATCTGTAGCAGTCATTTAAATTCGTTAATGTAAATCTTTTTAAAAGAATTTCCCTCCATACTTTAAGGCGTGTGAAAATTATCCATACGAAGTTATATAAAGTTTTCTGCTTCAGTTCATTTGATGAGACTTTCATGGTTCTTTGGATTTTAATTTTAAATTTATATTCATAGATTTCAAATTAACAAAAATGTATTTAATTTATACTTCTGAATGTATATTTTTCGAAATATCTAGTCATGTAAGAATTTGATCACATTTGAATATGCAGCATATTTATTTGTGAGGTAATGCAATAATAAAAACAGGAATTTAAAAATATTACGATGAAAAAACTTCAAAAATACTTTCGTTCCTATCATGAAAATCATCGAATCATCAAAAACATAACTAATATTAATTCTGATTTCATAACAATAACACTAGTTTACAAAATTAAATTTTTTGTCTGTTGCTGCGGATTCTGTGGTTGATAATGTTCACTTATGACTTGTTTTTGTCAAATGTAACAGGAAAATTTTCTGAACAGCTCAAGTTAATTTATTTTTGATTTTTATCATTTAAGCATACATATTAATCGATAGTAGGCATATTTTACGGTGTTAAGATTAGTTTCTCACGTTTTTGTGTCATGAGTAGTTCAAAAACACTAACAATAACACTAGTTTACAAAATTAAATTTTTTGTCTGTTGCTGCGGATTCTGTGGTTGATAATGTTCACTTATGACTTGTTTTTGTCAAATGTAACAGGAAAATTTTCTGAACAGCTCAAGTTAATTTATTTTTGATTTTTATCATTTAAGCATACATATTAATCGATAGTAGGCATATTTTACGGTGTTAAGATTAGTTTCTCACGTTTTTGTGTCATGAGTAGTTCAAAAACACTAACAATAACACTAGTTTACAAAATTAAATTTTTTGTCTGTTGCTGCGGATTCTGTGGTTGATAATGTTCACTTATGACTTGTTTTTGTCAAATGTAACAGGAAAATTTTCTGAACAGCTCAAGTTAATTTATTTTTGATTTTTATCATTTAAGCATACATATTAATCGATAGTAGGCATATTTTACGGAGTTAAGATTAGTTTCTCACGTTTTTGTGTCATGAGTAGTTCAAAAACACTAACAATAACACTAGTTTACAAAATTAAATTTTTTGTCTGTTGCTGCGGATTCTGTGGTTGATAATGTTCACTTATGACTTGTTTTTGTCAAATGTAACAGGAAAATTTTCTGAACAGCTCAAGTTAATTTATTTTTGATTTTTATCATTTAAGCATACATATTAATCGATAGTAGGCATATTTTACGGTGTTAAGATTAGTTTCTCACGTTTTTGTGTCATGAGTAGTTCAAAAACACTAACAATAACAATAGTTTACAAAATTAAATTTTTTGTCTGTTGCTGCGGATTCTGTGGTTGATAATGTTCACTTATGACTTGTTTTTGTCAAATGTAACAGGAAAATTTTCTGAACAGCTCAAGTTAATTTATTTTTGATTTTTATCATTTAAGCATACATATTAATCGATAGTAGGCATATTTTACGGTGTTAAGATTAGTTTCTCACGTTTTTGTGTCATGAGTAGTTCAAAAGCACTAACAATAACACTAGTTTACAAAATTAAATTTTTTGTCTGTTACTGCGGATTCTGTGGTTGATAATGTTCACTTATGACTTGTTTTTGTCAAATGTAACAGGAAAATTTTCTGAACAGCTCAAGTTAATTTATTTTTGATTTTTATCGTTTAAGTATACATATTAATCGATAGTAGGCATATTTTACGGTGTTAAGATTAGTTTCTCACGTTTTTGTGTCATGAGTAGTTCAAAAACACTAACAATAACACTAGTTTACAAAATTAAATTTTTTGTCTGTTGCTGCGGATTCTGTGGTTGATAATGTTCACTTATGACTTGTTTTTGTAAAATGTAACAGGAAAATTTTCTGAACAGCTCAAGTTAATTTATTTTTGATTTTTATCATTTAAGCATACATATTAATCGATAGTAGACATATTTTACGGTGTTAAGATTAGTTTCTCACGTTTTTGTGTCATGAGTAGTTCAAAAACACTAACAATAACACTAGTTTACAAAATTAAATTTTTTGTCTGTTGCTGCGGATTCTGTGGTTGATAATGTTCACTTATGACTTGTTTTTGTCAAATGTAACAGGAAAATTTTCTGAACAGCTCAAGTTAATTTATTTTTGATTTTTATCGTTTAAGCATACATATTAATCGATAGTAGGCATATTTTACGGTGTTAAGATTAGTTTCTCACGTTTTTGTGTCATGAGTAGTTCAAAAACACTAACAATAACACTAGTTTACAAAATTAAATTTTTTGTCTGTTGCTGCGGATTCTGTGGTTGATAATGTTCACTTATGACTTGTTTTTGTCAAATGTAACAGGAAAATTTTCTGAACAGCTCAAGTTAATTTATTTTTGATTTTTATCATTTAAGCATACATATTAATCGATAGTAGACATATTTTACGGTGTTAAGATTAGTTTCTCACGTTTTTGTGTCATGAGTAGTTCAAAAACACTAACAATAACACTAGTTTACAAAATTAAATTTTTTGTCTGTTGCTGCGGATTCTGTGGTTGATAATGTTCACTTATGACTTGTTTTTGTCAAATGTAACAGGAAAATTTTCTGAACAGCTCAAGTTAATTTATTTTTGATTTTTATCATTTAAGCATACATATTAATCGATAGTAGACATATTTTACGGTGTTAAGGTTAGTTTCTCACGTTTTTGTGTCATGAGTAGTTCAAAAACACTAACAATAACACTAGTTTACAAAATTAAATTTTTTGTCTGTTGCTGCGGATTCTATGGTTGATAATGTTCACTTATGACTTGTTTTTGTCAAATGTAACAGGAAAATTTTCTAAACAGCTCAAGTTAATTTATTTTTGATTTTTATCATTTAAGCATACATATTAATCGATAGTAGACATATTTTACGGTGTTAAGATTAGTTTCTCACGTTTTTGTGTCATGAGTAGTTCAAAAACACTAACAATAACACTAGTTTACAAAATTAAATTTTTTGTATGTTGCTGCGGATTCTATGGTTGATAATGTTCACTTATGACTTGTTTTTGTCAAATGTAACAGGAAAATTTTCTGAACAGCTCAAGTTAATTTATTTTTGATTTTTATCATTTAAGCATACATATTAATCGATAGTAGGCATATTTTACGGTGTTAAGATTAGTTTCTCACGTTTTTGTGTCATGAGTAGTTCAAAAACACTAACAATAACACTAGTTTACAAAATTAAATTTTTTGTCTGTTGCTGCGGATTCTGTGGTTGATAATGTTCACTTATGACTTGTTTTTGTCAAATGTAACAGGAAAATTTTCTGAACAGCTCAAGTTAATTTATTTTTGATTTTTATCATTTAAGCATACATATTAATCGATAGTAGGCATATTTTACGGTGTTAAGATTAGTTTCTCACGTTTTTGTGTCATGAGTAGTTCAAAAAGACGTTGTTTAAACAATCCAGATCATTTTTGCTACATATGCGGAGAATATGTGTTTAACAATTGTAGAAAAGTTATATCAGAGTTGGTGAAAAATATCTATTTTGAGTATTTTGGGATGCTCTTGTATAAAAATGAGATGTCTTGGCCTCCCAATTATGTTTGTAAATTATGTGTTTAATATTTAAGATAAGGAAAAGGGGTAATAGAAGTGCCAGGAACACCGACTATTTGGCGAAAACCACGGAAACATCCTGAAGACTGTTGTTCGTGTAGCGTGAACGTAAACTGTTTAAACACTAAAAATCGTGCTAAATGGCAGTACCAAAGCACTAGTTGTTTTCAACGTTCACTGCAGCGTCCACTTGACTCTTCAGAGGCTATAAATATATATCTGAACCATTAGAACAAGACACTGAAGGACCAAGCTCATCACAAAAATGATGCTGATTTTGAAGGTATGTCAAATGAGTCAAAATGCTTTTCCCAAAATGAGTAGATGATCTTGTAAGAGATTAATCTTTCTAAACAAGCTTCAGAATTGTTAGCATCAAGACTAAAAGAAAAAAATTGCTTTCACAGATACTAAAATTAGTTTTTATCGGAAATAAAAAATCTGAAAATTATATTGAACTTGTAGATCTTCTGCTACAATTTAAAAATATGGGGTGCGATATGAGCATAATACTCCACTTCCTCCATAGTCACCTGTACAGGTTTCCGGAAAAAGTAGGAGATACGAGTGAAGAGCAGGGAGATCGTATGCATCAGGACTTACGCGTCATGGAAGAGCGCTATCAGGGTTTCTGAGATAAAAATATGATGTCTGACTATTGTTGGTCTCTGATATGTCATTTTCCAAAGCCTACGCATCAGAGAAGAGCTTTAAAAGCAAGTTTTTTAGAACTCAATGATTAATTATTTTTTAATAAGGGTTTTCTTAGTAAATACATGTTTTTTCTGTTTAACATCTACATACAGTGGCTCACAAAAGTGTTCGTACACTTTAAAAATTTGTACTAAAAAGAAATTTCCCTGAAGTTAAATTCGTATATGAAGTCGAGAATTTTTTTATATTATCTCCAAGTTATTCTAAATAACACACAACCTTTTTGTTTAACATTAAGGGATTTTTTTTTAATCTAAAAATGAAAACAGGAGATGCCACAGAAAGAAGACGCCACAAAAGTCTTCGTACACAGAAACATTTTCGGATAATTTCATTATTAAAAATACTACTTGTCGCTTTATTTTTATTTTTGCATTATATTGACATTTAAAAAATCGCTGGGCTTTATATTTTGCAGAATTGGTCCGTAATATTCTATTTATTAATTAAAAATGGTTTGTAATCGTAATGTCACGACTAATAGCGTTTGAAATTAATTATTTTTCTTCATAATAGTAGTAAATCAATTCGAAATATTGCAAAATTAGTTAATTTATTCCATTCTATGGTGAAGTATGCGATAAAAGGCTTTGTAGAAAAAAAAATGGATTGAAAACTAGGTATGAAAAGGTCGTCAATCTAAGTGAACGCAATGAGATAAAATACTTACAATTAGAAAAGTCTTAAAAAATCCATGTTTAAGTGCTATAAAAGTTGCTATAGAATTTAATGAAACAGTTTCTACTTCATTTTTACCTGAAACTGTTCGACGAATGGTAAGCCCAGCTGCATTATATAGGTATTCTGCCCATAGAAAATTTTTTGTTAATGCGAAAAACAGAAAGCTTAGGCTTTCTTTAGCAAAATCAATGATAAATAAACCCGAATCGTATTAAATTAATGTTTTATTTACAGATTAAATCTAGTATGCCATTCTTTTTCCAATGAGTGCATAATAGTATGGAGAAAAAAAATTAAGAATTTAATTCAAAGAACTTAGTTGGAACAGTTAAGCATGGCAGTGGAGTTGTGTGTGAGGGTGCATATCAGCATCAGGATTTGGTAATTTGGTATGTATTGATAGCATAATAAATCACAATCTTTGTTCCAATATTTTAAAAGGCAATTTAAAATTATGAGGCCAATATATGGGTAACAGATACAACTTTGTTTTTATCAGGATAATGATACAAGGCACATGGCTCTCAACGTTCTTCTCTGGCGTCTTTATAATTGTTCACAAGTTCTGAAAACATCACCTCAATTGCTGAATTTACCCAGTAAAACATATTTGGAGGTAACTGGAAGTTAGAACACGAAAACACAGCATTGAAACAAAAAGTGAAGTAAAAACAGCAATGTTCTATGAAGGCATCAACTTTCATGCAGAAATTACAAAAACACTAATTAAATCTATTCCCAGGTGTTTGAAAAACTTTTGTGGGTGCTAAATAATATCCTATTAAGTACAACTTTAGCGAAATATTACAATATTTACAAATATACAGCGATTTTTTTAAAGTGTACGAAGACTTTTGTGAGGTAGATTTTTTGTTATTTTTTGATTAGTGATTTTTTCAAAATAAAGTTTTGTATGTTTTTAAAATATTTTATGTAGTTTTGTTAATAAGGAGTCATAGATCTTACTCTTAAATACCCATTCTAAAATATTAATTTTAATTAATAGATAGAGCCCTATTTCATTGAAATTCCTAAGTGTACGAACACTTTTGTGAGCCACTGTAGCTGAAACTCAGAAACTAGAGCTGATTGAAATATTCTAACTATATTTTTGAAAATAGCATATCATATGTAGTCAGCAACAGCTAAAACTTTTTCGGCAACAGATGTACTGTAAACTAGTGTAATGGCAACAAACAAGGCTGTAATGTTCACTTTTATCGCACACGAGGTGGAACCCGTCGACATTCGACGAAAGAAAAGGTTTAAGAAAGAATTATTTCATTGATTTATAATAAATCTACAAATTAGTTACAGTAAATATGCATCTTATATTGGTCAGTCTAACTCTCAAACAAATATTATTTTAATCCAAAAGTAACAAAATACTATTCCTATAAAACTCAGTCGTCCAAATAAACATTAAATTTTAATTGTATATGGAATCAGTAAAATGTAATGATGAAATTATGAACACTCATTATGATGAAATTATCAATTGATGTTCTTGTGTTTGGTATAAATGCGAATGAAAATAAAAATTATTCCGAATTGATACAATAACAGACTATATATTTGACATACTGTACACATTTCTTTTTACTTTTTCAATTTAAAGAGAAAATGAAGTGGTTCTGTTGCCACAATTACAAAATTTGTACTAAAAACTATAAAAAATTTTAATATATCAAAAACAAAATGAGAAACAAATTTCAAACAAATTGCATTTAAAAGTATATTTTTTTCTCTATACGTCGGTGTAAAAAATTAAAATGTGCAATGTTTAGCAATGTAAAATTTGATAGTAGCAAAAATTGCAAAATCGAAAATTTCATCGGAAAGTGTTGCCATTCGATAAATGACATGTGCGTTACGCACAGGTACGTTTGGTCTTTATAATACAGACACCGTCAACTTTTGACGAACGAAAATGTTTAAGAAGGAACTGTTTCATAAACTTATAATAAACCTATAAAATTAGCTATAGTAAAAAATGCATTTTATATTGGTACGTCTAACTCTTAAAGAAACGATATTATTTATCTTCAAATTAACAAAATACTATTTCTATAAAACGACGTTGTAGAAATTGTTAAAATTAAAATTTAATCGTATATGTAAGCAGGAAAAAATAATAAAGATGTATCATTATGATAAAGTTATCAATTAAGGTTCTTATGCTTGTATTCCAAAAGGAATAAAAGCAAAATTTATTCAACTTTGACTTAATCATAGAATTTTTTTCCCGTGAAATCTAAATCCGGCATCATTTTCACCATATCAAAATTTACAGATGTACATTTCACATCTGCATGCGTGGCCGAGAGGTTTTGACCTCTCAACTGGTAGACGGCAGGTGCTGGGTTCGAACCCAATCGCGGCTGTCGGCCTAACCGTTCGGAGTTTTCCGTGGTTTTCTTCGAACCTTGCGTAAATACGGGTTAGGTTCCCTTAGAAAGACCCCCACGGAGGGCACTCCCCCAGGTCCTATATCCCATTAGCGTAGATAATCGGACGACAAAAATCAACCATCAACCAACCACATCTGCATGCACGTTTCAAAAAAATTGGCATTTAAATTTTATAATTTTGATTCAAAATTTGAAGTCTCAATGCTATTAGCTGAAATAGATATTAAACTGTTGATATTCTTTTACGTGTAAATCAAATTTTGTAAATGAAGTCAAAATTCACCGGGTTTTATAACAGAAGATATTTAAATTTCTATTTTTTCCTTTTTAATGAGAAAATGGCAACATAAAGATACAGCACTCATTCTTTTTTCCTTTTCTTTAAATAGAAGTGGAGTACTCCTGCTGCCACAATTAGAAAAAAAATATTAAAAACTACAAAAAAATTAATATTTCAAAAGCAAATTAAGATACAGCTTTCAAACAAATTTCATTTAAAAGTACATTTTTTTCCCTACACGATGGTGTAAAAATTGAAAATGTGCGACTTTAAGAAGTTTGAAAACTTTTAGTAGCAATAATTGCAATAGCGAAATTCATTTAAAATTTGAAAGTGTTGCCATGTGCAAAATGACGTATGCGTTACGCACATATATGTTTGGCCTTTATAATACAGATATCGCTCACCCGCAAGAAAGATGACACATCTCGCAAAAAATCGTTTTGCATTTTATTCTTCTAATTGGTTGCTATAGGCGCGTTTTGAAACACAAACAGTTTCATAAGTGCAGTTATTCGGAGAATCATCTTTTCTTTTACGCCGTATGTCCATTAGTGGCCACAGAAGAGGAGTGGATTTTGTGGGGAAGTAAAATTATATTGGGTGAGTGCAAAAGCCGTGCGGAGGTGCAATAGATGTCGTTAGAAGCGGCGTAATGTGTTGTCATTAATGCTGCCATCTACGTAAGGAATATCGTTGGAAAGGTGACGTGTGCAGCTTTCATTTCAAACAAAACAATTTGTGTAGATACAAACTGTTTCAAGAAAATTTACTTCCAAAATGAGTGTCGGAAAATTGCATTTACGGCATGCTATGCTTTACGAGTTTCGGAAGGGAATAAGCGTTGCAGAAGCCATAAAAACCAATTAAGAGGTTTATCAAGATCAAGCACCAACTAAACGAACTGTGAAAAAATTGTTTGCGATATTTGGCTGCGGAGAGTTTAACCTTGAAGACGGACGACCTTCACACATTGATGTCGATATTGTGCGTACTTTAGCTAAAGATACTCCGTGAATTTCAAGAGAGGAAGTTGCTACAGCACTTAAGAGCACACACTAGTCACACGCCAAGGCAAATCAAGATGGCGACGCGCTTTTTCAGCGGATTCGAAGGATGGGCTAAAATTACTTTGATTGACATGCAATCATCCAATTAGGAAATAGAATGCTCTTAACCAATTATCTGCGACGATTTTTCTCTTCAAAGGTGTGCAATTCCAGCCGATTTCATGTTTAAAGGATTTTTTTCAACTGATTTCCAAGTACTTTGCGTAAATGCATTCGAATCGGAGCTCAAAAGAATTTCAATCTCTTTACGATTAGCGTTCCAAAATTAAAATGGTTTGATTTTCAGAAAATAAACGAATGATTAATTTAGATAGATTACTATAAAATAAAAATATTTTATTTACTTAACGCAATTAGAAAAAAATAAAAAATAAAAATAAAAAATTAATATTGAATGAGGGGGGGAGGGGGGAGATATCAGATACAAGTAGTTTAAATAACTATTTTTTTGGGGGGGGGTAAGAGGGGAGGGGATTCTTTTTAGAATACGAAACTTATGAAGATAAATAGAACTGAAGGTTGATGAATGAATTAATAAAATTATGAGAAAAATATCTAGACAAATGTAAATATTTAAACATTGTTTATTTTTTGCGGAAAGGCAAGCAAGCAAGCAAGGGAGAACAGGAAATAGAAATTTTGAAGAAAGGAGATATAGGTGTTAATCCCAGCCTAGTCGTTTATAGACATAATACATAATTTATTATTGTTTGTAGTGACAAATGTGACAGAAAAAGTGTAGCAAATTTTAAAAACTTTGTGTGATGTTAAGTCAATAAAGCAAAATATTTTGTCAATATTTCAGGTGGAAGAAAATTTAGATTCTTGATGATTTTTACAAGCATTATATAAATGCCGCAAGGAGCTGTAACAATTTTTAATTTTGAGCACTGACATAGCAGTAAAGTCTATAGGGGGGAGGGGGGGGGGTTCTGAAAACTGTTTTTTAAATGATACAGTCAGTTAAGAATGGTTTTTGTTGTGAAAATCCCAATATTTTATTTAAATATCTCTCTAAAGATATTTTACTGTATGAAATGCACAAACACAATACGCAAAAAATGTAAACATGTGTTTTGTGTAGAATTTAATGCATATCTATCGCTTTATTTTTAACACTTTCCTACATAGTTAAAAAGATTTTGTTAATATTATAGTTAGCAGAGATTTATAATTAGCACTTAAAAAAAATTAAACATATTTAAAGACTTAATTATTTGTGCAGAAGGAGGATTTCAGGTTTTAATTATTTTTTTTATTAAAATACGGAGAGAAAAAAGAAAGAATTGAATTTTGTAAGCTGAGAAGGGGGGGGGGGGAAAGGTAGAGGGAAAAAACGGATTTTTTTTTTTTTTTGGGGGGGGGAAGATAGTAGGATAGTTTTATAGATGACAGCTTATTTACCTTCTTGAATATTTATTAATAGGACGAAAAATGTAACTTAAAAGTGTTTTAAAGATTTTAAATTTTGTGTACTTCAAAAGAACGAGGGGGGGGGGGTATACAACGATATTTATGGGTTGTTTACGATTAATTATTTATTTTTAGAATAAAATATGTATAAACCTATGGAAAAAAAAAAAAAAAAAAACTTTCAAAGATTTTAAATTTAGTGACATATGGGTAGGGGAGAAAATAGTGCAATGCCCCCCCTCAAAAAATGGTGGAATTTGTGTTTGTTTAAAATTTGTGAGCTGAGGAAAAAAAGAAATAAGCACATTATCTATTTATTTTCGTGTGTGTGTGTAGGGGGGAGATGTTTATTAGATGACTTATTTATTTGCCTTTCAAAATATTTATAAATCGGTTTAAAAAAATAATAAAAGTGGGAATTATTTAAAGAACTAAATTTTCTGCACTTAAAGGAACAAAATGATAAATCCTAATTTCAGTCGTGGGGAGGTGGGGGGAGGAAATTTTGTGATTGATTGTTTATTGATATACTAAAGTGACTTGTATGCTACAAATATGAGTATTGTGGAGTAGACTTCAAAACGAAGTGATATTTTTGTAAGGTGCAATTTAGAAGATAGTGACAGATTCAAAAGGCGAAGCGAAATTTTGATATAAAGGGAGGCAAAGACCAAGGGCTGATCTTGAGAGTCCTCAAGGGGGGGGGGAGGATTTTAGAAATTTGGGTACTTCAGTGTAATGCACGGGTCGGAGCTCATTTTTTTATGTGGGTCGTGTTTTTTTTTACTTTTTTGCTGTGGATCGGGTTTGGGTCCGGTTGGCTTCCATTTTTTGCTCCTGTCTGGGTTAATTCCTACTTGGGTCGAGATTGGGTCGGGTTGAGTTCCACTCTTTGCTGCTGTTCAAGTTAATTTCTGATTTTTTTTTTTTTTTTTTTTTTTTTTTTTTTATTTGTCAGACTTGGGTCTCGTTGACTGCTACATTTTGTTTTTAATCTGGTTGACTTTTACTTTTTAGCAGTGCTTAGCGCATTTGGGACACTTTAGGATTTGGTTTTTAGCACTTTCCAACAAAGTTGAAAAGTGCTTATGCATTCGGTTTGTCTGTCCGTCTGGTCGGATGGCCGTCTGTCTGTCTGTACGCGCTCTAACTCCCGTAAATATACTCGGATTGCTATGAAATTTTTATACGTTGTTGATGTTTACCCTAGCACGACACCTATTAAAAATGAAGTATCTACCATAATTAGTTTATCTACAGAGAGAATCAAAATTTTCACATTACATTACGGCGTATGGGGAAAATCGTTAATATACTCGGATTGCCATGAAATTTTAGGACGTTATTGACGTTTACCCTAGCACGAATGCTATTGAAAATGAAGTTTCTACCATGACTAGTTTATCTACAGGGCGAATCAAAAGTTTTCCATTACATTACGGCCTATGGGGAAAAATCGTTAATATACTCGGATTGCCATGAAATTTTAGGACGTTATTGACGTTTACTCTATCACGAACGCTATTGAAAATTAAGTTTCTACCATGATTAGTTTATCTACAAGGAGAATCAAAAGTTTTCATTTACATTACGGCCCATGGGAAAAAATCGCTTATATACTCGAATTGCCATGAAATTTTAGGACGTTATTGACGTTTACCCTAGCACGAACCCTATTGAAAATAAAGTTTCTACCATGATTAGTTTATCTACAGGGCGAATCAAAATTTTCCCATTACATTACGGCCTATATGGAAAAATCGTTTCAAAAAAATTTTAAAGATGTTATACCCTGTCAAACATATTAAAATATGCATTCTATAAAATATAAGATGAAAATTTAGCTATTATTCATTTACATGGCCACACAAAAGAATTCCATTAGATAATGGTAAAAGAGGGAATTGTGTGTGGCATATTTTAAATATATTAAGCTGTTTCATGTATAATAAAATTGATATATGTCACTGAAGCTTAATATAAATTATACGCTACTGTCTTGCATAATATGAAGTAGATAGCATTTACAGGGCCATACAAAAGATTTCAAATAGCATATTCTTTCCGAAGTACCGCATATGTGTCCGATGATGGCTGATGGAGGGATGAAATGCATTTTAATTATGATATGCGCGTTTATATTTCGCTAAAAATATGCACAATATATGGTGTGTATAAATGTTATAGTTGATATACAGGGCTACCCAAAAGAGCTCACCAACGTTACTGAATATGAGCATAGATTATTTAAACGTGGTTCTTAAATAAACTGTGCATTTTCACGCTGAGCTTCATTGAATTTACTGAGAAATGTTTGCAAAATATAGATAAAAGGATATACAGGGCCACGCAAAGAATTCAGTACATGGACGCCTATGAATGATAATTTATGAGAATGTGATTTCAGTTGTTTTAAAAGTGTTTTAGTTTACAATAAATTTTAGCCTAATGCTGACGTGTAATAAAGGTGCAATGTAAACTACAGGGCTGAACAAAAGTATTCAAGTATGTTTTCATCTGATAGTATGAAAATGCTGAAAAATAAATTTCAAGCTACGGGGTATTTTCTTGCTAAACTAAATTTTCCCATTATATCAAGTGACATATGAAATACAGAGCTGTTCAAAAGTACTGGAATACATATTTGGGTATGTTTGGCTATACACTATTATTTCCCTAAATAACAAAGTTTTGTTAAAGATTTCATTAAGTGTTGGAAAGTGCTTCATAATCAATGCTTAACGCGTTATTTTTCTTACTTGTTACTTTATCGAGAAGGGTTCGGGTTGACCCGAATTTATTGGGGTGAATTCTTTGGTAAAATGTTCTTTTTTGCAATTTTTGTACAAAATGTGCGTCTGTTTCACGATATTTTGAAGAAATTCGTGTTTTCTCCGCGATCATTTTACAAAATTTGTTGTCCGGTTCGCTTCTATTTTTTGCTGCTGGTCGGGTTTAATTTTTTACTTTTTGTTGTGGGTTGCGTTTGAATCCGGTTAACTTCTACTCTTTCCTACAAACACGTGACGTTACACACAGCAAACACGTGGGTGGTTTACAATTCTCCATCGATATACAGAGTGATATCGGCTCATACAAATTGCCCTCTCCTCCGGGGAAAAAAACCACAACGAGAGTGAAACAAAGAAAAAAGGAAGACAATAGAAATCGGAGGAAAAAGAAAAGAGAAAGATCATTTAGGTGGCTTGGGTTAGGAAGCCCGTGAATATTTAAAGAAGGTATCCTCCAGGGGGCGATTAGTTTCAAGAATGCATTGAATAAGTATAGGGGAGAAAGGGTAACTACTCGCCCCCCCCCCCTTTAAATTTAGAAAAAGTTTTTTATGCTGAATTACCACATTTTGTTCGAATATCGTAAATCATATAAATAATTGGTTTAAAATTTCCTTTATATAATTGTTTGAGATTTCTGAGAAGGAAAAAATGAAAAGTATTTATTTATTTTGGAGGGGGATGAAGAGAATTTGTTAGATGACTTACTTTATATGACTAAAGATTAACAAATATGGCTAAACACAAAATAAAGAGATTTAAAGACTAAATTTTATGTACTTGGTAAGGAGAAATAGGGGGAAAACATAAATTTTTGTGGGGTTAAGAGTAAAACTATGTTTGATTATTTATTACTACAGTAAAAAGTTTTAGAAAAATCGATGACTTTAAAAGTATAAAATTTGTGAGCTGGGGGGGGGGGGAGAAACAATTTATTATTTATTTTGGTGTGTATGTGGGATGGAGAAGTTTTTTAAATGACTTACTTTTATTTGCCTTTTAAAACATTAACAAATGGGCTTAAAAAAAAAAGTGGGAAAGTTTTAGTGAATAAATTCTAGGCATTTAATAATAGGATGAGAGCGAAAAATCTCATTTTTAGTTAGTGGGGAGGAGTTTTTGTTATAGATTTTTTATTGTTACAACAAAGTGGCAATATTGTGTAAACATGGATACAGTGAGATAGACAGCAAAACAGCGAAGTGATACTTCTGGAAGGGATAATATTGAAGGCTGTGATGAGAGCAAAAGGCGGGAACGAAATTTTGATACAAGGGGGGGGGCAAGTGTTATATAAATTATTTTTCTAAATCAGAATTTTAGAGAACTCAGATTTTCACCTCCAATTAATAAATAACAGAAAACTTAAATATTTTTAAGGACTTTTTGCAAATTCTGCATAACACTAACAAAGTTTTTTAAGGAGCAAAAATTACTTTTAAAAAATTAAACACTTTTTAAAAAATTGAAGAAACATAAGAAATGTGTAGGATCACTCAAAATTATTCCGCTACATTATGATCTATGTAGATAAATCATTTGCGGTGTTTCAAGGAGCGCTATACTAATTTAAAAATAATGAAATTCATATACATTACAGAGGTACTCTGGAAGACAATTATAAAAAATATGTCATGTATAGCACTTACAGTATACACAAAGAGGATCTCCATAGTAATCTATTATACTCTGGTCTAAAAATAATTTCGCGATGTATTGTTGTAATAATGTTACTCTTTTACAAACAATGAAATTTATACGAACTTCTGAAATGGACTTAAGAATGCTTGCGGTATAATATTTGGCGAAAAACATTTGCCATTCAATTACAGAGTTACACAAAAGAATTCGGTTGTAAAAAGCTCTTCGGAGAAAAACTGTCCCTAGCGTATTTAAATTATGTTCACTACTTTGAACATGAAATGCAATGAAATGCTGTTTTGTGTATACTTTGTGTTAAAAAGAATTTCCATAAAAACATTCCATTTTATATATAATCATAATAAACCTGTTAAAATTGGTCATCTGTTTCCCGCCGTCCTTTTTTTTTTTTTTTTTTTTTTTTTAAGGAAGATACCGCACACTCAGTTTAGCTTTATTAATGTTACAGTGTTTTACAATTAAGTTTTCTTTCAAAATTTATTATTCATTGCAGAACAATGTAATAATTCCCACGAACCATCTGTTGACATATAAAAAGATGCGATTCAATAGCAAGATTTCAATATGATGAATACCAGAAGCGATGGGGCGATCGCCCCCTCCCTCTTTGAGCCCAATGAAGGGTCTGCAAAATGATATTAGGTGTCCATAGGATAAATGAATCGTGTTTAAGATTGAGAACGGTGCGACCTGATCGGACTGGACGAAGCTGTCACTGCTCGGGTTGGGCCGGGCCAGTTTTAACTCATGAGACTAGGGCTTGCTTAGGTCTAGAGATCTGCATCGGCCTGTATCAGACTGGCAAAAAAAAAAATAAATAAATAAATAAACAGGCCGTATGGGCCAGTCCGATAAAAAAGTTTAACGGGCCTGCCGGCGTGTTAAAGATTTCGGTAAAAACGCTAAAATGAGGTCTATTTTCAATGAATATGGGTTTAACGACCATAAGTATAAATGTGCGTCACGAGTAGATACTAGTTTAACAACATCAATACATAAATGTAACGTATACAGCGTAGAAATCAGCATCGGACAGTTGCTTTGAGTCTATACGGGTATAATAATTTTTTGGCAAACTGGAGCCGGGTCAAGATCAGGTTTGCACTGTTTTTCTACATAATCGTGGTCGGGGTCAGAACTAGACTTAATTATTCGTAAGACGTGTAGGGCAGACAACATTATTTGTAAAAGGTAAAAACTTAACGTACTGTTAACGTACTTTTTGGAAATATACTCCTTGGTGTTTCTTAAATTCATTTCTGAACAACACGAAAGTTTGACACATTTTCTGACTAATTTTTAACTATAAAGGTACAAAATTGACAAGCCTGACTATTGAAGGGATTTGGAATCGAACAGCATAATTCATTTTTGGTAAATAAGATATTTGTATATACTTGTTAAGGTATAAGTGATTCTTGTCACGTGGTTTCAGATTTTTCTCCTTTTACATGTTGTCGCTTCCGGAAATGCGATTCAAAACTCTAATTTTCACAATATTTTCATAAATATCATGAAAATTAGCGTTTTATATAGTGTGTTGCTCATTGTATTTGCTTTTATCAAAAAATGGACAACGCCATTCCATTACATTGTTTCTGAATAAAAACACCTGTTAAACGCATGTGTTTCCAAAAAGAAATGAAATCAGAAATGCATAAAAAATAGCTCCTCTAAATTTGAGAAAATCTTTGATAAAATGATAAAGAAGTATTTTCATAAATGCACTTTTTATTACACAGCTTCAAAAGTTATGATAATTTTAACTTCCTTTTTTTTCTTTTATTCTAAACCATATTAATTTTTCAGTGCATCTTTATTTGAATGTTGAAAGTCTAAGAACCTAAGTAATCATTAATGTTCTTATTGTGTATTGTCAGTAAAAATTTTCTATAAAATCATCCAATAAATATGAATGCAGTAATCTTTAAAAAATCTTAATTGTATGATAAAAATCGGATTTTGTTTCGAAATAAAGATGCAGGCCGATTTCGGCCTGGACTGTTTTCACTGATTTCTGTACGGCCCGGGCCTGGCCTAGAAATGTAAAAGTGCAAACGAGCGGGCCAGGCTCGGGCCGAATATTTTGTTTTATACCGGGCCGGGCCAAAATAACAATCATTCGGTCCGGGCCGGGGCGAGACTGGAAACTCCAGCCCGTCCAGACCTCTACTCAAGTCTTCACTCTTTTGGAAATCTTACTTTTTTCTGCAAAACTTGACCACACTATATTTTTTCTTCCACTTCGGGCCTGGCGTGGACTTCGTTCTTTTAGAGGTCTGCCCGAACCTAAATTTCCATGCCCAGGGCTCAAAAAGCAATTCAATTTTAACCCAACCCAAGCTCGCTAAAAATGAATAAATAAATTAATAAAAGAAAAAATCTGATTCAGTACCGAATAGCCTGATACAAAACAGATCAACAAATCTAAAATGAAACAAAATCAATCTAATATTTGAAGGAAATTGGGAAAGGTATCCCATATAATTATAACAATATATATATATATTTTTTTTGTTTAAGTAGAAAAATGAATATATATATAATGTACTCGTCAATATTCAAACATATAGTTTTTCATATAAAAAATTGTCTGATCTATTGAAAAATCCAGTCATCAAACAGTTTATACTAGATCTGAATTTGTCAAAATCCAAAAGAAGAAATGTCCCGAATCCGAAACGTTTAAAGTCAACCCGACCTATAATATATCAATCCGAACTCAAAAATTACAAATTATGTCAAATCGAGCCCTTACCCGAACACCTGAAATTGAAATGAAAGAAAATAAGTTCATGTATTTTAATAGAATTAAAAAATGTGTTTTACATCTTCAACTTGAATGTTATAATTTATAGAGAAAAAAAAATCTAGTATTTGCTCTTTAGTGCAAAACCTATTCCTAAGTCAGCCTGCTCAAACTTGGTCCGTAGCAAAAAAGTATAAATCTATCCGGCCTACTACAAAAAACAAACTCAAAAAAAAAAAAAAAAAAAAAATCCCTAACAAAACTTTCTAATTAACTCGAATCCCCACCTTGTTCTTTGCGCAGCATATCCTGATGTAACTTTGCGCCATAAAACCCCATTCAACCAACCAATCAATCAACCTGAGTGCTACTCTCAGAAGTGAAATTTTATCCAGAACAGAACCGAATTTGAAAAATGTAAGTCAAACTGACCCAAATCCGACCCACAGGCAAAAATCTCAAGCCGATTCGAACACGACTCACTGCAAAATTTAGAAATAATCTCCACCAGCAATGAAAAATATCACCTCCTGCCCGAACCTCCAAATTTTGAAATCGCTCCTCTTGAGGATTCTCTTGTTCCCCCCTTGAATCAGAAAAGAGCGTTCCTCTAAGAATTGCACTTAAAATAACTTCATTTTTCAAATAATCGACAATATATATATATATATATATATATATATTTGACCCCTGAGCGTATAGTATTGCCCTGCTTCCGATCCGAACGCGAAAATACCATTGGAAATCAAATCAAAACCCGACCAAAATTTTTTTTGTCAATTTAGAATCGAAATGAAAGAAAAACAATTCATGTTTTAGTGGAATTATAAAATGTCGACATTTATATTTCTAATATCAATTTTATCTTTTATATAGAAAATAAATATCTAATATATACTCATAACGGAATCAACCAAAAAAAGATGGCTAAATTGTTGAAAAGTGTTCTTTAAATAGAGGTATCTTCTATTCGAGGCATTCCGTATGGATATTTTAATGTACATGTTAACACTTGCGAATAGCAGTGTTAACATGTAAATTGAAATGTAAAATCTTAAATATTCATAATTAACTATTTGGAGATGTCTGTTATGGCGTTTATATAGTTTCATTTTATAGTATCTTCGATATTTTCTTTTATAATACTCTTTAAACTATTTTCGTCCATAACGGAGAAAATATTTAGACTTTCATTTAAAATATGGGGTCGAATCGAATCCTTCTTGCGAGATTGAAAATTCACTATGAATCAGATCAGAACCCAAAATAGTGTAAATTAATTTCACCCCAAAACAACTACAGCAACAAAAAAGAATGCAGAGAAAAGCAAATAAAAAGTAGAATTCCACTCTATCCGTAAGAAAAACATAAAAATCCACTCGACCAGTAGCAAAAAAGTAGGAATTCAACTTGACCGAAACCAAACCAGCGCTAATAAAATAGTACTCAACTCAACACCCCCCCCTAGGGCCGTAGCTAAGGGGACGCCATGGGCGGCTCAGCCCCCCCCCTAAAATATTTTGAGCCCCCCCTGGAAAAGATTCCAAGGTCAATCAATGAATTTCTGTTCCGAAAATTCAAATGAAATTCTGTTCAAAAATCTAACTTAGTCTTGAAAACCTTTCACAATTTTGCAGGATTACTAAATTGTATCTAAAATAAGTGTGTTCAACACCTCCCTCATCCTATTGGCACATAAGAAGCTAGCATGATGTTTAATTTTGATCAACTATACACTCAAAATTTAAAATGAAGTTATTAGAACACTTTTTAATAAGAAACAAAGTACCTACAATATGAATATGCATTACTTTATCTTTCTGTGGCAATGCAAGAGAAAAAATTATGAGCCCCCCTTACATTCTCTTGAGCCCCCCCTACATTCACTTGAGCCCCCCTATTGTTCACTTTTAGCTACGGACCTGCCCCCCCCCACACACACACACACACAAAATAGAAATCAACCAGACCCAATACCAACCAGCAGCAATAAAGAAAGAGAACCGGACCCCAACCCAACCCGCAGCGGCAAAGTAGAATTGAACCTTACCCAAACACGACTCGCAAAAAAAAGTATTTAACAGAACAACGGCAAAAAATGAAAGTAAATCGGACCGAAACCTGACCTGCAACGAAAGAAATTAGCCCCGATCCTACTCATGATGAAAAAAAAAATGTCCCGACACGAGCTGAAGGTGCGATTGGAATCTCCAAATTTCTGAAAAGTCCCCCCCCCCTCTTTTTTGAGGAGTCTCCAGATCTGCCCTTGTACCAGGACAAACAAAAGCTGCTAAAAACTGCAAAATCGTCTAAAAGTTTTACAATGTTATATTGAATTGTCACCCATTAAATATATACGAACTTGTAAAGTTTGTAAGTATCTCGACAAATCTTGTCCACGATACTTTGTACTATGATGTTTTGGAACATGCAAAAGCCTTCTGCTCGATAGAAGCTGCATTAGTTGAGCGTCGACAAGAAACTCCAAAGAAGAAACAATTCTGAAAAGTATTAGAGAGTAAAATTTGCTAAATAGCAGACTTTAAAAAAATTGCTATATTTTGCCTTACAGTTTCATTATTTTTGCTTTTATACTATAACTAGCGGCCCGCCCTCGCTTTTCTTCGGGTAGAGCAAGTCTCCCAGTCCCCCGCCACTGCTGACACCGCAAATTGTTTCTACCACTTCATCTCATTAAATTCAACTACTAAAAACATTACCCTCATTTTAGGTAGTCGGATAAAAAATAGCTTATATGTTAATCTAAGGTGACAGATACCTCCATACAAAATTTCATAAAAATCGATCCATCCGTTCTTGAGTTATAAATGGTGTAACTAACACGCTTTTGCTTTATGTATATAGATTATAGCAGCCCGCCCCGACTTCTCACGGATATTTAAGAAAAATTTCAAGTTATAAATTTTTACACACACACTCATAACCTAATAATTAAAATGCCGTCTCTGACATTGACTCTCCTCCCGTGCCCCAGTGACGCCTATATCACACATTATGATGCAGCCTAGTCGAGCGGGGTAAACGGCAACCATTAAATCAGTCTTGATTTTAAAGTAATTTATTTTGATAAGAATCAATACCAAAGTAACAATAAAGAGCTTTTACAGAAACGGCATTTTAATTATTTTTTAAAATAAAAAACACTTATTGTGACATAACTATAACAGTTAGACATATGCTGTTGCGACATTTTTTGTAGGTAATTACATGTTAACAAAGTCGTAGTACATTATTTTGTTCTATAATCAATAGTATTCGCAACGCACCCGATGTAAAGATTTTTTAAATTCATTTTTCTACACCTTGGGTTACAATATTGCCATTTTAATAAGGATTTAAAATAATTTTTTGAAAATATAATATAGCCTATGTTCACCGGAAATAGTGTAGCTTTCATACGGTGAAAGAATTTTTCAAATCCGTCAAGTAGTTTTGGAGCCTATTTAATTCAATTCAAACAAACAAATCTTTCCTCTTTATAATTTTATATTAAATTAAATAAGTAATATTTATCCCTAGGCTTATTGAAACAGTCCGCATTTGAAATTGTAGAAAACGTTACAATTTTAAAAATTTGACTGTTCCTCCTAAAAAAAAAAAAAAAAAAAAAATCCTCCCTCCCCATATTTGATGCTCACTACTCTTTAAAATATTTACTATCTGTTATAACTTTTTTGAAAACTCCAAAACAATCGTTTCGTGATTTATTTTTAACTTTAATTAATTTGCGTTTCAGCATTTCTTTTCCTTTTTTTAGTAATTGCTAAATAGTTTTAAAAATTAAAAAACACGGTTTTATATCAGGTCGGTCTAAAAAGTTTAAAATGTTTTTTTGGGGGGGGTGGGGAGGAGGGGGGGTGCATAGTTACGATTTTCATATGTGTTTCAGTGATTGTCATGTGTCTAGTGGGTAACCTTTAGTTTCTCAAATTGCTTTTGATTCGTTTATCCGGCGTTTTATTTTTATCTTTTTAAGCGGCGACTATAGCCTATGTTCACCGGAAATAGTGTAGCTTTCCAACGGCGAAAGAATTTTTCAAATCCGTCAAGTAGTTTCGGAGCCTATTCAATGCAAACAAACAATCAAATCTTTCCTTTTTATAATATTAGTATAGATAAATAATGATAAATATATGCAATTCGTTGTCTTTGCAAATATACCTTTATGTTATATTAAAATAAAATGTATTACGCAGGATAAATTCCCCATTTTTAACGACTGTTAAAAGTGTATCGTTTTCCTCAAAAGTAATAAATATTAAAAAATATTTCTTTAAAGTTTGAAACAAGTTAATTAACAATTTTAAAATTACCAATCTTTATAACCAAACTTTCTAACTTTAATTTCTGCTTATTTTTGATAAAACTGTTTTTCGAACTGAAAATGCTTACTTTTTTTACTGTTTTACTTAATAATACTGGACTGAAATTGGGCTGCCTAGTATCGTATAGTACCAAACACAAACACAGGGAAGAGAAAACTGCGCCCGGGGCAAAGTTTCAATTTGGCGCCCCCTTTCCCAACTTTTTCTTGTAACAGCCCAAGAATGATGTTGATAGTATAAATGTGGCGCCCCCCCCCCCCACGGACGGCGCGGTGTTGAATAAGCCTCCTCAAAATGTACTCCTTGCAGCGCCGTGCGAAAAAGAGGGGGACGAAGGGGGTGGTTGCCCCGGGATCGAAATTTAGGGGGAGCCAAATTTTTACTACTAACGTAATTTTTAGTCTGTCACAAGAAAAAGTTCAGGGAATGGGGCGCCAAACTGAACTTTACTCCGGGCGTAGTTTTCTCTTTGCACCCCCCCCCCCCTGTTTCATGTATTTTGCAAGCTGTATAAGGAAATTTATAAATTCCAAATATAGCTCCTTGTCCTTTTAATGCTACCTATGTATTTCACAAAAGTTCCAATTATATTTTAAAATTATCAGAATTTCCTTTTTGCTAAAAAGGAGCTTACTGTAATTTGTATCAAATCTACCTTGTTTTGTATGGACTTGAAAAAATATATATATACAAAGAAATGTATAATTTTCTTCCTTGGAAGTTAGTTATAGTTATATAATAATAGTAAAATAGCGTTAGTTTTATAAAAACAAAAAATTAGAAGTCGTTGATTTTTTTCAAGACTATTTTAGCTAAAATTTATCAATAATTGTAGAAAAAATAAATCAAAACCTTGAAATAAGGGAGGTTATTTTAACACGTTACTATAAACCAATAACAGAAAGGAAATACAATGAAAGGAAAAAAGTTACTTTCATTTGCTAAAATGGATTGGTGTTAACCAATTATAATTTTCAAAAGGGCAGGAGAGGCGGAGACTGGCTGAGGCGGAGCGCATATAATTAAAACTCTTTTTTTATTCCATTTCTGATCAAAATATTTCCAAATTTTGCTCAGCCTAATTGCAGTAGAAATATGGAAAGCATATCATTGGAAAGCTTAAACACTAATATTCCGTGAAGCGTTTTTAATTTTTTCTGAATTTTGCTGAAATAGATTTTATAAGAGTAAAAAGGGCACAACACCTCGAATTTCACTGAATCCAAAATTTAAAGGGTCCTCAGAATTAAACTACAACGAAAATCAGAAAAGTACAAACTAGCCCGGTAATAGAATGTCCTCAGCTATCCTGAGAAAAAAAAATCATTTAAAAATATTGAAAATTAAGCGAGATATTAGAAAAGAACGCTCCCATAGACTTTACATTAGCGCTCGGCTTTTACCGCGTGACTAGTGTGTGCTCTTAAGAGCACACACTAGTCACACAATAATAGCCGAACGCTAATGATAAGTCTATGGGCGCAATCTTTTCAAATATCTCGTTCAAATTTTAATATTTTTACATGATTTTTTTTTTTTTTTTTTTTTTTTTTTTTGCATAGGATAGTTGAGGACGATCCACAACCGGTCTAGTTTTTATTTTTTTTAATTTTGCTTTTAGATTTTAAAAAAAATACTTTAATTTTCAAAACCGGTTTAAACCGGTTCTGAAACTGAAACTATCATAATATAAAAAATATATAACCAAAATTGAAAAAGTAAAAACTAGGCCAGTTGTGGATCGTCCTCAACTATCCTATGCAAAAAAAAAAAAAAAAAAAAAAAAAAAAATCATTAAAAAATATTAAAATTTGAGCGAGATATTTGAAAAGAACGCTCCCATGGACTTATCATTATCATCCGGGTCTTTTTGAGTACTTTTTCTGTGACTATTGTGGGCAGGGGCGGATTTAAGGGGTCGCGATGGTCGCAATCGCGAGGGGCCCCGCATCCCAAGGGCCCCCAAATCTTCTTTTGAGTTTTAAAAAATGTGACGTTTTGAAAAAAGGATTTTCTTAATGATCCCTTTTAATTTTTTAGGTAATATTGTACCATTTTCATGTAATAAATGTTGCTTTCCTATCATTTGCTACTATTAGAAAGATTTTAGCTTTCCCATATCTTTTTTTTTTTTTTCTCTCATTATGAATTATTAGGGCATTGGAGGCAAAAGGTGGGATTCAAAGGAAACTTAGGTCTGGGCCAAAAGGAAGCCTGTTAGAGACTTTCTGTAACGATTTAATTGTAGAGATTGAGGGGCTGATTAAATCATGGGCCATCTCTTGGGGCCCTTGACTTTAAGGGGCCCCACATATGGAATGCAGTTTTCATAAAACTGATATTTTAATTGTATTTTTACTTTGTTACTGATTAGCTATTCTAATAAAAGACACTTTCGTTCTGTGTGTCTGTGTGTGATGTATCGCACGTCGAAGTCTAAAAATTTGGGTGAAGATAGTCTAAGTCAGTTTCTTGTGCACTTGGGGATCAGATTTTTAATTTCTTTAGACCCGGGCCCCCTGGACCTTTTCAAGTTCTTATGTGCTAAATTTTTAATAACTTCCCCGCTTTCTATCTGATCTTCTTTGTTTCTGGGGCCCTTTCTTCATTTCGTTATCCCCCTTTGTATATTTCAGTTAAGATCTTGGCCCGGTACACTGCCAATGAAGTCTGTGTGTCCTAAATCTATACTAATAGAACAAAGTTTCATTTTATCTATGTGTGATGGCTAGTGAAATATTCCACACATATAAGTCTGAGAATTTAGGTGAGAATAGTCGAAGAAATGTCCTAATGTACACTAGGCTCAGATTTTTCATATTTTAAGGGTTGGGGCCCCTATAAAATTTTATGCACAGAATTGTTAATAACTTGTCCCTTTTTATCCAATATTCTTTGTTTTGAGAGACCTTTCTTTATTTAATTATTCTCGCCTTTTAACCCCCATTTAAGATCCTGGCTCCTTGGGGCACGATATAGGGCCTCTTGAAGTTTTTCTGCAAATAAATTGTTAATAAATTGCTTTTCTTTTAATCTGATCTTAATTTTTGGAATTCTTTTTCCATTTAGTTATTCTCGAGTTTGTACTTTCCAGTTTAGATCCTGGGGACCCCTGGGGTGCCCTAGACCCCGGTTCAGAGTTCCCTGAAATTTTTCTACTCCAAGCATTTTTTACCCCTTAATTTCCCCATTTCAGTACATAATTTTAAAGTTGATTTTTGGAATCAACTTCTCATATCAACACCTTCATATTTTAAATAGGACCCTAGAAAACCTTTTTAAACGTTTACCCATTTTTTGTGCATTTGTTTAAAATATTATTTGAACCAATAACACTAGTATACAAATTTAAACATTTTTTATACACTTTTCATGAAACACCTATTTTCTTATTATACTACTTCTTACTAAGCCGGCACATAAAAAAAATATATCGTCACATTTTTATCTTCTTCTATACAGGTTGTCTGTCCACTCTTAACAGTGTCTTAACAGCTAATTAATAAATCGTTAGTCATACACATAAAGTTCCAGTTAGAAAAATGTTTTAAACGAGATAAAGAAATATTTTACAAGTGATTTGGGTCAATAAAAACATTTCTTAAAAAATTACGAAATTTAAATTTACTATACGGTCCTCCGGTCCTATGAGTTGTACACAGTAAAATATTCCCGTCATACTGACAAGTAAGACAGAAATAAAAAGTCTCGTTATTCATAGATTAAAATTAACCAAATAATAGTTTTTTAAAGTTGGAACATACTTTTTGCTACAAATTAGGGGTCATTCACAAATTTAGTAGAAAAATAATTTTTTCAGACATATTTTTAAAAAAATGGTTGAGAGTAAAACAAATATTGCAATGTAAACTTGAAATCAGAAAAAAAAGAAACAGAATTTTTGTTAAATAGAATGATGTAAATTAACAACCTCAATTCTTTACAAGTTAATACATATTTTAAAATGTTACTTGATAACACTAGCCTGAAAAAAGTTGGGTTATGTGATGTGTTTTGGTTTTTAATAAAATTTACTCTTATATATTCGGTGCCACTGAATCCGAAATTGGCCTTCATTTTTTACTAACACGTAAAAATTTTTTGTAAATCGTAAATAAAAAAAAAAAAAAAAAAAACGAAAATTTGGAAGGCGAGAATGGAGCACATTGGGATATATGGGGACGACTGGGAAAAGCCTTTGTCTCATAATATCTATGGTGAAAAAAATGGTCGTCCGTGGATTTTTAGAAAATCATAAAAATGAAAATTATGAAAATATATTGCTGTATTATTAAAAAAAACCATCGTGCAATAAGTGTGAAACATGTCTCTGAAGATATATTTTCTCCATTAACACCAAGATTTTTTCTGCTGGTTTATTTTACGAAAAGCAGATCAAGAAAACTATAAAAATATGATCCATCATTTCACATTTTTAATTTTTATATTTCATATTATTATTATTTTAAGTATTTAATAAACATTTATTTAAACTAGACGTCACAGATTTTTTACAATAATTTTTCAGTACTCAGTACACTAGAATCTATGAAAAAATATACATTTCAGCAAAAGTATATAAATTGTGTAAAACAGTGTGATTAACACCCTGGATTAACTTTGATTAATTGAAGATCTAAGACGAATTTGAAGAATTATTAAAACTTTAAGATATTTTCATGTTAGTTCTCTAATTTTTAGTTATCAATTGGTCCCTTTTGGGCTCACCTATTCTTCCTTTACTTCCTTTATAAAATGATCCGATTATAAAGATCATGTTAGTATAAATGGCGCTCCGCGCCATATACACTACAAATCGATCTCACAGAGGATGAGATAGAGAGAGAGAGAGAAAATGATCCGATTTAATATTTTCCCCAAACAACTTCTTAAGTCTTCCAGCTACCACATGAACAACAAAAAAATTCCTCAGACTTTAGCTATCAATTTTGAATATTAATTGCTTTCTTGGGGGCCTTGGATTTGTCTAACTTCATTAAAATGATGCAAATTGCATACATTTTTTTAAACTAGCGTTTTCCAATTAATATAATTTTGACTAATTGTAGATAAAGCATTAAGTACTAAGACCTTATATGTTTTCATGTTAGGACGCTATTTTTAATTATTTACTGGCCCCTTTTTTGCCCTGCTTACTTAAAAATGGTCCAATTCATTAGCTTTTTTAAATCCAACTTATTAGGTCCTCCAACCACTTCATGAACGACAAAAACATTTTTCAGACTTTAACTGACACCAATTTTAAATATTAATCGCCTTCTTGGGGCCCTTGGTGCTGCTTTTTAAAAAATTATCCAAATTGTATACAGTTTTCTCTTACATAGTTTTAGCATGCTTCGATTAATTTAAAGACTGTTAACAATAACAATATCTTTATATCAAACGACTTGCAAGTTAAGTCCCTGGTAACTTGGAGCCCGGTACTGGGTCCGTTGCAGTTGTTGCATCTTAAATTGTTAAAAATTACTTCCTTTTAACTCGAACTTCATTTTTGGAACCCTTTACCATTTAACTATTCTCCCATTTCTAGATTCCAGTTAAAATCCTGGGTACCCTAGAATCCTGCAGGAAACCTTGAACTTTTTGTGCCCGGCATGCATTTTTCACCTCCAAATTTCCTCGCATTCTCACTGCAAAATATTAAAGTTGAGTTGTGGATGCCTCTCTCTGGACCAACACCCTCATATTTTTATCGGTACCCTAGGAGCCTATTTTAATCATCCCCTTTTTGCTGCCCATTTCTTCAAAATTTCATTTTAATGATTAATGCTTACCTGTGTTTAATTTTAACTAATTGAAGATCTAAAGTGCGAAGAACTAAGAACATTTAACAAGTTTTCATGTTAGGAATCTGCTAATAACGATCAGTTACCCCCTTTGGATTGTTCTTATAGATCCCTTAAACATGGGCAGATGCACTAGTTTTTTCACTAACAACTTCATATATTTTCCAGCTAAACATTTCCAAGACTTTAGCTACTACCAGTTTCGAAAATTAATCGCTTTCTTGGGGTCCTTAGTGCAGCTTTTTAAAAAATGATCTAAACTATATGCAATGCCTTTAACATAGTCTCGCTTCCTCCAATTGCTTTAAAAACTACTAAAAAATATCTGTACTACTTGGTTATCCCGTCGACTAAAATATTATCGCCAAACTATAAGTGTAAATGCCAACTATGGATAATCGTAATTATCACATTCAATGACATTAAATACGTTACATGTGTTTAAAACATCATTAAGTGATTTTTATTTCGGCTTTTTATTTGTACCTTTATTAATATTTTATTAATTATTCGTTTTTTCATTATTTGAAATAAAAATTATGTCAATGCATAATTTGGCTATTAGTTTGGCGATTTCTCTGACTTAGCAAAATTGGTCGATATAATAACCAAGTAGTACCAAAATATATTTATAACGCAACTGCACCCTTAAAACCTCAGCCAGAAAATAACTCAAGTTGAGCAAAAATTCACTCATCTCACGATTTGAAAGGCAGCTTCCCAAAAAGAGTTGAAACAACTCTGTTTTTAGTACAACTCAATTTAGATCAAGGTGAGTAGTTCAAAAAGCAATTTAAATCAAGTTGAGTAAAACGTTTAAAAAACTACTCATTCACGATCCAATATATTACAGCTTTTTCCTGAGAAGCCAAATCCACTCTTTCGTTTTAAGAGTGTACAAGTACATACCAGTTAAAAACAAAGGCACTTTGGAGCCCGGTATTGACCCATGAATTTTTTTACACAATAAATTGTTAATAAAAGGCTCACTCTTAATTCTATCTTCATTTCTGTAATCTTTTTCCAGTTAGTTATTCTTCCGTTTTTACATTTCAGTTAAAATCCTGAACACCCTAGAATCACACAGAGCCTGATCTGGGACCTCACTAATTTTTTGTCCCGGCATGCCTTTTTCACCACCTAATTTTCTTGCACTTTTAATGCAAAACTTTAAAATTGAGTCTTGGACTCCTCTCTCTGGATCAATACCCTCATATTTTTCAGTGCGGAATTCAGGAGGTGGCCCGGGGGGGTTGTCCCCCCGGAGCATTGTATTGTGCCCCCTCGGAAAATTTGAGATTTTGTGTTTTTAATGGTAAAAAATTACATTTCCTCCCCCGGAACTGAATTTTTGCACATTTCTTCAAAGTTTTATTCTAATGATTATTTTATAGCAATGCTTAATTGTAGTACTGTAACTGATTCCTTTTGTGTGTTCCTGTGAATGAATAAAAAATGCTATGAATGGTCTGTTTTAACGTGATCGTAGTGAAATTCAGTAATTTATATCAGTTTCAGTATATTTGAAATAGCATAATATCACTAAAATACTCTGCAAACGATTTTTTCCTTATGTACCATAAAGCAATCGAATTCTTTTGAGTGCTCTTGTAAATGACCATTAATTGTACACATTTCATATGCAACACCAAACATGCTTTGGTGACCCTAAATAATTTCTATCGATTGCCTGAAAATCCGAGTATATTTACGGGTTTTACAGCGTGGACAGACGGCCAGAACGGACAGACAAACCGAATGCATAATCATTTTTCAATTTTATTGAAAAATGGAAAGGAAAATAAGATACATAATTTTAGCCCATTTATCCGCAACAGTATATAAGTTCATATAAAGTTCTGATATAATTTGAGCATTAAATGAATTTGTGCATCTAATCTTTAACGATTTGAATACATTTAAATTAATTTGTAAGTAATTATTGTAATTAAGGTTTGAATGTGTATTATTTTTAAATCAGAAATGTGCATTTTTCACGATTGAAGGGCCCCAAAAAGTTCCAATGAGAGGGGCCCCTCACTTGATAAATCCGCCCCTGATTGTGGGGCCTTAACATTGTGACGAAACTGTGACAAAAGCGACGATACTTAAATTACCAGAAACATGTTTTTTAAAGTAAATAACACGTTTTAAAGAACATTTGTAATTTTCTAAGAAAGTCACATCTCAGTCATAATGTGATGTCACTGAGTGGTAGCATTTTTGTCACACATGTGATGTGACTAAAGTGACTCACAGTGACGTCATTGTGACGTCACTGCATACATGCTATGAGGGCTTAATTCTTGAGGGTTTTACGGTGTTTTGCATGTTTTTTTTTCCTGCATGCAGAGCTAAGAGCTGTAATTTCATGTTTCATTAAAATTATGCAAATTTACTTTCGCTTCTCCTGTGAAATTTATTTTTGACGAGATGTGTCCCTTTTCTTGAGGGTGACTTATATGCAGTAGAACTTTTATAACAGAGACCCTGAACAGTGTACACCTACAGTGGTGGTTAAAATTATAAGAACAAGACAAAAAATCGCCAAATCTTGACTACATTTGGCTGGAAATTTATGCAAATTTAATGGCAGGAAACCAATGTAAAATGAAGAATATTTTTATAAGTTTTCATGGAAATGTGGAAAATTCATATTTATAAAATATATTATGAATTTTTACAGCCTCTGATATGGACAAAATTATAAAAACAACTATATTTATGTGTTCTAAAAAGTAAAATTTGCATATTTTTTGTTCTGCACACGGAACTTCAAGACGATATAAATACGTAGTATGCGTTTGGAATCCTGATATTATGTTTTTCAGTCATGCCGTTGAGTACGAAGCTTTCGGATTTTGAAAAAGGGAAAGTGGATGCATTTAAAAGTTCAGGTTTTTCTGTGCGCCAAATTGCGACAAAGCTTAATAGATCAAGAACGGTTATTTACAATTATTTTAAAAATCCCGATAAATATGGACAGCAAAGACATACAGGTAGACCATCGTCTGTTTCTATATGGGAGAAAAGAATGATAATAAGGCAAGCTTGCTCCAAAAAACAAACTTCAACAGAAATAAAACGCGAATTAAACTTAGAATACAGTGCTCGAACTATTCGACGTATTTTACAGAAAGAAAAAAAAATGTTCTCTATGGTAAACATATGTCACGACCGTCTCTTACAAGAGCTCATAAGAGACTGAGGATGGAGTTTGCCAAAAAATACATTACTATGGGGAAAAGTGGAATGATTTGTCTTTTCCGATGAGAAAAAGTTTCATTTGGATGGACCAGATGATTTTCGCCACTTCTGGTATGATCTCCATATAAAAAAAAAGAAATTTTCTCAAAGCGTGCTTTTGGGGGTGGTTCAGTAATGGTCTGGGGAGCTTTCGCAGCTGGTGGAACTACTCCAATAGTTTTTGTGCTGGGTAAAATGAAATCTGAGAGTTATATTGATGTATTGAGCGATAATCTTTTACCGGAAGCACCGTTAATAACGAGTGGAGACTATTTTTTCAAGCAGGACAATGCCTCAGTACATGTTTCCCAAACATCAAAATCGTGGTTTGATGCTAATTTCGTGAAACTACTTGATTGGCCGGCCAGAAGCCCAGATCTGAATCCAATGGAAAATCTGTGGGGTATTCTGGCACACGAAATATACAAAAACGGTACGCAATATAAAAACAAGCAAGAGCTCATATCCTCCATCGAAAACGCCAGGTCAAAAATTTCCATGAATGTTCTTAAGAAACTGTTGAATTCCCTGACGTCAAGACTTTTCAAAGTAATTGAGAAGAAGGGGGAAATTATTAATTATTAGTGTGTTTTAGGCAAAAAACATTCACTGTTCTTATAATTTTGTCCAATTTTTGATCAATGATATATTTTGTTAATTATCGCAAAACATTCGTATTTTGCATTTTTCATTTTTTTCAATTTTACAATTATAACTAGCATAAAAAAGTATTTTATGTATAAATTTCACCTTATTTAGTTCATAAATAAATATTTTCTGTGAAATTTTCAATTGTTCTTATAATTGTGACCACCACTGTATGTAGTAAAAACTTCTTATTCGTACATTTTTACCTTTGAGCAACTGGACACTTCTGAATAGCGGGCAACTTCTGCACTCCCGAGGTTTTATCGTATTTAAAGAACTATAAGATTTTTTTCACCGTTAAATTGGGTTCTTTCAAATTATATTTGTTTTACCATTGTAACTCAGTTTATTGATTTTTTACTATTTTTAAAACAATTTTCAGTCCTGATTATTTTAAATTTACTTCAGGTATGAATGTTTGTTAAAATAATATAAAGAACCATTTGTAGTAATCAGAGATGTGGTGGAGGGAATACGAGGGCATACGCCGTATACCTTCGGGATTCTTTTAAGGAGCACAGTTCTGTTTCTCAAAAAAACTATAGGATATATGCTCTAGGGTATACCCTCTACCTTGAGCATATACCCTCTACTTAGATCGTTTATCCTCTGCTTTTTTACGACTACACCATTGGTAGTAATACAAAAAAATGTGGAAAATTTTAACTTATTTTAACTTATTCACATAATCTAAAAAAACATATATTTTCTTTTCGTAAAATGAAAAGATGTCATAAATGCTTTCGTTAAAACATGCTATCTAGATAGATTATAAATTATATTAGAACAGAATGCATTAAATTTTCACAAATAAATTATTTTCGAATAAAATTCATTGTAAAATTTTAATAATTTTGCTTACATTTCTGTAAAGAGACTTAAAAAAGCAAAATGTCATAAAAATTATAAAAAAACTAAATAAAAGCGTATTGTGTCCGCATTAAAATATTAGCACTATGCGACATATACACAGCTAATTATCTATTTTTATTTTTTTTCCACGTGCGAGAAACTATAGACTTTCATACAAATCAAGAATTCCACTTGAATGCAGCCGTACACAGATATATGTTTAATTCAAAATGATTACCGAGATATAATCATTTCGCTCTGTTTAAAATGTTTAAATATAAATTTGTATAGGTCTTTTAGAGCTGTTAATTAAAATATTTTTTAAGTATTTTATCTGAATAATTAAAGGCGTGTGAAAATTATTCACACAAATCGTTATTTGTATCTGTCTGCTTCGGTTCATTTGGCGAGACTTTAATGCTTCAATGGATTTAAATTTTAAATTAATGTTCAAAGATTTTTCAAATCAACTGATAGTATTTAAATTTCTACTTTCGGGAGTAATTTTTTTTAAATAAATCGTCGTGAAAGAATCTCAGTGCTTTTGAATATATTGTATATTTATTTGTAAAGTGGCACAGCTAAAATAAATGAATAAATACATTAAATTAAATTTAAAAAAAAACATAATTTAGAAACATTATTATGAAATAATTTAAAAAAATTAAGTCATATCATAAAAAAGCATAGCTTTGTTATACAGCAAAAATATTCACGACATTAACTTTGACGTCATAGTAAAAATGGCAAAACTACTCTTAAGAGTTTGCTTTTATCATACATTTACAGTAAAGCTTTTATAACGGCCACTCCAAAAAACTTACACCACTATTTAAATGAAAATTCTTTTCCCAACACCTTATCCGTCCAACGAAAAAACACTGAATAAACTAATAATAAATAATAATTAAATAATACAGTTTGTTAAATTCACCATAAAATAAAAAACAATGCAGGACGCGTTTCGAGTCAAAACAATACAGCTCGTCATCAGCTGAGGTAGATACATGTCCGTAAGGGTGCCCTTACGGAAAAGCGTTTTAGCTCAAAACGTGTCCTGCATTTTTTTTCTTATTATGGTGAGTTTAACAAAGTGCATTATTTCAAACTTGTTTGTACATTTTTACCTCTGAATAAATGGACACCTCCGATTAGCCAACACCGACGTTAACAATCGCGTCAGTGTTAGTAACTGCCATACTCCCAAGATTTTGCTACTTTTACTTCTAATTGTAATCCAATATCAAATGTGTCACCACTGAATTTAATTATTTCAAATTGTATATTTTGATATTGTAATATAATTTAATGATTTTTGGGGATTTTTTTAAAATAATTTTCAACCATAATTATTTTAAACTTACTTCAAGCATAAAGATCTTTTTGTTAAATAATGTAAAGAACCATCTGTACGTAATTTAAATAAATACATAAAATTAAGAAAAAATTGATATCGTTGCCGCCGCCGTTGATAATGGATTACCAAAGTTTAGCAACGTCTAACTTTTCTCGCAACTTCGTCACATAACTAAAAAAAAGGATATTTTCTTTTGTAAGTTGAAGAAAAAATAACATATACGCTTCCTTTGAAACATTGTATATAATGAAATGCATTAGATTTTTCCAAATAGCAGTCCTTATAAAATTTTAATAAATCGCCTTAACTTTCTGTAGAAAAAAAAATTATTTGAAAATTGAATAAAGGCAAGTTGTCTACGCATTAAATAAGTATCAGCATATTAATATATGCAAAGGTAATTAGCTATTTTTAATTATTTTCCATGAATGAGAAACTCTAAGCTCACACAAATCATGAATTCCGCCTGAATGCAACCTTACATAAATACACGTTTAATTCAAAATGATTACCGAGGTATTATAATTTCGCTTTGTCGTTATTTGTATTTGTCTGTTTCAGTTCATTTGGTGAGACTTTGATGCTTCTTTGGATTTTAATTTTAAATTTATATTGATAGAATTTTTAAATCAACAGATAGTATTTAAATTTCTACTTTCGGGAGTAATTTTTTTTTAAATAAATAGTCGTGAAAGAATCTCACAAGGAAGGTCTCCATTGGGGGCATACTCAGAATTTTTTGAAAAAAATTCGAATTAAACTACTCATGTAGGTAATAAAGGATCAGTGAAAATTAGCGGCGGAATTACATTATTAGATATGTAAAAAAAAGAAAATAGTTTGGAATAATTGGCGTGAAAAGCTGAAATCGACGCGGGATTTGGCGAGCAGTGCATTTCCCCGCCAAAAGCAAACGATTTTAACGAATCTGAAAATTGATTTTAATTGACTTCACTGTTAACAATCTGCAGCATTTACTACAACGTCACTCCACTACTTTTATAGAATATCTCTCTTCTGACCAATGAGAATGCTCCATAGCACGGCGAATTGACCGTGTCATACACTGGTAAAAATCTGCTGCATTTTGTTGCAACACACTCCACCACTTGTATATAATATCTCTATTCCAACCAACGAGAAAGCTCCATTTCACGTCCAAGTAACCGTTTTCTATAAAAGCAAGGGAGTGCGTTGCAACAAAATGCAGCAGATTTTTAACAGTGTATTTTTCAATTTGGAACAATTTTAATCAATTTAAATTGTGTTTTAAATGATAAAATATATAATTTCATTTTGTTATAAGTACATATAAACGTATATGACAAAATTACACTTAAAGTAAAGTAAAAATGCAAAACTAAAATTACTTAAACTAAACTTATTTAAAAAAATTGAACATAGAAATATTTTTCTTTAAAAAGTATTCGAAGCGTAAAAGCGTATTTTTCAAAATTTCGTTTTTTTCGCCAACCGGAGATAAATCGCCAAATAAACGAAATTTTTATTATTTTTTTATGGACGTTATAAGGAGGTTCCGCCGAAATTTTTTTTATAAACATATATAACTATATGAGAAGAACATTCTGTAATTTTTTCAGATTTTTCTGAGTATGCCCGTATGGAGACCTTCCTTGTCAGTGCATTTGAATATATTGTATATTTATTTGTAAAGTGGCACAGCTAAAATAAATGAATAAATACATTAAATTAAATTAAAAAAACATAATTTTGAAACATTATTATGAAATAATTTCAAAAAATTAAGTCATATCATAAAAAAGCATAGCTTTGTTATACAGCAAAAATATTCACGACATTAACTTTGACGTCATAGTAATAATGGCAAAACTACGCTTAAGAGTTTGCTTTTGTCATACATTTACAGTAAAACTTTTATAACGGCCACTCCAAAAAACTTACACCACTATTTAAATGAAAATTCTTTTCCCAACACCTTATCCGTCCAACGAATAAAACACTGAATAAACTAATAATAAATAATAATTAAATAATACAGTTTGTTAAATTCACCATAAAATAAAAAACAATGCAGGACGCGTTTCGAGTCAAAACAATACAGCTCGTCATCAGCTGAGGTAGATACATGTCCGTAAGGGTGCCCTTACGGAAAAGCGTTTTAGCTCAAAACGTGTCCTGCATTTTTTTTTTATTATTATGGTGAGTTTAACAAAGTGCATTATTTCAAACTTGTTTGTACATTTTTACCTCTGAATAAATGGACACCTCCGAATAGCCAACACCGACGTTAACAATCGCGTCAGTGTTAGTAACTGCCATACTCCCAAGATTTTGCTACTTTTACTTCTAATTGTAACCTAATATCAAATGTGTCACCACTGAATTTAATTATTTCAAATTGTATATTTTGATATTGTAATATAATTTATTGATTTTTGGGGACTTTTTAAAAATAATTTTCAACCATAATTATTTTAAACTTACTTCAAGCATAAAGATCTTTTTGTTAAATAATGTAAAGAACCATCTGTACGTAATTTAAATAAATACATAAAATTAAGAAAAAATTGATATCGTTGCCGCCGCCGTTGATAATGGATTACCAAAGTTTAGCAACGTCTAACTTTTCTCGCAACTTCGTCGCATAACTAAAAAAAAGGATATTTTCTTTTGTAAGTTGAAGAAAAAATAACATATACGCTTCCTTTGAAACATTGTATATAATGAAATGCATTAGATTTTTCCAAATAGCAGTCCTTATAAAATTTTAATAAATCGCCTTAACTTTCTGTAGAAAAAAAAAAAATATTTGAAAATTGAATAAAGGCAAGTTGTCTACGCATTAAATAAGTATCAGCATATTAATATATGCAAAGGTAATTAGCTATTTTTAATTATTTTCCATGAATGAGAAACTCTAAGCTCACACAAATCATGAATTCCGCCTAAATGCAACCTTACATAAATACACGTTTAATTCAAAATGATTACCGAGGTATTATAATTTCGCTTTGTCGTTATTTGTATTTGTCTGTTTCAGTTCATTTGGTGAGACTTTAATGCTTCTTTGGATTTTAATTTTAAATTTATATTCATAGAATTTTTAAATCAACAGATAGTATTTAAATTTCTACTTTCGGGAGTAATTTTTTTTTTAAATAAATAGTCGTGAAAGAATCTCAGTGCATTTGAATATATTGTATATTTATTTGTAAAATGGCACAGCTAAAATAAATGAATAAATACATTAAATTAAATTAAAAAAAACATAATTTTGAGACATTATTATGAAATAATTTCAAAAAATTAAGTCCTATCATAAAAAAGCATAGCTATATTATACAGCAAAAATATTCACGACATTAACTTTGACGTCATAGTAATAATGGCAAAACTACGCTTAAGAATTTGCTTTTGTCATACATTTACAGTAAAACTTTTATAACGGCCACTCCAAAAAACTTACACCACTATTTAACTGAAAATTCTTTTCCCAACACCTTATCTGTCCAACGAAAAAACACTGAATAAACTAATAACAAATAATAATTGAAATAATACAGTTTGTTAAATTCACCATAAAATAAAAAACAATGCAGGACGCGTTTCGAGTCGAAACAATACAGCTCGTCATCAGCTGAGGTAGATATGTGTCCGTAAGGGTGCCCTTAAGGAAAAGCGGTTTAGCTCAAAACGCGTTCTGCATTTTTTTTTTTTTTTTTTTTTTTTTTTTTTTTATGGTGAATTTAACAAAGTGCATTATTTCAAACTTATCTGTACAAGTTTACCTATGAATAAATGAACACTTCCGAAAAATATCATATACGCTTCCTGTGAAACATTGTATACAGGGTGAGTCATAAATATCGAAACAATAGGCTATCTCCTTAAATATTGCCCCTAGACCCATACTTCCAATTGCAAAGTTTCACCAAAAAAAGTAAATTTTTTGATAAGATAAGTTGCAACTCCATGGGGGGTCTATTTTAAAAAATACAAAAATTAAATTTTTATACGGCCCCCAGAGGATAAAACTTCCAATTAGAAAAATTTTCCTTATCCATTCCTGAATTGAACAAAAAAAATTCCATCTTGATATCGCCAAAACTCAGAGAGTTATGACAATTTTAATAAATCGTGAGGTTTCAAGGGATCAGACACAAATTGAAATGCGTGTAATTGAAGAAACAATGTTGCTGTATATTGTCCAGGAAACATTTATTTTATTTATTTATTTATAGAGTTTGAATTTTGAATGTTTTGTGATGGTTAACCACATAATTTGTAAGCACTACCACATCATAAGCTTTCTTAATTTTTTTTTTTTTTTCAAAAAATTTAGAGTAAATTAAAATTGTCATAACTCAAAATATTATTTGTCGCGTTGAATTTTTTTCTTTTAATTAAATAAAAATGTTTAATTTTCAATTTTGATTCAGCATTTTAAATAATGTTTTTAAAAAATAAAAGTATTTAAAATAGCAATTTAAAAAAAGATGCATTTTTTTGTGAACAAATCATATTTTTAAAAGTAAATTTTCTGAGGTGAAAACGTCTTTCGGCAGTTTTTTATTTTTATTTTTTTTTTTAAATTGAGGTGTTAAAAAACTATTGAATTGTTACCGTAACCAAGGGTTACTGACTTATGATGTAAGTTTAAAAATCATAAATACTTAAATAAAAACATCTGATGAAGAAAAGTGCATTTAGTTTTAAACAAAGATTGGCTCCTAACGTTTAAATGCTTTTTTAAAAGTGTCTAGGTGATTAACTCCTTCTTGTGTAGTTTCGATTTCAGATTTTGTTTAAGTTTTGCCATTTTCGCCTTCTTTAATTACTATTTAAATGAGTCAGCTTATTTAAACTAATTTTTTTTATCACGGCGACTTCAATTTTTTTCATTGTTTTATCCCTGTCAACTTCATATTTTTCTTGTTAAAATTGCCACTACACGATGCGTAAAAGATGCCTCTAATTACGGGCCTCCAAACTGGTAGACGGTAGGTATTGGGTTCAAACCGTTCGAAGTTTTCCGTGGTTTTTTTTCGAACCCTGGATTTCCTATTGCAGATAATTGGCTGGAATACGAGGGCGGTTCAATAAGTACCCGTGTTAGAAATGAAGACACCGTTTTTTTTCAATTTTTTTTTTTTTTCCAACATAGTCCCCTTTTAGAAAGATACACTTCTCCCAACGTTCCGGCCATTTTTCTATCCCCTCCAAAAAAATAGGATTTTTCGAACTCTGCAAAATACGCCTCTGACATCCTCGTTTGAGCTAAATTTTTTTTCCCGCGAGCCATTTCTGCATGTTAGGGAACAAGAAAAAGTCGCAGGGTGCCAGACCGGGTGAATAAGGGGGTGCAGCAGCAATTCATAAAGCAATTCATGCAGTTTGGCGGCGACAACTCCAGATGAATGTGTTGGTGCGTTATCGTGAACGCGGCATCCATCGGGCCGAAAATTTTTTCATCCCCAACTTGTCATGCAAAATATGAATTGCCGTTCCGGTTGACACGCCTACGGCCTCTGCTACTTCGTGCACCTTCGTTCGTCGATCAGCGAGAATCATGTAATGGACTTTTTCAATGATTTCCTGGGTAACCATATCTGGTCGCTCATCATCGAAAACGGAAGTTCGCCCTCCTTTAAATTCGTTGAACCAATATCTAACTGTGGTCATAGATGGCGACGTGTCCCCATAAACAGCATCCAACTTTGCTTTTATCTCCTCGCATTTTTTCCCATCCAAAAACAAAAAGCGGATTACCGAACGATATCTATCTTAGCGAAAATCACGAAACACGTCTTACTCGAATGGCTGCCAAATCCAAACTAACCTATCAATCAGTCTGAAATTTTTATAGATGTCGTTTTATAGATGGCAGCACACGATGATAACAGCAACTACCCTGAGAAACGTCCTTTGTCTTCAAACATGGGTACTTATTGAACCACCCTCGTAAAAAAAACAATTAAAAAAAAACAATCCCCAACGTGTTAACCGCTGTAAGCGGACTCAAAGGCCGCTGCGCTTTTTTTTTTTTTTTTTCATTTTTTAGAGTTTAACATACAGTTTTCACTTCAAATACAAATACATTTTAAATTTTGTTTAACTTGCGAATCGGTTATCTTTTTAAAACAAGAACAGGTGTTTAATGAGTCTTCGGCATATTTCATTTAAACGTTTTAAGTTGAAATTATTCAATTGAATTTCTTAAATGATGTTTGGTTCGAACGCATTAAACCTTGATCAATTAAATACACTTAGAATGAAATATTAGTGGGAGCTTAGCATAAAAAAAATACGCAACAGAAACGTTATACTCTTCGACTTTAACATTCGAATAAATATTTTTTAATGCCGTTTGGAATAAATAAACTACTCGGATGTAGCAATCGGAGGACTCTAAAGATACGAAATTCCGTGGATTAGTACAAGATATCACTGAAATCGTGTAAACTACACAAAATTCATTATGAAAACGCCATCCGAAAGATGATTGATACAAAAACGTGAACAAAACCAATTCATGTCAAGATGTAACTGCATCTGACTTTTTATGGAAATTCCTGCATTAGTTCTTAAAGTAGAGCTATTGCAGAAATCGTAACAAATTCAGTGTTGCAGCGCCTCTCGTGGAGCCATATACAACAAAATATAAATAACATCAATTCATGTCAAGGAATAACTGAATCTGAAGATTGGTGATATTCCTTGCATTCTGGAGATACAGCGATCGCGGAAATCGCACAAAAGCCTTTACAGTAGGGTCACCTGTTAAGCGATTCACACCAAAAACTTATCAGCATCAATGTATATCAAGAACTAAGTAAATATAATTTTTTATTAAATTTTGTGCATTAGTTCTTGAGATAGCGCGCTCACAAAATGTATATCATATACAGAGATACAGAAGCAGTGACTCACAGACAGACATTTTGTAAAAACATGTTTTTCGGTATCTCTGAGCCCTAAAACGTGTGAATCCGTCGAAAACCGGAATTCAAAATTTTCATGAATCCAATACTTTTCTCTTGTAAAGATAGAAAAAAGTAAATATATGTTTAAAACCACATAAATTTATAAGCTGAATAGTACAAACTAGATTTTTGAAAAAAATTCTAAGTAATTTATCAAAATATATTTCCATTAACATTAAAATGTACAATAACATTAAAATATATTCCATATGATCCAGTTAATATAAGGGTCATTATCGCTATTACTATTTTTACTAAACTTATTGCCTGCGGCAATAAGTTTTAAAGACACGGTTAATGAGAGTTTAATTAATATCACTTAATTTAATAACACTTTTAATAAGTCTTTAATAAGACGGTCCGGCCAATGGGTCGTGCCAATTACGAGCCTGGCGCCAAGCTCGAGATATTGCACACATCTAGCATATGTCAAGGAAGTTTAAAGCAAAAAGCTATACGCTTTTATTTTATATTTAAAAATTAAAGTATTGTCTTGGGTCTACATTTAACAATGCGTAAATTAATGGTCGATCCCTAAATTGTAATTCAAATGAACTGATATCGCTGCACTCAGATGTATGCTAAAGTGGTGTAAGTCACGAATTTTGAAAAATTTTGGATTTTAATATCATCCAGGGATTTGCAGATATCGAGATGAATTTTTTTTTGTTCGATTCAGAAGAGGATAAGGAAAAATTTTCTAATTGGAAGTTTTATTCTCTGGGGGTCGTATAAAAATTTAATTTTCGTATTTTTTAAAATAGACCCCCCATGGAGTTGCAACTTATCTTATCAAAAAATTTACCTTTTTTGATGAAACTTTGCAATTGGAAGTATGGGTCTAGGGGCAATATTTAAGGAGATAGCCTATTGTTTCGATATTTATGACTCACCCTGTATACCGCATTATATTGAAATTCATTAGATTTTTCCAAATAACAGTCCTTATAAAATTTTAATAAATTGCCTTAACTTTCTGTAGAAAAAAAATTATTTGGAAATTGAATAAAGGCAAGTTGTCTACGCATTAAATAAGTATCAGTATATTAATATATGCAAAGTTAATTAGCTATTTTTAATTATTTTCCATGAATGAGAAACTCTAAGCTCACACAAATCAAGAACTCCGCCTGAATGCAACCTTACATAAATACACGTTTAATTCAAAATGATTACCGAGGTATTGTAATTAAGATTTTCATATTTGCTTGTTTAAAAACGTGTTAAAATCATCCACACAAATAGTTATTTGAATTTTTCAGCATCATTTCATTTGATGAGTTTCGGGGTGCTTTGAATTTTAGATTTAAACTAATTCTAATAAATAAAAAAATAAATATTTTAATTTATATTTGAATGTAATTTTTTAAAATAACGATTCCTGAAAGAATTTCATCACATTTGAATATGTAGCATATGTTTTATAAAAATGCAGTTAAAAAAAAAAAAAGAAAAAAGAAAAAGAAAGAAAGAAAGAAAAGAAAACATGAATTCTGAAATATTTCTATAAAAGAATTTCTAAAATATTTTAGATAATATCATTAAAAGCATAGCTATATAGTACAGCAAAAACATGTTTTAGCCATGATAACAAACTACGCTGTAATGTTTGCTTTTATTGGATATATACCGTAAAAACTTTATAACTTAGAATAATCTGCAAATGTATTTATCTGAAACTTCCTCGAATGCCTCTGAATAAATGAATAACTCCAATATGCAAAAAACATTCGCACTCTCGAGGTTTTACTGTATTACCTTCTAGCTATTACATAATATTAATTTTTGCATAATTCATGTATTTAACGAATGAAATGATATCAAATTATATTTGTTTTAAGATTGTAGCACAATTTATTGATTTTTTTTAGGATTTTTAAAATGATTTCCAAATTTGATTATCTGAAATTTACCTAAGGATGAATATCTAATTTTTGCAATAATGTAAAGAAACATTTGAAGTAACAATAATAAATATTCAAAATTTAGAAAAAAGTGGTAGTGTTGCCAAAATTGGAAATGGATTACAGAAAGTAGGTAAAACTAGTAAGATCTCTGGATATTTTCTAAAAAGTGTGTTAATAAGGATTGTTTACTTTTTATTTTTTAATAAACATTTATGGAAAAATATATGTATGTCAACGTCAATTCTTTTTAAATTTTACTAAAATATTTCAAGATTTATCATAAAAAATTGTATGACGGGTAAATTTGAATTGCCTGCATTACTTTAAAATTTACATAACAATGTATCAATCCTCCCCAGTAATGGGGAGATTTGATGAAATAGTAACCATTCACATTAATTGGAACATATTTTTTGAATGATTATATTTTTATTTCACTGTGTTTTTAATAAATAAATAAAAAGTCACTTTATAGAAAAACATGAAAAATTTTTTTATAAAAAAGCTTTCTAATAGTTGAAAAAATATTTAAAACAAAGTTCATTATATCTCCCCTTCTTCCCGATACTAAATATAAGAAATATAGTAAACATAAATATTAGATATACTCACCTGTGTATAAAAAAATAAAAAATACAAAAAAGAATCTATTTAATTAAACTGACTGAAATTAAAATATCTAATCTAACTTCAACCAATGAAGTTTAAAAACACAAATTTCTTATAAATTCCTTATTACATATGCAGCCCAAAATGAAGCATTGTTCCCACCATCTTAAGGCCCCATAATAATCGTAGTTGGTTTTAGATTTTTTTTTTTTTTTTACTTCATTACCTTAACTTATCTATACATTTTAACTATTACTTCAACTTTCGAAACCGGTTAGAACCGGTTCTGAAATTGAAACTATCATAATACAAGAAATATATAACCAAAATTTAAAAAAAACTACCCCGGTTGTAAATCGCTCTCAGCTATCCTATGCAAAAGAAAATCATGTAAAAATATTAAAAATTCAGCGAAATAGTTGAAAAGAACGCCCCCATAGACTTAACATTATCATCCGGGTCTTTTTCATCGACTAGTGTTGAGTCTTAAGAGCACACACTAGTCACGCGGTAAAAGCCGAACGCTAATGATAAGTCTATGGGAGCGTTCTTATCTAATATCTCGTTTAAATTTTAATATTTTGAGATGTTTTTTTTTTGCATAGGATAGCTGAGGGCAATCCACAACCGGGCTAGTTTTTACTTTTTCAATTTTTGTTTCAGATTTTCTTTAAAAAATTACTTTAACTTTCGAAACCGGTTTAAACCGGTTCTGAAACTGAAACTATCCTAATATAAAAAATATATAACCGAAATCGAAAAAGTAAAAACTAGCCCGGTTGTGGATTGCCCTCAGCTATCTTGTGCAAAAAAATCATGCAAAAATATTAAAATTTGAGCGAGATATTAGAAAAGAACGCTCCCATAGACTTTACATGGTCATCCGGGTCTTTTTGTGTACTTTTTCTGTGACTATTGTAGGCTCTTAACTGCGAAGGCTGCAGCAAGTCACAAAAGTGGTGACTACGTTAATAGAGGGACTATGCGGTACTAGATGAGGCCGCTTACACCGTCATCTGGTGCAAGTCCTAGCGTTATATTGTAGAGCATCATCGATTACAACGAAAAGACACCTTGTGAACATGAATGCTAAAATCAGAAGACTTAAGTTTAACAGAAGACATTCGTTTGTTAGCGATTTCTTACACTGTAAAGAAACGATTTTAGAAAGAAAAGAAACAACTAGCTATCTCAAGATACTTTTATTTTCTATGTTAAAACTTCTATCCATCATCCACAATGCACACTTGGACTCTTGTTTGAACGTTACATTGAATATGTTTTAGCAAAGCGGCTGACATGCAGAAACATTCGTAATTTGTCGTTTAAGGCTCCTGTCCTCGCTCGAGGAAACACTCGCGAGCTAATGCTATTCCTATGGGGAAGCATTTTTCTAATAACTCTTTCGCATTTTGACATTTTTGAATAATTTTTTTTTTTGCATTGGATAGCCGAGGTGCATGCCGACAGCGCACTTTTTTTACTTTTTCGATTTTGGTTGCAGATATTTTTTTTAAAAGCACTTTCAGTTTCGAAATCGGTTTTGAAAATGAAACTAACTTTGTAAAAAATATCTGCAGCCAAAATCGAAAAAGTAAAAAAGGTGCGCTGTCGGCATGCACCTCGGCTATCCAATGCAAAAAAAAAATATTCAAAAATGTCAAAATGCGAAAGAGTTATTAGAAAAATGCTTCGACATAGGAATAGCATTAGCTCGCGAGCGTTTCCTCGAGCGAGGACAGGGGCCTTAAGGTATGTAATTTTGCGGAGGAGTCACACACAACGCTATTTCAGGTATCACCAAAGAAAAAAGTCAGTTTGAGTCAGGTCATATGAACGTGGTAGCCATTCTATGAAACCAATATACCGGGTTATTTTTTCCTCGAATTCCTCCATCACGCATTCCTTCAGTGGTGTTGTCTTGTACACAGGCACGCTGTGCAGTGAAGCAAGCACATTTTTCGTCCGAGAGATACACTTCAGGAAATCACGCACAAACAAATACCTGTTTTAAGCGTTCTGTTTTTAGCATTCATGTTCACAAGGTATCTCTTTGATTTAAATTCATGATGCTCTATAACTTTGTAATTCACATTTTTCTATATTTCTTACCATTTACAAATAGGAACGCAGTTTTGCAGATGGCATTGTAAGTGATGTTTTTTAGTGTTTCACTACCACTTTACAACATCTAGACACCACTTTTATTATTATAGCTGCAGCCGTTCGCTGTTAAAAAGGTGGGGACGGACTTCAGTGAGCACCCTGTAGAGGAGAGGGGGGCACCTTTAAACATTTTTTCAGAAAATCAATTTGTTTCTTGCTTGAATTATATTTATTGAGTTTTAAATATTACGTAATAAAAACAACGCATTTCGTCATCATATGAATTATAAATTAAACATTTTCCAAAGAAATTAAATAAGTTGTGAGGATTTAAAAAGTTGAAAGATTTTTGTTCAAACTTGCCCCATGTAGAGGCACCTTTGAACAAATGAATAAAATATGAAAATATTGAGAGTTTTTATAAAAATATGCATATGTTACAGAAATATAAAATAATATGAATAAAATTATATATTTACATTTTGTTGAAATTACTAATTTTTTTTTTTTTTTTTTTTTTTTTTTTTTGTTATTTAATCAAACTTAAATCCATCAAAGTTGATGTCAATGAACTCATTGTTGATAAAACACAAAGTGTTCCTGCAGTTTTGGTTAGTTGCGAAAACTTTTTTTAAAATATCCTTGAAATACACCAATGTGATATTTGATGCTTCTGGAAAATTAAAATTTTTCATTCGTTTTTTTTTTAAGAGACCTGATGCAAAATTCCATTTTATACGTTACGGAAACAAGAAATAATGTTCGGAAACCTGTTAAATCATGAATCATTATTTTGTATCCAGGATTTGCAATTGTCCAATTAATGAATTTAGATTTGATTCAATTTATATTTGAAACTTCTCATCATTGATACATATAGAGGTTTGAACCTATGCGTGCAGTAACGGGAATTGCTAGCAGTCCATGTTCTTTGACATCCTTAATTAACCTCTTTTCACATAAAAAAAAATTCAGAAATAATAATATTTAGATACATTTACAACTCTTTACTTCATAGTTTTAAGTGTTCTCTTTAAATTATTTCAATTATTATTTATCACCAGTTTATTCGGTGTTTTTAAGCTGTTCAATGGTGCCCCATCACATGAAGTTCGACATTACAATGGTTTTCTCAATTCGCCTGAAGAATTTGAATAAAACAAAGCTTATAAACTAAAGCTAACATCTTTGTTTAAGCATTGAATAATAAATTAAAATTTTAGGGGTAGAAGTTTGTAAACAAAAAAAATACGTGTGGCACTCGGGGACTGCCGCGGTAAAGCTATTGCATAGCATTTTTTACCAACTTATGCAAAAATACCGCGTCAATGTCTGCCGAAGTCTGCGAACTGAAACGACGTTAGCCGGAGAGTTAGGATTTTTTCTCGTTATGGAATTTCTAGATTCGGTCGCCGCGCTCAAGGCCCGCGATAAAAGCTATGCAATAGCTTAATAAATTACCAAACAAAATTTGGTCGCGCTATGAAAATTAGATCGCGAGTTATAAGCATTTTAAATTTTTCGACCCTCATCGTGGGGGGTCTCCTGTCACCAAAAATTAACGCTGTCTCATAATAAATTACCAAACAAAATTTGGCCGCGCTACGAAAATTAGATCGCGAGTTATATGCATTTTAAATTTTTCGACCATCACCGTGGGGGTCTCATGTCACCAAAAATTAACAATGTTTCATAATAAATTACCAAACAAAATTTGGCCGGGCTACGAAAATTAGATTGTGAGTTATAAGCATTTTTAATTTTTCTACCCTCATCGTGGTGTGGGAGGCTCCCGCCACCAAAAAGTAACACTGCCTCATTATAAATTACCAAACAAAATTTGGCCGCGCTACGAAAATTAGATCGCGAGTTATAAGCATTTTAATTTTTTCGACCCTCACCGTGGGGGGTCTCCTGTCCCCAAAAATTAACACTGCCTCATAATAAATTACCAAACAAAATTTGGCCGGGCCACGAAAATTTGATAGTGAGTTATAAGCATTTTTAATTTTTCTACCCTCAACGTGGGGGGGGGGGGACTCCCGTCACCAAAAAGTAACACTGCCTCAATCTAAATCACCAAACAAAATTTGGCCGCGCTACGAAAATTAGATCGCGAGTTATAAGCATTTTAATTTTTTCGACCCTCACCATGGGGGTCCTATGTCACCAAAAATTAACAATGTCTCATAATAAATTACCAAACAAATTTGCCTGTGCTACGAAAAGTAGATCGCGAGTAATACGCATTTTAATTTTTTCGACCCTCACGGTGGGGGTCTCCCGTCACCAAAAATTAACACTGTCTCATAATAAATTAACAAACAAAATTTGGCCGGGCTACGAAAATTAGATTGTGAGTTATAAGCATTTTTAATTTTTCTACCCTCATCGTGGTGTGGGAGGCTCCCGCCACCAAAAAGTAACACTGCCTCATTATAAATTACCAAACAAAATTTGGCCGCGCTACGAAAATTAGATCGCGAGTTATAAGCATTTTAATTTTTTCGACCCTCACCGTGGGGGGTCTCCTGTCCCCAAAAAGTAACACTGCCTCATTATAAATTACCAAACAAAATTTGGCCGCGCTACGAAAATTAGATCGCGAGTTATAAGCATTTTAATTTTTTCGACCCTCACCGTGGGGGGTCTCCTGTCCCCAAAAATTAACACTGCCTCATAATAAATTACCAAACAAAATTTGGCCGGGCCACGAAAATTTGATAGTGAGTTATAAGCATTTTTAATTTTTCTACCCTCAACGTGGGGGGGGGGACTCCCGTCACCAAAAAGTAACACTGCCTCAATCTAAATCACCAAACAAAATTTGGCCGCGCTACGAAAATTAGATCGCGAGTTATAAGCATTTTAATTTTTTCGACCCTCACCATGGGGGTCCTATGTCACCAAAAATTAACAATGTCTCATAATAAATTACCAAACAAATTTGCCTGTGCTACGAAAAGTAGATCGCGAGTAATACGCATTTTAATTTTTTCGACCCTCACGGTGGGGGTCTCCCGTCACCAAAAATTAACACTGTCTCATAATAAATTAACAAACAAAATTTGGCCGCCCTACGAAAATTAGATCGCGAGTTATAAGCCTTTTTAAATTTTTCCACCCTCACCGTGGGGGTCTCATGTCACCAAAAATTAACAATGTCTCATAATAAATTACCAAACAAAATTTGGCCGAGCTACGAAAATTAGATCGTGAGTTATAAGCATTTTTAATTTTTCTACCCTCACCGTGGGGTGGGAGGCTCCCGTCACCAAAAAGTAACACTGCCTCATTATAAGTTACCAAACAAAATTTGGCCGCGCTACGAAAATTAGATCGTGAGTTATAAGCTTTTAAATTTTTTGACCCTCACCGTGGGGGGGTCTCCTGTCCCCAAAAATTAACACTGCCTCATTATAAATTACCAAACAAAATTTGGCCGCACTACGAAAATTAGATCGTGAGTTATAAGCATTTTAAATTTTTCGACCCTCACGGTGGGGGGTCTCCTGCCACCAAAAATTAACAATGTCTCACAATAAATTACCAAACAAAATTTGACCACGCTACTAAAATTAGATCGTGAGTTATAAGCATTTTTAATTTTTCGACCCTCACCGTGTGGGGGGGGCTCCCGTCACCAAAAATTAACAATTTCTCACAATAAATTACCAAACAAAATTTGGCCGCGCTACGAAAATTAGATTGCGAGTTATGAGCATTTTAAATTTTTCGATCCTCACCGTGGGGGGTCTCCTGACACCAAAAATTAACACTGTCTCATAATAAATTACCAAACAAAATTTGGCCGCGCTATGAAAATTAGATCATAAGAAACATAAGTTTGAGACTTGATATCCTAATATCTGAAAAATACCGCGTCAATGTCTGCCGAAGTCTACCGAAGGATACCGTGCCGAAGTCTGCCGAGCTGAAACGAAGTTAGCCGAGTGTTAGGTTTTTTCGTTACGGATGTGTTAGGATTTTTCGCGTTACGGTATTTTTGGATTCGGTCGCCGCGCTCAAAGCCCGTGATAAAAGCTATGCAATAGCTTAAAATCTTACAACTTTCTTTTCTTAAGTTTAGATTCAAGAGGGAGAAAAATACCTATCTCGTTTATACAGTACAGTTCATACAAAATGGTACAGCTTTGTATAATTATTCCCTTGAAGCAGCAGTAATGTATTGCCATACACATTTTTTAAAAATAATTTATTTGAATGAAAATATTTAGAGTGTTTAAAGGCGCCCCCAGTTCAAACGTGCCCCCCCCCCTCTCTCCTATATCATTTTGGCTATATTTTTAAACATACCTAGCCTCAACCAATGATATTAAAAGCACAAAATGTTATAAATTCCTTTTGCATCTTATTGGCACAAACAGTAAAGCATTACGTATCAATAAGATATCGTAATAAGATCACGTAACAATAAGTTTCACTTATCGCTTTTGAAATAAACATAGCGTTTATAAAATAAATTTAGAAAAAAAAATAAAGCAAACAATGTCTATATGATTAATTAATTGAGATTAAAATAATTTGCCTGTACCAATGATATTAAATGCATAAAATTATGTAAATTCCTTTTGCATAACATACGCACACACAAATTCATATTTTAGCTGCTAATGATGCAAGTCTTGGGATATTCATGAGGTGTTTGCAGATAACCGATTGATAAATAACCAGTATGTGTATAAAATAAATAAACTTATTTTAAATTCTGTCAAAAAAATCGTCAAACAAAAAAAAAAAAACTCCATAAAAAATATTTGAAATTTAAACAAAACCTTATTCTGTGTGTATTAAAAATAAGATCATTATATGAAGAAATGCAAAGGTAATTAGCAACTTTAACTATTCTTTCCTTTCAATAGTGGCTGTCGCCTTCAGTTTAGGAAAATGTTTCGAAAAAACAAACTACATTTGAATACAACAATACATGGTCGTTTATTTAATTAGCAACTATTCTGATTTTTTTTCACTATTCTTCAAACTAATTACAAGTCGAGATATATTAAGCACTAAATTTTTTATGGCATAAAGCAATTAAATGTGTATTTTAATTTATTTTTTATAACGTCTTATTAATTTTCATTAAAATAAAAATACAGCTCATCAATAACATTTTATTCTAATTTAATTTAGGTTGTACTATACGGAGTAATTCAAATTAGATGCGATGACGAGTTTTGCTAATACTGTTAATAATGAAAATATACTCTCAATTTCAATATATGTATCAAGTATAGCTTTTAAATTAAGATATATATATATATATATTAAAATATTCTGCTAAAATAATTCATTAAAGAAATACCAAGTAATCCACAGTGGATATGGAGAAAATAACAAAGAGTTATATCCACGTGTAGACTGCAAAGTCGCAAAAAAAAGAAAGGAAAATGTGACGAAAATCATCAATAATAAAGATTTAAAAAAAATTGCTGAATTGGACTTAAATTTGAAAAGGAGAAAAAATAAAATTAATAATCGTACACATCATATTAAATTAATAAATCAATTAAAAGTAGAATTATGTAATTACAGATACATTAAACCATACACCCTAGCTAACCATGCACCCTACTCAATGTATAGGGTACATTTATTAATAAGCAATTTTTTTATTTTTTATCATCCTACATCAAGATATTGAGTTTAGCCCAGCATAGTCAAAATAAATGTTATTGATTTAAGTAATAATAGGGTAAACTAGGGTGTATTGTTTAATTTATTGAATTTTGGTTTTATGTGTGTTGGTAGTCCCAAATTCGTATTGTTTTGCTTTTTCATGGCAATTACGAAGATGAAACCACACACTTCATTTGTAGTTCCAAAGTATTTTGGACCTGAAGATTCTGCTTTGGTTCTACAAATTTCATTTGTATTCATTTTAATTATTTATTTTTCCCTCCATGTTCAATGTGCTATAAGTTATTAAATTCAATGGTTAATATATTGTAATACGATTAATGGTTTTATATATACATATATTTAAATTTTTCCTCATGTTCAATATGAAATTTTTTCTATTGAATTCAAATGGTTAATATTGTTTACTATTAATAAACTTATATTAGCATTCAAATTATTATGCTGCATTAGCGCAAGTAATTATGAATGTATAAAATTTGATATTTGTAATTGATATTTTTTCATTTTGAATATTCATTATGAATCTTTCCCTATTTAGGTATCATATATATATTTTTTTAAATATAACATCCGTCGCTAAATTTAGCAATTATATATATATATATATATATATATTCAATGTAACTAATTTAAACTTTCTGATATTTTTAAGATATGTTTCTAGTCTTATAATATTATGAAATGAGGTACTTTAATGTAGTGAAATATAGCAATATTTATGTAACACAATTTTCGGTGTCATATCACCATTCGTAAGATATATTAACGTTGAATTGATAACGACTTAATTTTTGTTTTAAAATGATCAGGAAACATTAGTCTATAGAATGTATTAACGATACAACTATCGCTAAAAGGAAACCTTATTAAAAAACTTCTCAAATTTAAACGTTTTTTTTTTGCTTTATAGTACTCAAAATATTAAATTATCTAAAATATGTTAATTCATTCTATAGATAATGATGTCATTTGTTTTAAAATAATAATAATAATAATAAACCAACCCATCAAGTTTTTTTTTTAATTTTAAGGATATTTTTCAAAAATCAAGTTTTGAGAAAACGCTATTTAAAGTTGAAATTATATGGGTGTGGCTTTGAAAGTGATTGTTACATAAATGCTCATGAATTCGTTAAAAAAGGCAAATATTTTTATGCAATTTTTTGCACTGTGTTCAGAATTAATTGAATTATCAAAATAAATAATAAAAGATCGAATTTTTGAAAAGTTTTGAGAAAACACGTCTTAAAAGTTGAAATCATATAGGTGCGGCTTTGAAACAGGTTTTAACATAAATGCTTACAACACGGTTAAAATTGCAAATCTTTTTATGCGGGTTTTCGTACTGTGTTCAGAATTAATTGAATAACTAAAATACATGAGAAAAAAGATTTTTTTTGAAAGGTTTTCAAACCCTGAGTCTTCTTAATCAGTCGTTTCATGAAATCATTTCACATAGTCATTTCATTAGGATTTCATATGTGTCGGATAGATAATAGTATACTTTTTATGAAAGTGAATGGTTTTATATGTGTCTATTGCATTCAATTAAAAAAAAATTATAATTTCTTTTTATTTGTTTCAGAACGACTATTACTAACAATAATGGTCTCCGTACTGGGCATACGCAGAATATTTTGAAAAAAACTACTAATTAAACTACGCATGTATGTAATAAAGGATTAGTCAAATTTAGCGACAGAATTACAGTAGAAAGTCTGTAAAAAAACAAAATATTTTCGAATATTTGGCCTGAAAACACGAAAGCCCCACGCAATTTGGCGAGTTTTTCTCGCCAAAAGCAAACGATTTTAATATTACTGAAACTTATTTGTTAATGGATTTTTAGCATGCGCGTAAATGGTATTTAATAAATTTAAACTTGAAATGAGAGAGTTTAATATATACATATATTGTATTACATATATATATGTATTGCTTGTTCCTGCAGTTATTTAATTTGTCACCGAAAATATATTTTCATACATAAAAAAATTTCATACTGAATTTTTTAATGCATTGAAACATGTTCAAATATTAAGACCAAAATTCTTTTCATAGCAAAAAAATTAAATCGAAAATGCTCAATTGAATTTAATTTTGAGTTTGAAACAATTTTAGTTAATTTAAATTTTGAATTTCGTTTAAAATCACAATCTTGACTGTTAAATTTCAATGTAAATAAATACATATAGGTATAGATATAACAAAATTTTAGTTAAAACAAACTAAAACTGACAAAAATAAAGTTATTGAAAGTTATCTAGGCAAGTTCAACATGAAATATTTTTTCCTCAAAATGTATTTGACATTAAAATTTTTTTTTTATTGTATTAAGTCCGTGATAGTTTTTATTTATTATTAGGATGAGCGAAGCGAATCCTCTACTAGGCCACTCAAATGACATTTTGTCGTACACTTTACAAAAAAAAAAAAAAAAAAAAAACTATACAGTATTTTCACTTGAAATTAAACACAAATATTAATTATGATCTGTAAATTTGCAGAATATTATTTTTTTTACAGAAATACTTTTCAAAAAATTATTATTTTAATTAATTTATTTTACATGTTTTTCCATTACGAACGCATTTTTTCAACTAAAAAGTGAAATACGCGCGTTTTCAGAAGAAAAACTTAAATCATGGGGTCAGTAATTATAGCTAGAATCATCATTAAATAAATAAATAAATAAAATATATTTTCATTATTCTGATAAAATATCTCTAAAACTGCCTTCAGATTTTCAAACTATGCTCATTCCTTTAACTATGTATAGTTTCATGATTTCTTTTATAAAATGTATAAAATACTTTTTTTAGGAAAATTATAGCATATTTTTAATGAACTAAAATTTGTGAAAATTCTCTTATTAACATTCAATTATAAAAGTATTTTTCTGTGTTAGGAATTCAAATACACAATTTATTCTTATTTTGTGAAATCATTTAAGCAGACGATATTTATGAATTTTAAAAGAATTACATTATGTTTTTGTGAAGTGGTAATAAAAGAATTGTAAACAAATAAAATTAATATTTTGTATAATTCTACTTCGAAAATATTTTTATTTATACCAGTTTTATATCATAAATAAACAATCTGAGGAAGTTCTTAGTTATTTGGTTGAAATACATTTTAAAATTAAAATGCGCCAAAACATAAAATTCCATTTTTGCTTAATAAAGATGCAAAAATAATTTTAAAACTATATTATTACTTTCAAATATTTATCTTATAGCATAATACTTCGCGAATCCAAACAAAGCATGGCTTTTGCTAGTTTTATTTTGATTATGGTTCTTATTAGATGGAATTGAAACGTGTCAATAATATTTGTTTTTAATTTGTCGTTACACCTCTCTCAAGTAAAATAAAATCGTTTTTCCAAATGCTTCTATTAAGTCACTAACCGATGAAAAGTCGCCAAATAGCGAAATTTTCATTATTTTTTTACGGAAACTCTATTGGAAGTTCCGCCGAAAATTTTTTTATGAACTATATATCATCATGAGAAAAACATTTTTTAATTTCTTCAGTTTTTTCGAAATATCCCTGTATAGAGACCTTCCTTGTAAGTAGTACAAAGTAGGAGGGAGAAATGAACGACTTTTTCTTCGGAATGCCTGGTGAGATTAATTTTATTGTTTTGAAAATTGATGTCTAAATTTTATCTAATCTAATGGTGTTTTCTAGTCAAGAATAACTTATAATTTTCTCCAATAATCCATAAAAATTATCAGTATTTAACATGTGCTTCTTTGGCTCTTTCTCAGTCCCTTTAAATGTTTGGAATTATCACACGACAAAAAAAATACTCAAAAATGTTTTATTTCCAGCTTTATTCTTAACGTTGTATGTCATAAGCAAAGGGATTGTATAAAGATCATCTTTAACATTAATCAATAAATATATAATTTAAATAAGAATACAAAATATGCAGTACGTTTAGAATATTCTTTAAAAAATTGACGCATAAGATCAACAATTTACACTTATTTCAAAATTAAATTCGAATCTGAGTTCCTTCAAATCATAAAAATGCCTTGAAACTTCGGATATTTAATTAATATTGATTCCAAAATATTTAAAATATTCTACTTCCAAAATGCTTAAAAATTCTGATAGGAAGCTGTGTTTGGAGGGAAAATTAATTAAAATCTTATCAAAGCACTTGATTAAAAATATTTTCATGCAGTAAATGTTAAGACTAAATCGTCGGCATTCATTTAGTTAAAATGTATTTTGATTTGCGATAATCTGCTTTGTTTTATGTTTAAATTTAAACATTCTTGAAATGCCACGTTTTCTCAAGAAAAATTAAAAAATGTGGCGATTATTTTATAGATATGTTGAATACTGAATGTGATTGAAGAAACAATATTTTTAAAGGACTTCAAACTGTACAGATTACACAATCCGTTTAAAACCTTTTTTTTTACTTTCTTCTATCTTCAAAAAAAGAAAGTATTGTAATCGAAAAAATTTTCGACTTCCGGTTTTCGACAGATTTAGACGTTTTAGGGGTCAGATATTCCAAAAAAAAGTTTTTACAAAATGTCTGTCCGTGTATCTGCATATCTGTGTGTCTGTCGCCATTCTACCATCAAAAAGTGTATGAAGATATGCATCTAATTGAACCAAATTTTTGCGAATGTTTTTGGCGGTGGCAAGCAGGTCCTCCGTCAGTTTTGAAATTTTACCCCAGAAGAGGGCGATGCAATCGCGATTTTTGTGCCATTTTCAATATTGTACGACCAAAAGTGCATGAAGTTATGCATCGAATTGAACCAAATTTTTTGTGTAAGTGTGTGGCTATAGCTAGTTGGTCCTCCTTGAATTTGAAAAAAAAATCCGCCGGAAGGGGGCGCTGCAATAGCAAATTTTGTGTCATTTTCAATATTACACCACCTAAAAGTGTATGATGTTATGCCTAGAACTGCACTAATTTTTTTGTGTATACTTATTTTTTGGTATGGCAAGTAAATCCTCCCTGAATTTGAAAAAAATCTGTCTATCATTCTATTGTTCGTCGGCTCGTGCAGAGACGGAAACTCTAATTAATTGACTGAAGCAGAAATTTAAGATGAAAATCAAAGTTGGATTAGTATTGAATTAAAATTATTAAAACATTAACATTAGTAACTTTTTTTAAAAAATATTAAAATGTGCGTATGCGATAAAAGAAAATTTTCGAATTGGCACATCCAGCTAGTTTTTTTCATGCATGACCAAGTGTAGGAGTAACATTTATTAGGATGCTATCATTTTCATCTTTTCTTTTCTTTTTTTCTTTAGGAGAGAGGAAAGGGAGAGTAACAATAAACCAGGTGGTAGTGCTGTATCAATTTCATTGGAATGGCTGTTTATCAGATGTTTAGTCTTTTTATTTTAATTCATTTCAACATGGATTAAAACCGACCAGTTATCACAAAATTTGAATATTTTGTTATTGCATATAGTTCTAAGATTGTCTTTTGTGCGTTAAAATAAGAGCTATCGACACTACTGATATACCATCTTTGTCCTCACTTGGTCCTCACTTGGCAGAATGCCAAGCCGATTCCATTCAGACTTAAGGGAATAGCATATGAGGCTAAGATTGCTTATACGTATTCATGGAAATGATATTAAATATTGTTTTCTATTTTTTGTTCCGAATAAAATTTTATTTTAAATTAATTAGATTGTGCACCTTCTTATCAGTTCTCAGAATAACTTTTCCAAAGTATATATTTTCTCCTACATTTTTGTGAATTTTAATAAAAGCCTGTCTTTTTTTTTCACATTTATATTTATGGCTAAAACACAGTTTTAACGATTGCTTGTCATCTGACTTGGAGGCTATGCGAGAAATTCGCCAATTGTATCAACCTAAATATTCAGGGCACATGTATGTCATATTCTCACTGGGATTTACTTGGCGTCGAAATGGCGTTATTTTGCCTAATGTGGTAACTCTGATATTGTTGTTTATTTTTTGATAAACTGTTTATTTACCGTAATTTTTCTTTTACTGAAATTATATAAAATGTTTTTTGCTCTATAGTTATTAGTTTTTTAAATGTAATATATTTAAAAATTGTTTTATTTATTGTTATTTTTTTAAATAATAGAAAATAATATAAAGATGTATATTTAAAAACAGTATTCGAAAATGAGGTTTTCCACAAATTGATGATGGAAAAAAATTGGTCCAAACCTTATGCGTATATGATATCTGCGCCATATTCATATCAAATCTATGCAAATAATATAAATAAATAATGTACACAATAATGCAAAGAAACAATTTAAAAAAATTGCTAATCTGGTATGCTTTAAAATCACGCCATGTTGCCGGCACTTCTAAAAAAGATTAAGTTACACTATATTGCGAGGGAAAAGTTATTAAGCTAAATTTAATAATCATACCTTTAAATCGTCTTTTTTATTATACTTGTTTTTTCATGGCTTATTTCGTGTAACAGAATTACAATGTAATATTTAAAAACAGATAATTCAATTATAGAAACAAAAAGGTATCCCCCCCCAAAAAAAAAAAAAAATCGACACATCTAGGGTTGTTTAATAAACAAACTCATATCGAGATGGTATGAACTTCCCCATTTTTGTCATAGACTTGCTCTTTTCGCCCATGCGCAGTTCTGTCCAGGTTTCTATCAAACGTGGTTCATCACTAATAAGATTCAAAGTACATATGAATAACATCAAACGGCATTCATAACTAATTGATTTGAAGTGAATTGAATATCAATAAATGATATTGACAAAAACGACAATTAAAGTTAATCTAAATAAATAGTAAGTTCAGTACAGTAGGCATTTTTGCCGATTCCACCGAAGCTAGCTAGGGAAGAAAATACGAACTTCTGATTGGTTGAATAAATTAAAGAGCAATCGTTGTTTGCAAATAAACTGTTCTAAATGCGTATGTATGTATTAGAAATATGGGTATGGATATATCATGCAATAATAATAATAATAATAAAAAGGAATGGCAATTTTAAAAAAAGTTAATATAGAACAAAAGTACTTATGTAAATATCGCATAATTGACGCTGTAAAAAAGAAATGTGATTATTGTTTGTAAATAAATTGTTAAGAATTTGGATGTACGTATTAGGGCATATATGTGCATATGATGTTAAAATAATAAAAAGAAATTATTATTATTTTAACATGATCATTATTATTACCCAAATTATTATTATTTTAACTATTTTTATTATTTTCTAAAAGTATAGAGAACAATTGAGGAACATCAAGAATAACTTCTTTAATTATAAATTCCAGAAAATATTTCTTCATCAATAAATGCGTAAAATGATAAGGACATTTGTCAAAATCTTCTCTCAAATCATTTTCAAATAGAAATTGATGATTAAATAAACATAAACAGAAAAATGATCCAGAGAAAAGTGCTCTCGAAATTATTCAACCAATCAGAAGCTTGTATTTTCTACCCTATGCTAGCTTCGGTGGGATCGGCAAAAAGGCTAACGACATGACTTAAAGTGAATGTGAATAAATAGTAAGTTCAGTACAGTAGATTTAACGTGAATGCGAATAAAAATGTACAGTATTCACAACAGTAATATTTAAAGTGAATATGAATAACAATAAAATGTGTTTGCAACAATAGGATTTATAGTAACCCGTAAAGCATGGTGACGTCACTGCAACGTCGTTGTGAAGTCACATTGTGACTCTGTGACCATCGATTGTCGATGTGAAGTCACAGTGACTAAAATGTGAAGTCGTTATGGCCGTTTTAGAGCTCTTTTGTGACGTTTCACAAATTGGTCACAATGTGAAAAATTTGTGAAAAATGTGTCATTTGTGACTAATTTGACATTAGCATTGTGACGAGACTGTGACAAAAGCAACGATATTTAAATTGCGAGAAACATTGTTTTTTAAAGTAAATAACATGTTTTAAAGAATATTTATAAATTTCTAAAGATTTTTAAGAAAGTCACATCTCGGTCACAATGTGACGTCACTGAGTGGTGGTATTTTAGTCACGGATGTGATGTGACCAAAGTGACTCACAGTGACGTCACTGTGACCATGCATGCTATTAGGGAAATGTGAATAAATGATATTCATATAACGATAGGATTTAGAGGGAATGTGAATAACAATAAATAATATTCACAGCAATACAGTTTAAAGTAAATACAGTGCTCAGCAAAAGTTTAGACAATGATCGATTACGATTCTAAGGTGGTCTGGTGTAATAACGCCAGGCGGGGTAATAACGCCAAGTGCTAATATTTTGCATAATTATGGAATAATCTGGTAAATGACACCCATGTGCTCTGCGCAGATGGTTTTGAGTCATATAAATTGCAAAAAACAGCTTCAAGTTAATTTGTTTCATTTTTAGGTCTTATAGTTTTTACAAGCAACTAAAATTAACGCTTGATATAAAATTTGCGAGATACGTTTTGTGATATGAAGACTATTTTTTTATCCGGAAATACTTTATTAATTACATAAATTTGTAGAACATTTCATGGACTTTCAAAATGTTGTTGAAGATTTTGGATATCTTCTCGAGATAATTTGTAATTTAAAAGGTACAGCGCAATAACTATAACGGGGTAATAACGCCAATCCTTGGCATTAATACCCCGGTTGATTCCCTACAGTGGCCGAGCTACATCCTAAATACTGATTCAAATAAACACAGTTAAAACTGTGCAATGTTTCTAATAATTCTATTTAAGCGGTCCTTTTTAAGCAAAAAGAAGCTCATGGTCTGATATTCTTTTGCCTCATCCTCCGCCCCACACCACACCTTTATTTTTCTTACACTTTCAGAAAAAATTGAACATTTTCAATAGCTTAGAATGCAATTTGTCAATTTCTAAGTTTGTAGAGTTTGTATTTTTAGAATTCGGCAATCTACGTGCAATTATTCCATCTTATTTCATAGTTTTGTTTGCATGGCGTTATTACACATATAGGTGGGTAATAACGCCAAATAGCATTGGTCAAGAAATCACACCATTACTTTTTATGAATACATACCTGTTAAATTATTATTTTTTATATAGATAGTCAATGAGTTGCTGTATCAAATCATATTGAATCATGTTGAAAAACAGAAACTAAAACTGAACCGTGAAAATTGGTAGAACCTTAACGTGGCATTATTACCCCAGGGTATCTTATATTCAGAAGTATGTACCGAATGTTTGTAATTCATCTGTCATACATTACTTGTGACTTATACTTTATTCACAAACAATAAATTTTGAATTTTACCTTTTACATAAAATGTAATGACAAAAAAAATGAAATTAACATTGTGGCAAATGTATAGACAATCTGTATTTTTAGAGAAAAATAACTACAAATTAAAATCGAGTTGCACCCACATTGTTTGCAGTTAGTCCAAGAATGTGATTTTCATCAAAGAAACTAAATGCTGCGTCACTTGGGGGGTCTATTTTGTACCAAACATGTTCAACAGCAACTCGAAGCTCATTAAAAGAAAAGTATAGCAAAAATTTGCATAAACATTACGACATATGATGTTACAAAGGTTTTCGATTGGGTCCGTATCAGATCTACACACCGGCCAGTTGAGATCAGTAGTATTTTTAGAGTTAAACGAAGTTCTTATCTTGTATGCAACATGAATAGGCGCATTATCTTGCTAAAATTCATACTTTAGTTCAGCTAAAATTTCCCCAAATGACTAAAAATTAATCTCCAACGTATGTACGTAGTCTTGTGTTGTTTGGCAACCAATGAATAACTCCACAAATACTCGAGCACATGGGCGTAAGAAGGGGGGGTCCTGGACCCCCCTAGAATTCTGACTGGACCCCTTATTAAAATTTTACAGTGAAATGGAGACTATTTTTTTGAAAGATTATTTAAAAGATTTCAAAAACAGTAATTCTTTAGATGATAAACAATATAAACAAAACCGAATAAAACGCAGCTTGTTTGCAAATTTTCTATACCACTATTTAAAGGGGCGGAGGGTGCAAACTCAAAGTTTCATAAGCGATAAATATCGACAAACATGTCAGACATGAGATTGATTCTGGTCTGGAACTTGGGAGGTCTTGATATTTACATGCCTAAAGCGAGAAAAGGGATCTTTTATTGTTCGTCCATCGTCCTACGATAAGGCAACTGTTTTTCTTTTGTATGAGTTGTCCTTGGAACTCAGGAAAGAAAAGAAGTCTCACTGTACGATCTGTAGAACTCTGAACCCCGTCCACTTAAATTCTGGGAAGTTACGTATAGAAATCGATCGGATCCCCTCTTCTCTCAAAGATATTAATCTAACATTTAACTAAACCATTTTGCATTGGTTTTGCGCTAGCTCTGTAAATTGCTTGTAGATAGAACTGGGAACTATTATCACCCATCCCATATAATCTATGAAAGAACAGATAATATTCAAGGGAAAAAAAAGAGAAGGAACAGTAGAAATGACAGATGTATTGTTTTATCCAGTAGTGGCCATCCCCCCAAACCTAATGATGCAAATCCCCCCCCCCAAAAAAAACCCTCCATACTTTAACATTCCCGCCCCCAAACATAATACAAATTGTAAATTATATTCTACTTATAATCTACTACACCTTCAAGAGATAGCGAAATGAGAATAGCAGAATGAGCTATTATTGCCCTTATCTAGAATTTACAAAAAGAAAACATAGGAACATTTCTGGAATTAAATTTTGAAATATTAAAAAATTAAAAATCTCCCCCCCCCCCCAAAAAAAATGTACTTTTTCTCAAATCCCCCCCAAAAAAAAAAAAAAACTAAATTGTATGACGCATCTTGCGTCACCAAACCCCTCTCTGGGCACCCCTGTTTTATCTACTATTATTCCTAACTTTTTCTTTCGTTAATTTTGCATTCAAATACGCACTGTAAAACATTTGTGTAACGTTACTCCATAAAATTGGTGGCAGCTACGACTTCCATTTTAAGGAGTAATTTTTTACTTATATAATGGTATAATTTAAACATATATTACTGGTGTAACTTTGCAATGTTACACCGGTTATATCGGTTAAAATACCCCAAAAAATCGGAGGCAGCAAGGCTGCCACCAATTTTATGGAGTAAAGTTACACAAATGTTTTACAGTGCGGGCGGATTCAGTATTTTATTCCTAGGAGGAGTGTGGGGTTCATAGATCCTTTTTGAGAGGAAAAAGCTCATATCTCTTCAGGGTGTTCTTAAACCAAAAAGGGCAAGTTTGTGACACATGCTTTCATTTATTTTTGTTCGGAAATGCATAAAAATAGCAGGCGTTATTATTCAGAAACTGTCTAGTTGCACTCAAGTTTCTGTTTTTTTAAAAAACACAATAGATTTTTCATAACAAGTCTTCAAATTTGACACTTTTGCGCCCATTTCCCGACGAAAGCAGAAAAACCGGTCGAAAAGCAGGAGAAAAACGGATGATCATGTGATCGAAATAGCTTAGAACTAAATAGGTAATTTAACTATCATAAAATGGAAAAATAAGTTCGATTCGAAATCGCTTCCATAGTCAGGCCTTCCAATTTTATATCTTTACGTTAAAAAATGAATTTGTAAATGTGTCAAAACATTTTGCGCTTGTTGAGCGGAGCAATTGAGAACACCCTTAAGCTCAGATTAAAGGCAGCTTCCATATCCAAAACAATTAATTTTCTGATATTTTTGAAAAATTATTTTCATTCGTAAATACAAAACGAAGAAATTTAATAATTTCATTTTCTTATAAAGGTATAAAATTATTTTAAAAAAATGAGCATTTTAAACCAGTTTTTAGGACTTTACAGTTAGAAAAATGTCGTCATAAGGGAGCTCCTTTAAATTTCACATTTTAATGAGATTTCCTGAAAAACACATTGTCTTTATCGAAAAATGGAAAACGCTAATCTATCACATTTATTTTGACTAATTGCACTTGAAAATTTTCTTTTACAACTCAGAAAAAAAAAATGATTTTATGGATATGTCAGAAATTAAGTATTTTAGATTTAAGTAAATATTTAGAGAATCGGAAAGTATCTCGTTGTTGAGAAAGAAGAAACTTCGAAAAAATTTAATATATATTTAATTTTTAAACTATCCTTTAAAAATTTTCTTCGTTCTGGAGGGGAAGAGAGGACTGGGGGTACATCATGATCTTCGTCACTCTACTCCCCCCCCCCCTCCCTGGATTATCAAATAGACTCCTTGTGTGTAGCCTTGAAACAGTTAAATGGGAAACATCTTATGTTGTTTATATTTTACTTTACCCTGCTTTTATACATGCATTAATATTTTACATGATATTTTTATGCATATTCTCAGCTTTTAAATGCTATTGATCAGTTTGTGTGTCTGCGGAAGGGTAGGGGAGTAAACACGAAATCACACTCTTTGTCACACTAGTGTGTCTATATACAAGTATGTGCATCAAATAAGTGTATGTGTATAAAAGTATATGCATTCTATATAGAAGTAATGAATGTCTTTCAAACGCTTAAATAAACTAATTCATATAAATTTTACAGCAACTTTAAATTAAATTAGAATTTAGTTACATCTACTAAAGGTAAAATAATTGTAATTTATTCAAAAACTTCATTGCAATTGACTATTCTTTTTTTATGGTTTTAACAATAATTTTCAAACATGATTTTTATTTTTAAATCTATCTCTATCGTCTGCAGAGAATTAGGAAAAATAAATATCATTTACTTTTAAATTAACCTCTTTTTTAGTCACAGGCTATCAAAGCCTGAGAGCTTATGTGCCCTCCCGTTCTGTATGTATGTACGTACGTTCGTGTGTGCGTACGTGAGTAACGCGATAACTCTTGATAAAAATATCCAATCCACTTGAAATTTTGTATATAGTTATATTCTGATCCCTGATTAGTTTTTGGAATGTTCATTCGATATGTACAATAGGGGGAACGAGGGGATCATGCCCCCCCTTAATTGATATGAATGAGTTTTTTATGCAGAATTTATCAGATTTCATTCAAATTTTAGCATAGGATCATTCTGATGAGGGCACCGCCATGGTTTGTTTTGCGAGTTCATTGAATAAGTCTAAAAGGGGCGAAATGAGAAGTACCCCCCCCCCCCCCCTTAATTAAGGCTAATGAGGTTTTCCCGCAGAATTTACCGATTTGCTTCAAATTTGTGATATAGGTTCATTCTGATAAGGCGCTTCCTTGATTGGTTTTCGGAATTCGTTGAATAAGACAAATGGGGATTGGTTGGATTACTCTCTTAATTTATTTAAATGTTTTTTCTTGCAGAATTAACCGATTTGCTTCAATTTTTGGATACAGATTCATAGTGATAAGATGTTTCACTAATTAGCTGTGGGGTTCTTTCGTTAAGTTCTTGTTTAAGGGGTACTTGCGATTACCCCACACCCCTCTTAAATTTTTATAAATGGGTTTTTATGCAGAATTGTCCAATTTGCTTTTAAGTTTGGATGCAGGTTCTTTCTGATAAGGTGAATCTCTGAATGGTTTTGGACATTTAATGGTTAATTATAAAAGAGGGGGAATAACTACTCTTAAATTACATAAATGGATTTTTACAAAAAAATTTCCGATTTACTGTGAATTTTGGATATAGATTTTTTATATGATAAAGCATTTCTCTGATCAGTTTAGGAGTTCAATGATTAAGTATAAAAAGAGGAAAGGGAGGAGTTGTTTCACCTCCTTAATTTGTTTTTCGAACGGAATTAACCCTTGAAAATATAAGGCTGTAATGGACAATTAGTATGCGTAGCCTGTGAGCTCAATGCCATCAGTTTAACTGGGCAATATTATTTTTATTGTTGGTTTGTTTGTGTTTATGACGGCCAATTATCTACACTTCGAATATAGGTTCTAAAGTGGGCAATGCCCTCCGTAGGGGTCTTTCTAAGGAAACCTAACTCGTATCTACGCAAGGAAATCCAAGGTTCTAAGAAAACCTAGGAAAACTCCGAACGGTTAGGCTGACGGCCACGATTGGGTTCGAGTCCAGCATCTGCCGTCTGTCAGTTTCGGAAGCAGAACCTTTCGGCCCCTGGTGGGATATATTAACTTGAATTATTGTGCAAAATAGATATAAAACGAAACGTGAGCTCATATAATATTATAAGCATTTGAAAGTTGTATAAGTGAGGTTATTCAAAGTGTCTTTCAAGAATGAATTTTTTTTTAGACTTTAAAAATAGGAAGTTTCTTTTTGGAAAAGAATATTTTGTGCCATTTATACTACACTTTTGGATAATTTCTGTGATACCTTTTTAAGATGCATTTCCGAAGCAAAGATAAAGTTAGCAGGGAGATTGTTTTTATTGGAAAATAAAAGGTGGGGGGAACTGCTTTTATTGAAAAAGTAAAGAGGGGTGGAATTTAACAGCTAAACCATTCAAGATAATATTTGTTTTAGAAAATCAATGACTGTACTTAGCATAAATTTATCAGTTACATTTGGAAATACATTGTTAATGTATCTAAAGTTAAAAAAAAAAAAAGCTATTATATATGCAGATTTAGATTTAATTTTATTGTAAAGGTATCGGTTAAAATGACAGTTCGATTATAAGAGTTTGGCACCACTGTATAGATGGAAAGAATTTCCACCTTTTTTCTCATTTCCCACTTTCATACCTATATAGCTTTGGTGGGAAAAAGTTTAAAAATTGTTTTTCCTTATTTTGAAGCAAACTTTTTCGAATATTTCGATGGGAATTGAACATTATAGAAATACAATTACATGCCCCTGAAAAGTTTAATAAAAACAGTTCATCATTTCATTTCCTGCTTATACGCCATAATGGATCTTCATCATAAAATTATATAAACACAAATTTAACAAACATGTAATTGAACTACGCTCTTAATCCCTTCGCGATGGGAGCCTTTTACGAAATTTTAAATGTTTGGTCAATGTTTTAAAAAAAACAAAAATTTGTGCTTTATTGAATCGAGAAAATGCTCCGATTAAATACGGCAAATTTTACAATACATTTTTACTGGTGGGGATACACGAGAAATTTTAAGCCTTTTTGTGTCATGTATACGTGTCCCCAAGGGGTTAAACAACTGAACTGTACAGAATTGAAATGTTATTGTTTCGAAATTATCAAATGGTACCGCGGCCCCCCCTAGAAAAATTATCTAGTTACGCCCATGCTCGAGCATTAAAACAAAGTGAGGACGAAATCATTAAAAAGTCAACTTCTTGTTGTCGACTTAAGAAAATCCCAGGCTCTTTACGCAAGTCGTGCCGATAGTATTCCCACCGGTTTGGGCCATTCAAATTCCACTTTTTTTTTTCGTTACTGAATACAGAGCGTACCATTTGGGTCCATATGAGGTATGTTTGCAAGTTCATTGCATTCTTGCCAATTTGTAGCGAGATTTTAAAGCTGATTGTTTCATCATTTTCATGTAAATTGATTTACCTGTATCTTTAATTCATCAACGAATCATGTCCGTCGACACAGAAAGTCCTGACTTAGTTGTAATATGAATAGCAATCATTATTTGTGTAAATGTCAGTTTCTAGATCCTTTTGACATCTCATTTTCTCGTCACACCAGGTCTTCCAGATTATGTTTTGTTTTGAAGAAGTCACTCTTAGACTATACTTCATAGACAGAGCACTTTGGACGATTCAATGCCCCTGAAATTTCTGCAACACTCTTCCTTTTCCATTTCAGCTTTCCTACTTCAATTATCTCATCTAACTAAATATTTTTAGCTCGTGGCATCTTCACTAACTGATGCTATATCGAAGTATAATTAAATACTTTAGACATGTGACATAATAACTTAGAAATTTGCATTTTTCCATAAACAGTTGGTTAAAAATCAAAAAAAGTGTCTAAACTTTTGCAATATGCAAATTTCACTTTTTTCAGTTAAATTAAATATTATCTTATAGTGTAACCATTATTTTTATTCTAAATTGTTTAAAATATATTTGAAAATAAACATAGTCATTTGTAAAACTCACGTGTTCGTATTTTTTATTTCAAGGATAAACTAGTCGTTGGGGGCCACCGTAATACTTACCCATCATGGATATGCATATGAAATTAAAACATGTGAAAACTATTTATACAATGCATTGCAATTCATAAACAAAATTTAAATATTGTTAATATACATAGTAATCCTATATTAAAGAACTGCTGACGTACCAATTTCGACAAATTATATAAAACGCCAAACTACTCAAGTAGTACCGAACTGCGTAAAAAAAACATCCTTATAACTCCAAAAATAATAATTCTATTAACTAACAATTAACTGCGTCGGATTAAGCGTCTCATTTCCAATTAAAATATACTTTTGAATTGAAATTTGAATGAAATACAGGGTCATGAAAAATCGAAGAATGTGGAAAACAAGATTACAAATATCTCAGCAACTAATAATCCGATCAACTTCGTTCTATATGCAAAATGTGTGTTATTTTATTGCCTTTTACGTCCATTCCTTAGAACAAAAAAATTCGAAAATTTTTAGATACCTTTCATCAGAACGAATTTTTCGAGAGTCCGAAAAAAATAGTTCCGGATAATCGAGGTTGCTGATATTAAATAGGGTTCGTCCCATTCTTACATACTAACTACATACAAAATTTCAAGTCTCTATCTCAATTTGTTCGGGAGATAGAGCGTTTACAGACAGACAGACAGACAGACAGACGGACGGCAAAAATTTTTTTCTAAAAATATGTTTTTCGGAATCTCCACTATCTAAAACGTGAAAATCCGTCAAAAAAAATTTTTCGATTTTCAAAACGATTGCAAGACTTACCCTATACTACGTATGATGGGTAAGTAAAAACACCAGTGTCTAAACTTTTGTTGAGCACTGTATTAATAACAATAATGAACAGTACAATAACAGAACAATAACAAAAGAGCCGGTTTATAAAGGAAAACCATAATTTTAAAGCTCTACAAAGAAAAAAATAGATTTTTAAAAATGCATTTCTGTAACTTATCAAACCAAATAAAATTTCTAAAGATTTTGCTAAACAAATGTACAACATAAGTATAATTTTTACGAATAACATATAAGTAAAATGCCAGCCCAAGTTGGGCGCTTAGAGAAGAATTCAGAGGAGCGCACAAATAGCTGTCGAGCCAGGTTTTATCAACGGGCTTGGTCAGAAAAGAGACGGGCCAAACATTTAGCTTTTAATCCCAGCCCCGACCGGGAAATTTGGGCCAGTGCAAATCTCTAGGAAGACCGATGTCCAGGTTAGGCTTAACATGGGAGAAAAAGAAGTCTGGCCCGATCCTAATCTGCTGAAATATGCAAGATCAGTACACGGCCCGATCCTAATCAGCTGAAATATGCAAGATCAGTACACGGCCCGGCCCGAGACTTGTAGATTTAAACTGGTGTGATCTGCGTTGGGCTGCGTCAGACTCTAGCTTCGTCCCATGTCATCTTCCATGAGTATGTATAATGTCATTTTACCTTTATTAGCCCAAATGGGCGGGATATCCCTCCTTCACACACTCACCCTTTAGATCCTCCATTGGGTTCAAGCCAGACCAAGTATTTTACTTTTAAACTGGATCGGATACACACCTGGAAAGTTCGATCTGTATGTACCACACCTCTAGGAAGAATAAAGACTTACATTAGTCAGGTTCGAAAAAGAAATTTGGCCTAGCTCGAATATGCTGAAAAAAGTAAGGTCTGACTCTGGTACGGCTATTGAAACATCGAAGACCTTGACCTAGCCTGATACCTGAATTGGTGCGGTCTGCATTGGGTCACGCCGCGCCGACCTCAAGCTTCAGCCCAAGTCTTTTCCCGTGAAGACCTCTCATGTTAATTTGAACATCTTTGTAGGGCCAAGGGGGAGACGGTTCCTCCCACCTCTCAGATCCGCCACTGTGAAGCAATCGATGATATTGACGTGATATAAGAATCCTAAAATCTGGGCATATTCACGTTGTCATTTAATTAGTAGCTGTAGAAGAACGATCAGCTACTATGTGTAGGCAACATTCTTTGATTGGTTAAGTCTGAGAAACGGACTGCTTGACGGGACAGCCTGTATTATACTAGCGTAACATGATCAAATACAAGATAAAATTTACATACTTTAATTCTACATTTTTTTTTTTCGTGCCCTAAGGGATGACGCGGAAAAAATCAATTTAAATATCTTTTTAAGTAATATTGTACCTCATTAGAAATATGTCACACTACCGAAAATGAAGTTAATTCTGGCACAGGAAGTGTGTTAAAATTAGATTGCAAAATTTTAGCAGAACATACACGCGAGACAAGTTAAATAAAAGCATGAAAAAATGCAATTAAAGTGTTTTTTTAAAAAGCACATATGTTTTAGTAAATCGTTCGTTTTTTTTTTTTTTTTTTTTTTTTTTTTTTTTTATCAAGTAAAATATTTTGGAACATTTTATTATTCTATGTGGGCACACTAGACTATTTCACAAAGGGGCATGATATTAAACAGTATATTACAGTATAGAACGCCATAGGGGACCGTCAACAAATTAAAAAAGAATGAATATCTTTTGAATAACCCTGTCAAAACTAGTGTAGCAAAAGCGCTCAAACTCTAGATTGTGATTGAATGCCTTATTGTAATAAGCTTTGTTCATTTTTATGCAAATAGCATGCATACTCGCAGAGTAATTAAGGTTTTTATAAAAATGATCCCAAATTTTTCCAAGTTTTTTCCTTATAATTTTCAGAGTTCTTAATATAAAATATTATTTTTTTCAGAAAATATGACAAACAACATTGCACACAGTACCCTGTAATCAGAATTAAAAAATAATGAAAACTGTATAAAAAATGAGTTGGTTTACTAAATAATTTTTTACTACGCATGCGTCAACGATATCAAAATTTCATTTGCATATTATGTTAGCTAAATGTATAGAGCAACTTCTGTGAAAGTCACAAAATCATAACTTGAAAATTCTGACAATAATCGTCAATTGAATAAGTCGAAAATCCGTTATTCTCAAAATGAAGCAAAAACAAGAGGGGTTGTATCCATATATTCATTGATTAGTGTCAATATAGAATACACAATATGGGATGTATTACTGCATTTGGATAAAATCCCTCATTTTTTTGCTTCATTTTGGAAACAACGGATTTTGTCCTTTTTCTATAGACGATTACTTTCAGAATTTTCAAGCTATGATTTTCAGACTTTTACAAAAGTTGCTCTATTTATTTAGCTAACATAATATGCAAATGAAATTTTGATATCTTTGACGCATGCGCAGTAAAAAATTATATAGTAAACCTACTCATTTTTCATACAGTTTTTATTATTTTTATATTCTGATTACAAGGTACTGTGTGCATTGTTTTTTGTCATATTTTCTGAAAAAAATATTATTTTATATTAAGAACTCTGAAAATTATAATGGAAAAACTTGGAAAAATTTGGGACCATTTTTATAAAAACCTTAATTACGCTGCGAGTGTGCATGCTATTTGCATAAAAATGAACACAGTGTATTACAATAAGGCATTTAATTATAATCTAGAGTTTGAGCGCTTTTGCTACATTAGTTTTGACAGGGTTATTCAAAAGATATTCATTCTTTTTTAATTTGTTGACGGTCCCCTATGGCGTTTCGGTAAAAAATCTTCACGGCGATGTATGACGTATACTATTATATTTATACACTAAGAGTTTCGAGGTGATTCCTCATGTATTTTTCTAGATATTTAGTAAAATGTCTAAAATCGCAAGTGTCCCATAATCAATGGCAATATAGTGTATATAATATTTGAATCTTAAATTTTGTTTTATAAGAAATATTTTTTATAGTTCTGAAAAATGCTTTATATAATTACAAATGTCTAAAATCTACACTCTTAAAACGAAAGAGCTGATTTGGCTTCTCAGGAAAGAGCTGTAATTTTTTCGATCATAAAAGAGTTGTTTTTCAAACGATTGAATATTCCTGATTTGGTTATTTAAATAGCTCAACTTCATTTAAATTGGTTAAAACAGCTCGTAAACTCGAGTTATTTAAACTCTTTTCGAGAAGCTGCCTTTCAAAATGTGAGATGAGCGGATTTTAGCTCAACTTGAGTTATTTTGTGGCTGACTTTTTAAGAGAGTATATCCTGTATGGTCAATGTGGAAAAAATAGGATAAAACAGACTTAAGGGTACAGCGGACGAATCCTTCAGATTATGTTCATTTTACATGATTATAACTCCACATTAATACTCAAAAATAATAATATACGTAATTAATATTTTCCAGCTTAAATCATGTGGCTATTGTCTTTTTCTCTTTTATTAATTCTTTTCTAAAAGACTATACTAATTATACCACGCAAACCATATTTATCTAATTGTAAGTCTGTACTTTTTTTAATTTGCGGTAATAGAAATCATTAAAATTTCGCAAAGACAATTATTAGACTTTAATTGTGTTGATGTTACATTAATATAACTTCACATTACTGCTCAAAAATAACAATATTCATTAATAAATATTTTCAGGCTTAAATCATGTGTCTGTTGCCTTTTTTTATTAATTCTTTTGTTTATGTAAATATACCAACTACACTGGTTTCCAAAAATTAAGGAAAAATCACAAAAATAGCGATGACTCGTTCAAAAAGAAAGCTATCCGTATGAAATTTGCATATATTGTTAAATAAAAGATGCTGAATAAAAATACCAAATGCAAATTAGTGGCGCTGCAATCGCCTTGTGTCATCCGTGAGGCACATAAAAATGCACGTTAGAGAATAAGGCTGCAGTTGTCACTGTGACAGTGATATTATAAATCTAGGATAGCCAATCCATTACAATGACCTCGAGGCATCATCTGCCCGTAGAACTGCGATTTAGAGCTATTGGGAGATTGGAGGCAGGACAAAGTCAGGCAGAGGTGGCTAGATGGCTAAATGTGAGTCCTTCGGTGATTCATACGCTTTGGCAACAATTTCAAACCACTGATTCGGGTTTAAGGAGGTTCAGCCAAGGACGGCCAAAGGTTTCGAAAGCGCCGATGGCCGATATTTGCGGTTATGTGTACGAAGGAATAGAACCGCAACCCCATCTCACCTTAGATCCTGCCTTGCTGCAGCCACTGGAAGGATGGTGTCAATGTCTATTGTGCGTAGAAGGCTTCACGAAGGTAGACTTTATGCGAGGCGACCAGCATTTTGTGTGACACTCACCTCACGTCACCGGAGGGAACGTTTGATGTGGGCACGTCAACATGACCTTTGTTACGGTTGATCAAAGGAGGCGTGTTCTCTTCACGGATGAGTCTCGGTTTAGCCACCAAAGCGATAGCAGGCGTTGTTTGATTTGGAGAGAACAGGGAACACGCTATCATCCATCAAACATTCGTGAAAGAGAATCATACGGAGGAGGCAGTGTCTGCGTTTGGAGTGGTATCTCTTTGGGTGGACGCACAGACATCCATGTCTTTCAATATGGAATCGTGAATGCTCAAGTCTATAGAGATGACATCATTGATGCTTATGTACGACCTTATGCCGGTGCAATAGGTAATGATTTCCTGTTACAGGGCGATAACGCTACACCACACAGGGCTCTCATCGTGGAAGATTATTTTCAGCACCAGACAATTCAGCGCATGGAACGGTCAGCTCGATCACCGGACTTGAATCCCATCGAGCATGTTTGGGATGCTTTAGGGAGACGTGTCGCTATTCTAAATCCCCCTCCTCTGACCCTTGCCAGCTTTGGAAGAGCAATGGCTCTTACTTCCCAGCGAACTCATCGATCGCATAATTGACAGTATGACACATCACTGTATGTGCTGTATTGCTACTAGGGGTGATCATATGGCATATTAAAGGTACTTTTCCTATACCAAACTGGCATACTGATTTTGTTAATTTTATAATTATGCTATTTTCTGAAACACCATAATTGTCTGGTAATTTCTTTTCATGTTATTTTATACCTTACTATGCTTTGTATATTGTGGCTAAGTTCATTAATATCTACATGTAATATTTTGAATTATCGCTATTTTTGTGATTTTTCCTTAATTTTTGGAAATCAGTGTATAATACACGAACTTTAAATATCTAAGTATGCACGTCTTTAAATTGCTGTAATTGAAATTATTAGAATTTCGCAAATACAACTATTCTCACCATAAATTTAGTAACATATTGTCATTAAGGACTTTTTCTTTGAAGAATTACATTGTTAAATAATTTTCCTTTAAAATCTAAGTAAATATATAAGTAAAATTCGGGAGTATATATATTTGAGCATGCAGTGTAATTTTGCACAAAACTCTTTTAAATGTTTTTATGCATGAAAAGTCGATCTGTTGCTTTGTTTTGTGCATTAAAATATACGGCATGAGATTCCTAAAAAGTAGTTTGCATTTTAAATATGTAATTATATTGAAATTTACCTTTTACTAGTGAATGGTCCACTATGTGTATCTCAGGCAAGGTGTAAGCCTAAAGTGTGCTTTCTTTCAAAAACTATACAGACTTGTATTTTAGGAAAATTAGTGAATGGAAAAAAGGAACGAAGCTATACTCGGGAATTTTGGCATGTATCTGTAAATTTAACAAGAAAAAAAATAAAAGCTTCAAAAGTAGTCTGGTTTATTTCATCTACCCCAAAAAAAGGAAAAATAGAGATTTTATTATTTTAATATAATGGAATAGTTTACTTTTATAAATGTATAAAATATTTTTATGACAATACATTTATAAAAACGTTTAGATAGTTCTATAAACATATATGGCGCAAAAAAACAATCTATTATAAGAAAAATCGCCTGGGAATATCTTTCTTAGCAAGAATTACATTTCTGAAAAAAAAGCAAAAATCGAGTTTTCTTAATTTTTTGTATCCCGTATTACAAAGACAGAAAATCATGTTTAGATTTATAATTAAGTAACTCTGAAACTTAGGCATACAGCTTGTATTTTCATAGAGAACAAAATTTGCAATTTTTTAACGGGGTTCTTTTTTATATAAACGGGAGAATTGCTCTCTAATTAGCAAGGTTACAAGAGTATTTTTTTATTTAAGATATATTGGACTAACAGAAAATAAATGAATGCATTTTTATTCTTGAAGAGGTTTTACTTCTTTTTTTTATCATTAGACAATTTATATAAGAAGTTCTCCTTGATTTAAAATTGAAGGAATTTAAATAAAAGTACTACATTTTTTTAATTAATTTTTCAGTGTTAGTTGCAAGTAATAGACGATTCCTTATTTTTAAGACGTCGCGCAAATTTTAATTAACTTTTTAATGAACATAGGTTTTTCTTATGAGTGTAATTCAGTACATAGAAAAATCTATAATAATTAAAGAAATGACAGAAACAGAAAATTAGTATAATGCTTTACGAAATAAATTTTCGAATGAAAAAAATTATATGAAAATATTTTTGTGTCTTGAATTTTAGAACTTTAAAACTTAAAAAAAATAATAAAAATAATAATAAAATTTTATTTATTCACAATTCTTCAGTTATACATGACATTATAAAATTCAGATACATAAGTTAAATTTAATAATAAGCTGTAAACTTCTTATAAAACTACAGGATAATTAATGCACTCAAAGGAATGAATCAATTTTTATTTCGCTAAAGTACAAGCAAAGAACCGAGTTTAATTTTTGTCAGGTGCATTCGTAATTATGTAAATACACAACACCTATAGTCGTTGTTCAGTCAGTCCGTCCTTCTGTCCGTTTACCTATCCGCAAATAACACAGCAAAAACTACTCAACCGAATCTTTTGAGATTTAAAATACATAATTATTGCATAATTTTGTCGATTCATTTCAAAGTTTATGAGAATCTGATGTATAGTTTGATTAGAAAACAATCAAAAGTATTCCGTTCCATTACGGTCAATGGGAAAAAATAGTTTCAAGTTCATTTTAATGATTTTATACTCTTTCGAACAAAATAAAATTGATATTCATCTATTCATTATATACTAAAATGTATATTCTATACAATCTGGGTACAAAGAATATTTGTTATTAATTTACAGGACTACACAAAAGTATTCCATTACATAATGGTATAGGGGGGAACATTGTTTGGAGACGGTTTGAGTTTTTAATTATATTAAACTATTTCACATTCTATAAAATTGATATACGTTTCTGAAGTTTATTACAAGTTACTTCTCGTGTAACAGAAGACGGATGGTATTTACAGGGACACACAAAAGATTTTGGCTACTATACGGCATCCGAAGTACTGTAAACTATTACTTTAAGATGTGAATATTTTTAAGACTTCGTTATAGTACGAACGCACCTCATTTACCACACTTGACTGCATTTTCCGAAGTCATTACTGGTACTGATCTTGTCATGGTTATACTTCTTTAACCAGAAAAAAAAATGCATTCATGCCTTCAAAATGCATTGTTTTATTCCTAAATTTATGAAGTATTTAAAAATGTTTCACTAACTGTATAAAAAGTTTGTAAAAGCAAAATACTATTTTTAAATTATTAAAATGTGTTAATTTACTGAACATTTTGTTCAAAGATAACCTTGATCTTATCTATGAAAATACTGAAAATAAAATCCATTAGAAAATTCCTTTAAAATCCTTCATTGAAATTGAAATGTCTTCATTATAATCATTACCATATGTTCCGTGTGTGTAAAATACTTAAGAAAATTATCAAATTTCACTGAGTAAAAGTCACAACAAAAAAAAGGTGTTTGTTGTTAGCTTTATTTTACATTGATTTTCTTAGATTTCCAAAAAAAACTATTTTAGTTTATTAAATACTAAGAAGAAAACAGATATATATACATAAATGTTGTTCAAACTAAAACGGAAACAGAGAAATCTGGTTTGGACATTTAATGACATAGCCTCATTAGGAAAATGATGTCACAAAATTATACAGAAAAAATAGAACTTCAGAAAGTGCATTTTCAAATATAGTTTTTGCTTAATACTGCCTTTTCTTTCAGAAGGAAAATTTTGGAGCCTTGTTTATTTTTATTTTATTTTCATTTTAATTTTCTAATTACCTCAAGTAGAATCAAGAAGATAACGATTATTTCTTTTGTTTTTGACTGCAACTAAGTGTGTGAAAATTTGAAAATATCTCATTAAATTCTACTAATAATGGAAAAACGATATTTTAAAAATTAAGTTAGTATTTAAGGAATACGGAACTTGTAAATATTAACTTTTTTTTATTTTCTTTTTGCATTTTAATTTTAAAACCACAAGATTCTTTCAATTTAAGTTGTGAGATGTCGGAAGTTTTAAAATTTAGTTTTTACATTTTAAATATTAAGTCCATTTTACTGTCAATTAATAATTAGTAGATGGTAATATAAGCACTTTTTTCTTGTTGCTGTTAAATTGTGTCACATATATTGAAAAATATGTGACACAAAGAGTAGCTTTTAAAATACTGTGCGATACATTTGCTTAAATGTATTTGAAAGGACAAAAAAAAAGCACAAGATTCTTGCAATGAAAGTTTTAGGAAGTTTTAAAATTTAGTTTTTAAATATTAAACCCATTTTACTGTCAATTAATAGTGAGTAGATGGTGATATATTTATTTTCTTGTTTAAATTTAATTGTGTCTCCTATTTTGAAAAAAATAATTTAAAATACTCGGTGAAATATTTGCTTTAAAGTATTTGAAAAGACCAAAAGAAAAAGTACTATATTCTCCCAATTTAAGTTTCAGGAAGTCAGCAGTTTTAAAATTTAGTTTATGCTTTTTAACTATTAAATCCATTTCACTATCAATTAATAATGGGTAGATGGTGATGCATTCTTTTTCTTGTTTAGATTAAATTGGGTCACATATTTTGAAAAATAATTTAAAATAATGTGCAAAACATTTGCGGAAAAGTATTTAAAAAGAACAAAAGAATAAGCACAAGATTCTTCCAATTTAAGTTTTAAGAAGTTAGCCGTTTTTAAATTTAGTCTTTACATTTTAAATATTAGATTCATTTCACTGTCAATTAATAGTAAATGGATAGTGATATAATCTTTTTCTTGTTTAGATAAAAATAGTCTCACGTATTCTGAAAAATAATTTAAAATACAGTGCGAATCATTTGCTTAAAAGTATTTGAAGAGGCCAAAAGAAAAAAAACTACAGTATTCTTCTAATTTAAGTTTTAGAAAGTTAGCAGGTTTAAAATTTAGTTTTTACATTTTTAATATTAAATCCATTTAACTGTCAAATAATAATGTGTAAATGCTGAATTAATTTTTTCTTGCTTAGATTAACTTGTGTCACATATTTAAAAAAATAATTTAAAATATGTGCGAGACATTTGTCAAAAAATATTTTAAAAGACAGAAAGAAAAAGCAACAAGATTCTTTCAATTTATGTTTGAGGAAATAGGCAGCTTTAAATTTACATTTAAAGAATTCGAAAAATAAAGTTCATGTGTATCTGATTTCAACCATTAATTCTTAAATCACAGTAAAGCACTTCGTGTATTAATAGATAGTATCAGCATTTTGTAATAATATCAGTAATCATAAATATGAAACTGATTAAAAAAATGAAATTTAATAACTTATTGCAATTACACCATTTTTTGTTCAACATCGACCGCATATTTTACATTATCTATTGTCTAAGTTTTATTTTTATGCATTTTAAAGCACTTTTATTTAAATTTACGCTTCTAACAAATATCAACATACATATTATTTATTATGTTTCTGTTATTAGTTTAGATATATTTCGATATCTTAACAAGATTTATTTTACATTTTAATTATTGAGTTATTTTTAAAATAGAGTGCAGTATTGATAGTTGTTGTGTTTGAAATTATATAAATGAAATTTCTATCTAAAAACACAATACAAAATAAATCTAGAATACCTAAACAAATTCATAAATTTCCTGTAACTTGGAAAACTTCGCAGATTAACAACATGTATTGCCTAAATGTGAATCAAAATTTCACATGCATTCCAAAAGTATCAAAAATGCCTTTTGATATGACATTCATTAAAAAAGTAACGTGGAAAAGAGAAAACTTAAAACCAAATGGATTCAAATAAAAATTGCTTCTGACAAAAAAAAGAAAAAATTATATTCTATTTCCATTCGTAAATTTATAGTTTAAAATAGAGTACTGTACGCCATTTATCTAGCAACTAAATATAGGCAATATGATCACATGGATAGCACACATGTGGATTTTTTATGGGACCAACTCTTACCACAAATAATAATAACAATAAATAAATAAATAAATAAATAAATAAATAAATAAAAACGAAAACAAAAAACTGGGGGTAAAGAAGAAAAACATTCATAAATTCGTCAATTCATTAATCAAATCCGCATGAATTTATTACGAACCTTCTTACTATTTAAAGAATTTTTATAATGACAAGTTTTTGATAGAACCTATTCTTGTAACAAAAATAAATTAGAAATACAAAAAATAATATTGTTGAAAAAAATATAATAATTATTATTTTCTGACTCATATTTTTTAATTGATTTTTGTTCTCAAGCGCATCCAATTAATCGGTTCTCTTATTCAAGACCATATAATGTACTGTATTCGTCAATTTTGACATGGAAGCATAATATATTTCAAAAAATGATGTAAAAGTACACATTTTTAACCTAATTTTCTGAAGCGATAGTGTTGGAAGTGAAAAATATGCTACTACTGTGAAAATATTTATGCATAAATCAAATTCTAATTAATTACAGAAAAAATTAACCAGATTTCTAATAAATCTTTTCAAAAATTACGTCGGAGAATGTCGTGTTCTTTCTTTTAAAAATGAAGGGGGAAATATGTCAAAAAATTTCGAGTTGTGGAGCTTGGAAAAATATTTTTTTGAATATCATATTAACATCATTTTAATAAAATCAGCTTATACATAAAAATGAAAATCAAAATTTTTCAAAGGGAGCTAAGGGGAAATGGTTAAACTGGTTTTATATCCAATCATAATTTAGTTTTTGATTGTGAAATTAGTACATAACTTTGAAATCTACTTGCGCCTGTATGGACGAGCCAGCAGAGATTTTTCAAACTGGGAAATGATTTTTCTGGTGAACTCCTGAATCTATTGCGCCAATTTTCCGCAAGAATCTAATAGTTTTTAATGGAGCTTACACTACGAAAAAGTTTAATTTTCCTTGATTAAATATTTTTAGCTTGAAATATATTAAATAAAAGACGAAAAACTGACATTTTTTTTTTTTTTTTTTGTTGTCTAAGTGGCAATTTGTCATTTTGTCAAAAATCAGCTTTTCTAAACAAATTATTGGTCTTAACTCCAATAAATTTAATAGCTTTTCATAATATGATGACCAAATTTGTTAGAGATACCTGTGATTGGAGAAAAACGATTTTCTATTTAAAATCAATGTCGCGAATGTAGTCATACGAAACATAATATGGTGATCAAATTTGTTTCAGATGCTTGTGACCGGAGAAGAACGACCCTCTGATAACCCCCCTCCCCCCCCCAAAAAAAAATGCTCTCATAAATTTCATGTCAAATCAGTAATCCTCTCTGTCCCTTCACCGTAATTAATAAAATTAGATCATTTTCCTGTTTATTTATTTATAAAAATGAGCCTTGTAAAAAATACATTAATAAAAATGTGATTAGAAAACAGCCTTAAATATGATTTTTTTTTAATTTTTCAACATATTTTTAAAATATCTTAAATATAATTTAAACTAATTAACAGAGAATAAACATATTTTTATTTTCGGAGAAGTTCTATCGTCTTTTGTGTAACGTAATTTTTCAAATAATTTCCTTTTAAGATTATTTCAATTGGTTGTTTAACTTGCATTAGTTTTGAAATTTAGATAAACTATAATTATATTATCTAAAAAAACTTCGAAACTTTTCTTAATAACAGATGGAAAATTTTAATATTTTTTTAAATAATGTAGTGAAAAATGTATTTCGAAATATACAACAATAGCATTAAAAAATCGCAAAACAAATTTTTTTGATATTCTATTTGCTTTTCCATTGTTTTCTAATAACTGGCAGAAATTTATTTTCTAAAACTTATTATAATCTAATTTAAAAAATAAGCATTTCAATTCAATTTGTAAATTTTTATCAAAAACATTTTTTTTTTTTTAGATTTTGAAATGAACAATTGTCTAGTTTAAAAAGCTTTAATCGAACTTCTGATTTATTTTCAAACTTCTTAAAATAAAGTAAAAGTGAGTGAATTAAACTTACTGACTCGAGACAAATTCGCCATTTTTATATTTAACTTTAATTAATAAAGTCGTATTTTAATCTAAAGAAATAAAAAAGCAAAATCTGTAATTTAATTAGCGAACTATTGTTACATAAATCTCGTTTAGAGTCTACTTTTTTTTATCATGTCTCATTTCTTTAATCATTTTAAATTAATCTTTACAAATAAAAAGTAGGTCCTTTAAATATTCTTTATTATAATTTAATTTATATTTCAGTAATGCTATATATAAACACATTTCGTTGTATAAAAGATCTAAACATTTGAATCATGTAAAGTTACATATAAATGTGAAAATAAAAATCATGAGTTTACTAAATAACAAACATTAAAATAAAGTCAACAAAAAAACTAACTAACAATAACAAACATTTTGTCAGGTCTCAATTTTTTAAGCATGTTAAATTAGTCTTTAGAAAAAAGAGTATGATATAAAATAAACAAAACAATCTGCATTGATACTTCACAAAAACTAAATAACACACATTTCATTATCTTTTGCAAAATGAAAATTTTAAATTAAATGCATTAAAACTTTTAAAGCAAGTTACAACATCTCTTTCATATTTTATAAAATAAATATAATTAAATAAATTTCTTTTAACCCTTTCGGGTCGATTTTTTTTCTTTAAGGGACAAAACTTCCAGTCCCAATCCTTTTATATAGGACGTGTAATATATTTACCTCTGAATAAGGGACACTCGATTTAAGAAACACTTGAAGATGAGATTAAAAGGACTGGCTTTTGAATTTCAGATAATGAAGTAGTTTGAGATGAAAATAAAAAAACAGATTTTTGTGAATTTATTGAACTGACAGACAGTCATGTTGAAACAAAGACATACGACACAAATGCATTTATTTACCCACAATTTTGATTCGACTTCAGTGCATTTATCCCCATTGAAAGTAATGCTGAAAATTATGAAGATGATTCTGAAAGTGAAGAATGAAAGAAAAGTGTGAAATAAAGAACTTTACAGATGCTTTAAGGCTATTCGCAAATCCAAAAGTACAAATTTTATGACAAAAGTTTGAATTTATCTTTATTCAGAAAATGCATGAAACTAGCAGGCGTTATTGTTCAGTGTCAACTATGCAATCGAACTGTTTTTTTCTGTTTTTTTCTGGTTTTTTTTTTTTTTTTTTTTTTCAATAAATCTTTTAGGCGATATTGTCAACATAGGTGTTTTGAACCGAACTTAAATGGAAAAGAAGAATAAGTATTGAAGAAGGGGTGAAAAATGTCTGTCACGTGATCAAAATCACTTATAACTCAATAGGTAATTTATTCAAAACTTAAAAACACAATTTGATTCCAAATCGCTTTCGTAGTCAGAAGCTCCAATTTTATACCTTTCCGTTAAAAAAAGAATTTGCAAATGTGTCAAAACGTTTTCTGCTTACTGAGCTGAGTAGTTGAGAGATTTGTTGCCTTAAAATACACAAAACAGTTGAATAGGTTTTTTTTCTTTAAAAAAAATACTGCTGATAAGGAAGAACTAAAATCTATAAGTATGGTAAATGAACACTTGAAAAATTTATAGTTAAAATTTGAAATTTGCAATACAATCATTTTTGATTGATTACTTCAAGTATGATTCTTTTGAATGTTTTTTATACTTTTTGCATGCATACAGTTTGCAAAAAAATACGAATCATTTAATGATTTAGTAATCAATTAAAAGTTTTAATTAATTCTCCATACCTTTTGTGTCTGATTAATACATTTTATACACTTTGAGTACATTTTAAACTTCACCTATAATGTATTGTTATTTTCATATCCTTCAGGATGATTAATTAAAAAATAATAAAAAAAACTCCGAATAATTGATATCTCTATTTATGGGACAAAAGTTCCGGGCCCATGGGTGTCTCTTATTCGGAGGTTTCACTTTTCACTGTATAAACACATTTCATTGTATAAAAGAGCTGGATATTTACACCATGAAAAATTACATATAAATAAGAAAACAAAAATCCAAGTTTACTAAATAGAATATAAAATGCTATAAAGGCTAAAAACTAAACAAACATTAAAATACAAGTTTAATGTAGATTCTGCCATTGCAGAATTCAGTTTCGCCTCCGATTAGAAAGAAAGAAAAAAAAAATCGATAGAGGTTTTTTAGAAGAGCGACCCCGTTTAGAATGCAATGAACTAACTTCATTTTTCTTGTGTTTGTCAATATAATAGCAAACAGAACGGCGTGAAATACCCAATTGATTAGCAACTTCTCTCTGAGACATTGGAATTGCGGAATTATAAAGAAATACAATTTGACGTGCTACTTCTTCATTGACTATATTCATTCAAAACGGATTTTTTCTTTAGTTTAAACACTTTTTTATAGACTCTGAAAAAAAAGGAAATGCATTTTAACAATAAAACGAGTGGAATCCCGTCGAATTCGACGAATGAAATGTTTAAAAGACCCGATCGATTTGGTTTAAAAAAAAAGCAAAATAATTTCATTATTGAATCAATATATAATAAATATATTTACAAACTTAATGAAAAGTTTGCCAGTTACAATTTTGCTTGCAAATATTCGCAGATCTTCAGTTAAAATTGTAATCTGAGTGCCGGCGAAATCCAGAAATTTTATTTTATATGCACTCACAAAAAAATAGTTTTAATAATAATAAAAAAAACTAATTTCATTTTTACTATGACATTATTTTCACTAACTGATGTCATCTGAAAGTAAAATCTCAATCTCAGTGTCCATAATGAAAAGAAATATTGAAATATAATATCGTTATGAGTAAAAATGCGATGTTTTAAATAGTGACCTCATTTTCTCTTCAAATATTTTTTAAAAGTTATTGTTATGAAAAAGGCGTCCGTAATAACATTGTATTTGATTGATATTGTAATTTTATTATCAAGAGAAAAGCTAAACTGAATTGCCACCATTTTGAAGAAATATCGTAAAAAAGCATTAAAAATTAAAAATAAAATATAAAAATGGAAATAAATTAAAAAAATAGCTGAAATGGGCACAACTACACATAAATAGCTTTCATTTAAAAAAATAATTAGTAAAATCGGTTGCGTAGAAAATTCAGGGCTGATGACACGACATTTTTAGCTTGTCTGAAAGAAATAGCATCGAAGTCTAAAAGTTAAGATATTCAACGTTACGATCATCTTCTTTGACCTTCATTAAGAAAACGTTGTAATACAGTCAATAAGGGTAATTTTGACCTATCACGGTAACTCTGGAGCCAGAGAGATATCAACAAAGTTGAAAAGTGTTTATGCATTCGGTTTCTCTGGCCGTCTGTCCGTCTGGCGGCGCTCTAAATCTCGTAAATGTACTCGGATTGCTATGAAATTTTATATTTTATTGATGTTTACACTATGCAGTCGGCAGTTAAAAATTATTAAGCTACATTAATATTTATATGATAGTTTTTCCGCTATCATTCCGTAACTGAAATTTTTATTAACATACTTAAAGAATTAAGGCCTGACAAAATGTTTGTTATTGTTAGTTAGTTTTGTTGTTGACTTTATTTTAATGTACTATTTACACGAACCCAATTGAAAATGAAGTTTCTACTATGATTAGTTTAATTACAGGGATAGTCAAAAGTTTCCCGATACATTATAGCCTATGTGATAAAATCGTTTCAAATGAATTTTAAAGGTGTTACACCCTATCAAACATATTCAAATTTACATGGATCCGAAAAGTGAACTAAAATATGCATTCTGTAAAATATGCAGTGAAAATAATAGTTACTATTCATTTACAGGCCAACTCAAAATAATTCCATTACACAATAATAAAGGGGGGAATTTTTTGCGACACATTTTAATTATGTTAAACGATTTCAAGTATCATAAAATTGATATACGCCGCTGAGACTTAATATTTAACGCATAATATAAAGTGCGTAACATTTACAGGGACACACAAAATATTTGAAATCTTATATTCTTATCCGAAGTACTATATATTATTGATGATAGCTGATGGATGGATGAAATAAATTTTCAATTATGATTTGCGTTTTTTAAGTTTTACTAAATGTCTTCAAAGTATATGGTGTGTATAAATGTTATAAGGTACCCTGGGGTAATAACGCCACGTTTAGGTTCTACCAATTTCCACGGTTCAGTTTTAGTTTGTATTTTTCAAACAAATATATGATTTGATACAGCAACTCATTGACTATCTATATAAAAAAAATAATTTAACAGATATGTATTCATAAAATGTAATGGCGTGATTTCTTGACCAATGCTATTTGGCGTTATTACCCACCTATATGGGTAATAACGCCATGCAAACAAAACTATGATATAAGATAAAATAATTGCATGTAGATTGTTCAATTCTAAAAATACAAGCTCTACAAACTTAGAAACTGACAAATTGCATTCTAAGCTATTGAAAATATTCAATTTTTTGTGAAAGTGTAAGAAAAATAAAGGTGTGGTGTGTGTGGTGTGGGGGGGAGGAGGATGAGGCAAAAGAATATCAGACCGTGAGCTTATTTTTGCTTAAAAAGGACCGCTTAAATAGAATTATTAGAAACATTGCACAGTTTTAACTGTACTTATTTGAATCGGTATTTAGGATGTAGCTCGGCCACTGTAGGGAATCAACCGGGGTATTAATCCCAAGGATCGGCGTTATTACCCCGTTATAGTTATTGCGCTATACATTTTAAATTACAAATTATCTCGAGAAGATATCCAAAATCTTCAACAACATTTTGAAAGTCCATGAAATGTACTACAAATTTATGTAATTAACAAAGTATTTCCGGATAAAAAAATAGTTTTCACATCACAAAACGTATCTCGCAAATTTTAGATCAAGCGTTAATTTTAGTTGCTTGTAAAAACAATAAGGCCTAAAAATGAAACAAATTAACTTGAAGCTGTTTTTTGCGATTTATATGACTCTAAACCCTTCTGTGCAGAGCACATGGGTGTCATTTACCAGATTATTTCATAATTACGCAAAATATTAGCACTTGGCGTTATTACCCCGCCTGGCGTTATTACACCAGACCACCTTAGTTGATATACAGGGTTACACAAAAGAGCTCTTAAAGGTTATTGAATGTGAAGGTAATTAACTTAAAGGTTGTTTTTAAGTAAATTATGAATTTTTACGGTGAACTGCTTTCAGTTTACTAAGAAATGTTTGTAGAATATAGATAAAATGATATAGATTATAGGGTCACGCAAAGAATTAGCTACATAGTCACGCATTAATGATAATTTCCAGAAATGTGATTTAAGAAGTTTTAAGAGTGTTTTTGTTTGAATTAAATTTTAACAAAGTACTGGCGTGTAATAAAGGTGCTAGGTAATTTACAGGGCTGAACAAAAGTATTCAAGTATTTTGCATCTGTTAGAATAAAATGCTGAAAGAGAAATTTTCACCAATTAGGCACTTTTTTGCTAAACTAAATTTTCCTATTATATAGTATACATATATATATCAACTGACGGATCAAATATAGGGATGTTCAAAAGTATTGGAATACTTATTTGGCTATGACAGTAGCATATTATTTCCCTAAATAACAAAGTTTTGTTAAATATTTGAGGAAGTGTTTGGAAGTGTTTCATAATCTATGCTTACCACATGATTTTTCTTACTTGTTTAATTCTGAAAAAAATAATATTAATAATAATGATTTAGAAAATTGTATCATGCAATCTGCATTGATACTTCATATAAATTAAATAACACACATTTCATTATCTTTTGCAAAATCAAAATTTTAAATTAAATACATTAAAACTTTTAAAGCAAGTTACAACATCTTTTTCATATTTTATAAAATAAATTGAATTAAATAAATTTCATTTAACCCTTTCGGGTCGAATTTTTTTTTCAGTTTTTAGGAAAAAATTCACTTTTGCGTTAATAACATTAACAGTTCCATTTAGTTTAATGAGTGTTTAATGAATCTTTGAATGTCTGAAAGATGACAAATGTTGTTCCTATTCAATTATATTCATGTGACAATAGGTTAAGGAAGAATTTTTGGAGATGATTAGAAAATATTGCACTAGAATAACATTTAACTTATAATACAACTTTTTAATAATTTTTGCGCCTTATTACAAATGATTTTTTAGGAAAGTAATTTTCATTTTAAATTTAATGAGAGAAATATATGTTTAAAATTTTAAAAAATTGCAAACGACGCAAAGAGAAGTAAGCAAATAATAATAATTATTATTATTATTAAATGACTAAACATAAATGAATTCATAAGGTAAATAAATGCACAGATACATACTAACATTACTAAACTGTAAAAAAAAAAAAAACAGACGATTTTACAGAAATTTCAGTGGCAATCGGGACGCCAGTACAATTTACTATTACCGTATTTACTCGTGTATAAGGCGCACTTTTTTTTTCAAAAAATTAGGGCAAAACTCCTAGGTGGCCTAATACACGAAATAATTTTTTACTATTGGATGCAGTCGAACGATATAAATATGAAACAAGAAATTATTCAAAGAAGGTATTAAAACTCAGAAAATGTTACTTAAATGAAGTATTATTGCATTTCTATTTCACTCCTTACAGTTTTTCATACAACATAGCTAGCGACATTATCTAAACGCTAATTAGCAATTCTCTTTACCGTCACTCATTCCTATTTCCCGTCATTCCCTTACAACCCGAAGTCTAAAAATGCATTTCCGTCTTGTTTTCTGGTCTAATGTAATGTTTGTTCCGACTTTTTTTTTTTTTTTTTTTTTTTTTTTTTTTACTGAAATTTATTTGGTGATTCTTCATTAGCGTATCAAATTTATGGTGCGCTTTATACACGACATTGTAAGAAATAGCCATTTTTACTTGTAAAGTAGGGGTGCGCCTTATACATGCGTGCGCGCTATACACGAGTAAATACGGTATTTAATGGAAAAGATTTCGTAAATTATAGAAAAAATCCCGAAGAAAACGGAAACATTTTAAGATTTACGGAAACTTTGTACAAGCGTCCCTATTATCCGTTACGATTTCCGGAAAAACATCCCTTATTTTAACTGTATACAAGCAAATAATAGCAAAAGTATTTCTTAAAACGGAATAATGCTCCATTAAAAGACATGTGATATTATAGTACACCAGACCCGAAAGGGTTAAATACTGCTTTTAATTCGAAAAACAGAACAATATTCATAATAATTGTTAGGAATTGATAAATTAATATATCAGTTTATTCACAGAAAATCGTTTGCAAATTTGCTACTGTGATATTTATTTTATTTATAAGACGCGACACGTTGCTATGGCAGCGAAGCTGTTTTTTCGTCTGCTTTACGTTTACATATTTTTTTATCTTACGAGATGAAATAAAAATTTAGATTAAAAAAAGTTGGCATCAATTTTTGATGGAATGAAAAAGAATTTTTTAGAGAGAATGTTTATATTTTTTGTTTGTCGTACGCGTCTTAAGTTTTATGGAAGAATTATGTTATTTTTATTAAAAGGCACGCAGAAATGTATAAAGGATCATCTTTCCAGTTTTTAGTACGATTTTCAGAAATTATCAAGGTAAAAGGAATTTATATTTTGTACATATGTAAATAATTTGAATTCAATATTTCTTCATACTATAATTCTATGTATATAATAAAATTTATTAAAAGGAAAATTCAAGTATAATTAGAATATTTTTGAACCCAATCAATGGAGTTTTGATTGTTTACAAAACAATAATAATCTTTAAAACTAATCTTTCTCTGAAATTCTGTAACATCTAATCAGACCGGACATTATAGTCTGAACATCGCGAAAGCTTGGAGTTTTATACTCCTATAATAAAAATGTCTTTCGTGCAGGACCGTAGCTAAGGGGGCGCTATGGGCAGCTCAGCCCCACCTAAAATATTTTGAGCCCCCCCCCCCTGGAAAAGATTCCAAGGTCACTTAATGAATTTCTGTTCCGAAAATTCAAATGAAATTCTGTTAAAAATCTAATTTAGTTTTGAGTTCCTTTTACAATTTTGCAGAATTACTACATTGTATCTAAAATAAGTAGTTCAAGACTCCCTCATCCTATTTGTATATATGAGGCTAACTTGATATTTAATTTTGCACCAGTTATACACTCGAAATTTTCATCATCCTATATTTTTCTTAGTATAAAATGAAATTATTACAACAGTTTAAGAAGAAACATAGTACCTTCAGTATAAATATGCACTATTTTTTCTTTCTTTGTCAGAGACAGAGAAAAAAAATTATGAGCCGCCCTACAATCTCTTGAGCCCCCCCCCCCCCCCCACCTATAGATCACTTCTAGCTACGGCCCTGCTTTCGGTGGGGCACGTTTCAATATAACATTGAAACGTGATATAACGCGTTTCATTGTTAACACAGCAGAAACGTATAAAATAAAACCATTTTTACCACGCTTTTATTAGCTTCACCTGTATGTTTGTGAGTTTGTAACTCTCCTTATTTTATGTATGTTCACCGATTACTCTGAAACCGTGCAACCGATTAACTTGGTTTTGGTGTTAAATGAAAGACGATGCTCTCGAATTGGTACCACTTCAGTTTCATCGAAATTGGTTCAGTACTTTTTTAGTAATTAGGCAAAAACTAATAAAATTAGTGATTTTTCGCTAGTTAAAAGTGTTGAATACGTTCACTGAATGAAGTGTAGACAGCATGGCCGAGCGGTCTAAGGCGCCGGATTGAAGCTCTGTTTTTCGAAAGAGATTGTGGGTTCGAACCCCACTCTTGACATTATTTCTTTATATCCGTTCATTGACTTTCAAGAGCTATAAAAATTAATTGCACACGAATGTTTATCCATACTCTCTTCTCATATTTTTTATGAACATTTTTTTTCGGTGCGTTCGTAATTATTTAAATATGTAGCCCCTATAGTCGTCGTTCAATTTGTCCGTCCGTCCGCATATAACAAAGCAATAACTATGTTAAAACTGTTGTTAGCTTTCGTTTTTTCAAAAACTAAAACAAAATCACTTCACCTTTTTTCATTCACGTATAAAAACATTTCATATTTATTTACTTAGAAGGTGTCACAAATAAAAATTAAATTAAAGAGTTGACATGTTTCGGTTCATTAATAAGAACCGTATTCATAACATATAAAATCAGTAGAAAATTAAATGACACTGGATATAAATATAATTTAAAAATCAAAACAAAACATTGCGCCCGCTATGATCGTGAATATAGCCATTGCCAACGCGGCATATAAATATAATAAATTTTGACCATATATTAAATTTAAAATGTATAAAATTAAAATTAAAAAAGTAGAAAAACTAAATGACTCTGGATATAAAGGTAATTTAAAACCCCCAAAACATAAAATATTGCGCCCTCTATGATCGTGAATAGCCAATGCCATCGCGGTTCCTCCTATTAGACTCATCCTTTAAATATTTATTTAGTAATTCTAACCACAAACTCGGAATGTCATAAGAATAAGAATCATTACAAACTCTATCCCTCCTAGAATATATCTCTATGGATTCACGGATGATTAATTTTCGGAATAAACTGGAAATGAACACTAATCTACTATCTTTAAAACAAATTTTAACCCCCCTCTTTAAAAACAATCTTGATAACGCAGTCTTATCCCTACCAAATTTTATGTCACATTCATGCTCTTTCTTTCTAACCCCAAATTTTCTACCTGTCATACCGATATAAAAATTAATATCCCCCTCTTCATTCTCATATGGAATTTCATATACCCCTGCTAGATCATCTTGTGGAACCGGATCAAAAGCTCTGTATAGAAGATGTTTTAACTTAGGAGGTGGCTTAGCAATTAATTCTATTTTAAACTTTTTTAATTTAGCTTTAAGCCTCTCAAAACTACCCTTTATATAAAGACTATCGTTTCCTTATATAAAGGGTAATTTTGAGAGGCTTAAAGCTAAATTAAAAAAGTTTAAAATAGAATTAATTGCTAAGCCACCTCCTAAGTTAAAACATCTTCTATACAGAGCTTTTGATCCGGTTCCACAAGATGATCTAGCAGGGGTATATGAAATTCCATATGAGAATGAAGAGGGGGATATTAATTTTTATATCGGTATGACAGGTAGAAAATTTGGGGTTAGAAAGAAAGAGCATGAATGTGACATAAAATTTGGTAGGGATAAGACTGCGTTATCAAGATTGTTTTTAAAGAGGGGGGTTAAAATTTGTTTTAAAGATAGTAGATTAGTGTTCATTTCCAGTTTATTCCGAAAATTAATCATCCGTGAATCCATAGAGATATATTCTAGGAGGGATAGAGTTTGTAATGATTCTTATTCTTATGACATTCCGAGTTTGTGGTTAGAATTACTAAATAAATATTTAAAGGATGAGTCTAATAGGAGGAACCGCGATGGCATTGGCTATTCACGATCATAGAGGGCGCAATATTTTATGTTTTGGGGGTTTTAAATTACCTTTATATCCAGAGTCATTTAGTTTTTCTACTTTTTTAATTTTAATTTTATACATTTTAAATTTAATATATGGTCAAAATTTATTATATTTATATGCCGCGTTGGCAATGGCTATATTCACGATCATAGCGGGCGCAATGTTTTGTTTTGATTTTTAAATTATATTTATATCCAGTGTCATTTAATTTTCTACTGATTTTATATGTTATGAATACGGTTCTTATTAATGAACCGAAACATGTCAACTCTTTAATTTAATTTTTATTTGTGACACCTTCTAAGTAAATAAATATGAAATGTTTTTATACGTGAAAGCAATAACTATCTAACCGAATTATTTGAAATTTAAAATATATAATTATTGTATAATCTTGTCGAGTCATTTCGAATTTTATGAAAATCGGATGAATGTTTTGAATACAGGGATAATCAAAAGTATTCTGTTACATGACGGTCAATGGGAAAAAATAGTTTCAAGTGCTTTTTAAAGATTTTACACTCTTTCGAACATAATAAAAGTGATATGCATCTGTGAAATATATACTAAAACATACATTCTGTACAATCTGGGGTACAAAGAATATTTGTTATTAATTTACAGGGCCGCACAAAAGTATTTCATTGCGTAATGGCATGGAGAATAAAACAATGTTTTAGGCGTGTTTTAATTATATTAATCTACGTCACATTTTATGAAATTGATATACCTTGCTGCAGTTTACTATGCGTTGCTTCCTTTTTAATATAAATCAGTATTTACAGGTACAATACTATTTACAGGGACACCCAAAGCTTTTCGACTAGTACACTATATACTGTTACATCAAGATCTGAATATTTTTAAAACTTCATTTAGTACGAACGCTCCTCATTTTCTACACTTGACATGTAATTTCCAACTTTTTTTAGTAAAGGTGAAAAAAACAATATGTTAGGACTAATATGTTTATACAAATATGTTAGGACTAATGCAACGAACATTTTACAAATTTCGTAAAACACTGAAATAAAAATAACATTTCACGTTCATTTTGGCGAGTGCTTCTAGTTCGGTTTTCTTCTAACAGCAAAAATGCTTCAACACTTACATATTTAAATAATATTAATTTTAAAGTATTAAAATTTCTCTAGTTAAAGAAGTGCTCATCTAAATTTAAAAGAGAGGTTTAAAATGCTTATTTAAAAATGTTTTCATAGGGTACTGGGACTAAAATTCACACGCATTAATCATTTCGAAGCAATCTCTGAGATAATTTGCTTCTGCATCATATACAGTTTAAGATATTTTTAAATATAAAATACACTTAAACTGAAAAATTACAAAGAAACGTAGCCCTTCAAAGAGTTGGGATAATATTAAAATTTATGAAAAAAAAAAGACCATTCGCACTTTTTACAGCATTCGCAATAAACTCGAACCTTTCCTTTTACATAATTAAATTATTGCATGCTGAAACAGTCTGAGTAAGATTTAGAAACGAAACTTTAGAATAATTTCACATACGAAAATTCTTTGCTCTTAAAGAATGTAATAATAAAGAATTTTCATTAATTAAATTTAGAAAGGGGGAGTTTGTTTTGCAATAGACTTGTTTTAGCTTTAGCGTGCTATTGTCTTGAGAATTTAATGTTAAATCAAGTATAAAACAATAAGAGCAATAGTCTGCAACACTAATCCAAACACTAATCAGCATCGACAATTCTCAAAAATTGTATAACATATTTCATTAACTTTTGAAAAACAAAAATTTAAAATAAAAAATATTGAAATTTTTCAAGCAAGTTACAACATCTCTTTCATATTTTACGAAATAAATTGAATTAAATATTTTTTTAAATACTACTTTTAATTCGAAAACCAGAACAATATTCATAATAATAACCATTCAAACTAACCTTTCTCTGTAATTCTGTGACATCCATCTAGACCGGACATTATAGTAAGAATATAACGAGAGCTTAGAGTTTTACACTCCCATAATAAAAATGTTTTTCGAGATATATCGCCTTTCAATGTTAGCACAGCAGGTACGCATAAAGTAAAGCCGTTTTTTTTCGTTTATTGATTTCCCAGTGCTGTAAAAATTTAATTGCACATGGATGTTTATTCATATTTTCTTCTCATATTTTCTATGAACGTCTTTTTTTTCTTTTTTTTTTCAAAAAAAAAGAAAGAAAGAAAAGAAGCAAATGTGGAATGTAACAAACATCGTAGAAATTTTGTTTTAGAATATAGAAGAAAACTGAAAAGAAAAAGTATAATTTAACAAATTACAACAACCATTTTGAAAATAATTTTCTTTTAATTGATCGTAAGATCAACTAAGAGCTTAAATTTTGTCCACGAAAAGAACCTAAATTTCTAAGGGAGAAGAAATATTGTGAAAAATTACCTCTGTTTTTAAAGACTATTTATTTTTTAAAACGTCCCTTAATAAATTAAATAGTTCAATTATTCTTGGAAAAAGTTTCAATGTTTCCCACTGAGTTAAAAAAAAAAGAAAGAAAGAAAAAGGAAAAGAAAAGAAAATTTGTAAAAACATAATTTTCAAAACGTGGCGCACGTAATAACAGAATCATATATTACGTACGGCATGGAGTAAAGATTAATATGCCTCGACCAATAAAATGAGGACATCAAAAATGCGTACCCCACAAGGATTCAGATACTTCTCAGATATATCCATTTTCGATCGAAAACATACAACTATTTTCGAAACAGCTAATAAATGTAATTTTTTGCACTCACATGTGCTTCTGGTTCGATTTCCTTCTAACGGAAAAATGCTTCAACAGTTACATGTTTAAATAATATGAATATTAAAATATTAAAACCTTAAAAAAATGCTTAACTTGCTTATCTGAAGTTAAAGATAAGATTCAAAACGCTTATTTAAAAAATGTTTCATTGGGTACCGAGAATAAAATTCACACGGATTAATCATTTAGATGCAATCTTTGAGATAATTTGTTTCTACATCGCATTCAAGTTTAAGATACTTTTAAGTATAAAATAAACTTAAACTGGAAAATTACGCAGAAGCGACGCCTTTCAAAGATTTGAGATAATATCCAAGTTTGTAACAAAGAAAAAAACAACAAAAACAACAACTGAAAAAAAAAAAAGCATTTGCATTTTTTACAGCATTTTTAACAAACTCGCACATTTCCTTTTACATAATTGAGTTATTGCATGCCTGAGTAACGTTTAGAAATGAAAATTTAGATGATATGAGCACATTCGAAAATTCTTTGTTTTTAAAGAATGTAATAAAATATAATGAAGAATTTTTCTTAATTAAATTTAGAACGAAGGTTGTTTTTCAATTTTTTTTTTTTTTTTTTGGACTTTTTGTTTGTTTGTTTGTTTGTTTGTTGACTGTTAAGTTCCATATAATACAAGACAATAAGAGAACAAGTTGGAAATTATACGTCAAACGTCGCAAATCAGGTGCATTCGTACTATAATTAGTTTTATAAATATTCAGATCTTGGTGCAATAGCCGTTGCACTCTTATGCAAAATTACATGAATGCAAAAATTATTACGATTATATATATATTAAATTCACTAATACGGGAATAACACGAATCCACTTTAATCATTAGTAGAACGTAATTACCATGGCAACCTCGAATAATTACCTATCGTGGGATATCATTAAATGAATTACGCATGATTGGATTTAATAGAATGAAGGAAACTCTTATTAATATCTTTTTTTGAATTTTGATTCGATTTTCATGAAATTTCAAATGACTCGACAAAATTCTGCAACGATTGTAGACATCGGTCGGTTAAAATCGGTAGTTTTTGCACTGTTATATAGGGACAGATGGAATGCCCATACGACGATTAGTCTCTACATATTTATATAATTAAGAACGCGACTAATATAACTACCGACAAGCAGTATAGTGACCAATCAGCAGCAATTTTACAGTTTTCCTACAGTTTCAGGCAGGGTTGGAAAAAAACCAGGTTTTTTTGAAAAAACCCAAAAAACCGGTTTTTTTGGTTTAAACCAGGTTTTTTTGGTTTAAACCGGGTTTTTTTAAGAACATCCTTTTTTAGTACATATACATGCATATTTATTAATAAAAATAGACATTGTTGGATTATATGTTGTATAAATTCATTTTAAAATAATTTAAATTAAATAATTAGAGTGAATTATGTAGAAAATTGAAAAAAAAAATCATATTTTAATTAAAACAGTTATTAGTAAACAGTCTTATGTCCAAACAATAAACTACTCTACACAATGAAACTTTGAAAAACTTTATAAACAACCTTTTGATTACTTATAATAAACATCTGATGTAGTTTGATGAATGTAAATATTATTTTCCATAATAGAAAAAAAAAAAGAGATACTTCTTGGGGGTTTTGTTTTTTGAGAGACAATTTGAAATCAACCTTTATAGTCATTAGATTTAGCAGATAACAACAGGGTTGTTATGATTTTGCCCAGCCCAAAAAACCCAGGGGTTTTTTTTGTGAAAACCCCCCAAAAACCAGGGTTGGCATGGTTTAAACCAATTGGTTTAAACCATGCCAACCCTGGTTTCAGGGGAAATACCAGTATTTTATTATAGAAAAACTGAATTTATGTGATGAAGCGATTGAAACGGCCAATTTTCATATAAGAAAATAAGTTGTTATTCCGAATTAAAGTCAATTAAATTTCATCAATTGTAGAAACCCTGCTTTAGTTCTTGTTCGAAAACGTCTACTTATGGCAACACATCCTACGACATATTAGAGGATGTATTGCTTATGTCCGTCCTAGAAATGAAATCCAAAATTTAATTTTTTTATACGCTCTCTGGATATTTCGAAAAAAATTGCCCTGCGGTTAAGGAGATTTTTAAAAAAATTGCATAAGTTTATTCAATTATCTTTCTCAATTTTCAAGTAAACATTTTCATGGTCAACAAACATGTTTTACAGTAAAACATTTTACATTTACACCATTAATACTAACATTAAAATTAATATTATTTAGTTACTGTTGCATTTATAAATTCAATTACGCACACAATTCATAGCATATTAATCACTTTACTGCACTTTTTATGAAAAAGATTAATTGAAATCTGTTTGTCGGTCTACTAGTGCAAAATATAATTTTTTTAAAAAATGTCAAATTTTCCGCTAAAATTTGATATTTTATGACTATATGTACACAATTAGGGTTTTTTAATATTGTATTGCTATATTTGGCAACTTAATGAGCTTAAAATAGTAAATTTTATCTGCTCAGTACTCCGTAACTTTTTTTCCATTAGAAATTTTAATTATTCAGTAAAAATAACGAAATTAAATCTTATCTTAAAAACTAAATCTGTTTTTTTTTTCTTCTAAAAAACAAATTCTAATTGTTTGTCTAGTGCAGCCATCTGACATGGGCAAAATAAGTTATTCCATTTCTTCGATTGTTCCTGATAGGAAACGGAGATCATATTGGCTAATTCATAGTACATAATGGAAATTATAATGTTTTAAGGTATGTATCACATACGCGATGTGCGGTACACTCTTAACCCTTAAATGCATATTGTATCATTTTCGATACCATAAGTGTTCCTGATTTATTGGGGGGTTTTATTCACATATTCCGTATTCTCACCAGAAATTTAAAAGAGCAATTTTCACTTTACTTAATGACTGACCATTCGTAATTAAATAAAGAAAAATTTACTATTTAGCTTTTTCAGGTATAAATTCTGATTCTTTGAATTGCGCATTTTTTGGAACGCGTTCTATCATATGCATTTAAGGGTTAAAACCTCAGCCATAAAATAACTCAAGTTGAGCCGAAATCCACTCAACTCACGTTTTGAAAGTCAGCTTCTCTTAAAGAGTGGAAACAACTCGAGTGAACGGGTTGTTTTTAAGCAATTTAAGTAAAGATGAGTGAAACGTTTAAAAAGGCAACTCATTCATGATACTATAAATTACAGCTCTTTCATAAGAAGCCAAATCCACTCTTTCGTTTTAAGAGTGTAAAGGGTTAACAGTGCGTGATATGGCGCCAACGTTAAGGGGCCACTCACGCGCCAGTGCGTGATGTCCAGTAGCCAGTTACGCGCTGGCGCGGGAAAATCTTTCACTGATTCCTATTTATAAAAAGTAAATCGGCTTCTGGGAAAAACCCACTTCTACAGTGCGGCATTAACTATCATCACATCTTCATTTAAGCGGCAGCGAACGTGTTGAAAACGATACGCCAGTTTAAGAAAACTAATTTTAAACACTATAAAAGCTACTCGCAAACGTTTCCTATAGTCAGCACATGAAAAAGAAACTTTGTTTTTCATAATTTCTTTAATACTCAAAAATCTATTGGTTTCTATTTTTTGCAAATGTAAAGAATGAATTTTGGAATCATGGGTATACCGGAAGTGGCTGTTTTATATTTTCGATTGTGGTTATGTTATATATTTGTAGATTAAACACTTTTCTTTTGACGGTGCGTAAACATTTAGTAAAAACGATATCTTTAAAACTAACGTGTTCACAATTAAGTTAATTAGAACTCATTTGAATAAAAGCGTATATCCATTTTCAATTATTCCAAACACGCAAGAATAGCTATTGACATTTACTTAGAGGCATACTCATTAAGCACAAAATTCCTTCATTGAAGAAAACAATGAATAATATTTATGCACTAACTATTTAACATTATTGTTATTTCGTTTCGTGAAGCATTTACAAAATAAATTCAACATATTTCTTTGTGTAAAATGTGTTTAAAGAACCGAGAAAAACCTTTAAACACGGAAGAAATAGAACAACATTCAAACTACCTGCTTCTTGATAAGTTTTTTTTTTTTTTTTTTTTTTTTTTTTTGAGAATGTTTGATTTTAATAATAAAATTAATATTTGATGACTTCAACAACAAATCATATATGAGGAGCCCATAAGCCAAGGGGTACAAGTGACAAAATTTAGATTTCGAGTAAATTGAGTTCAAAGTTAAACATCAATTCTAATTCAACGAATTGAGATATGAAACTTTTGCTTACTTCTTAGTGATCTTTGAACTCTTGTTTCTATAACTGTTTTAAAAAAAGTGGAATACAATTTTTCTTTTTATTTATAACTAAGCAATGTTTATCGTCATTCGGCACTTGTACCCCTTGGCTTCCAAGTAGTAAGGAAAAGTGCTTGGAGCTAAAGGGTACAAGTGCCGAATGAGTTCAAGAAATGAAAAATTATGAAATAAAAAATTGTATTTATGAAAAAATTAAGAACAATGTTTATACAAATAAATGAAAGGACAAAATTTTGTTTTAATATAAATTCTAAAGAAGGAAAAATTATGAAATAAAAAATGAATTTACGAAAAAAAAATATATTAACGATGTTGATATAAATGAATGAAAGGAAAATTTCTTGTTCTAATATAAGTTTTTAATTTTTTTTTTAAAATTTTGAAACATTGAAATTTCATATTTTTTAACACTTTCCAACAAACTTAAAAAGTGAATATGATTTTAGTTTGTCTGTCCGTCTGTCCGCGCCCTAAATCTCGTAAATATATTCGGATTGCCCTGAAATTTTCAGGAATTATTAAAGTTTACCTCAACTCGAACCTACTACAAAAAGAGTTTCTAACATGATTAGTTTATTTACAGGGACAATCAAAAGTTTTCCTTTACATTACGGGTTATGGGAAAAATCGTTTCAAGTGAATTTTAAAGAAGTTACACCTTCTCACATATTAAAGTTTATATGCATTTACGAATTACATTAAAATAAACATTCTATAAAATATGAGGTGAAAAGAATTGATATTTTTTATTTACATAGACACAAAAAAAGATTTCAAATAGTATATTCTATCTTAAGTATTGTATATTATCGATGATGATATGATGGATGGACGAAATGCCTTTTAAGTATGATTAGCGCTTTTAAATTTCACTAAATTTATACATATTAATATATATGCTATAGTTCATATAAATGCTATAGTTCATATACAGGGCTATACAAAAGATTTCGTAAAGGTTAGTGAATACGAGCGTAATTTACTTAAAGATTGCTTTTAAATAAGTCCTATATTTCTATGCTGAACTGCATTCAGTTTACTAAGAAATGCTTGTAAAGTATAGATAAAATGACATACAGAGTCATGCACAAAATTTTATTCGTGGTCATCTATGGATGATAATTTCTGGAAATGTGATTTCAGTACTCTTAAGAGTGTTTTAGTTTGAACTAAATTTTAGCTAAATACTGGCGTATAATAAAATTTCAAGGTAAACTACAGGATAAATAAAAGTATACAAGTGTGTTTCCATCTATTAGCATAAACTGCTAAAAGAGAAATTTCAAACTGTTATGCGTTTTTTTTTTTTTTTTTTTTTTTTTTTTTTTGCTAAACTAAATTTATCCATTATGCAGTATATATCAACCGACAGATAAAACATAGGGCTGTTCAAAATTAATAGAATACATATTTGCTTATGGACAGTAACACTCTATTACCCTAATTAGCAAAGATTTTTAAAGATTTCAAAGAGTGTTGGAAAGTGTTTCATAATCTACACTTAACGCATGATTTTTTTACATGTTAACAGTTAAAATGCATTTATTTAATATATAAAAAAGCAAATGGCCTTATATGTCGTTGGTTGCGCTTCTGCTGTAGACGTTAACGGATACAATTGCACTTATACCCTTTGGCCTCCACGCGTTTCACAGTTTTGGGAAAGAGGTTAAGTAACTAACCCATAAAACGCAGTGTATAATTAAAAAATCACTCATAACTTCTTACCTACAAATAAATAGACTTATTTCCAGATAGTCTGTGCACTTAACTCATTTTTTCCATTTTGTCACTTATACCCCTTGGCTTCTGGGCTCCTCATATACTAATTTAACTACTATGTTTACTAATGTTTACTAAATTTTATTAATTCTATAGGTTTGATGAATTTTCAATACATTTTAGAATAATTAATACTCTCAAGGGTTACATTCATACTTGAAATTAATTGTTTCTTTATAATTTTGAAAGAATCATATTTTCTGAGCATTTAAAACAAAATGCGGAGAAAACTACATTACAATTTTACCCATTTGCAAGACACTCAGAGGGTTAAAATGGAATTTCTTAAAAGAAAAAAAATTATTCGTCAGAAAAATATTGTGATTACATGTAAAAAACGAAAATTAAAATTTATTAATCTTTATTTGAGATTCTGTTTTTGATAAATACAAAAATGCAAATTTAAGTTTATGCTATATTTTACGATTGTGAATCCTTGCCAATTTAAAAAAGTTGTAAAGAAAAAATATTAATGAAAAAAAAAATTTTAAAATAAAATAAATTAAACTACTCAGATATGGCAATCCCAAAGCTTTCTTCTATCTTATACATGCTAATACTTATTGAAAAACGCAAGATAGCAGCGCTATTGGTTATGTGATATACACTAAAATCTAGTCAGCAACAACTTATAGTAACTTATAACTGAATCTGAAATTTGATGAAAATCCTTGTATTAGTTTTTGAGATAGAGCTACTGCAAAATCTCAAAGAAAAATCTGCATAACAGCGCCACATACTGGTTGATATATATCAAAAACCGATCAGGATAATTTTTTTTTCACGTACAAACTGAATCAGAAGTTTGGTGAAATATATGCATTAGTTCTTGAAATACAGCTATTGTGAAATCGTGAAAAATCCAGCATAGCAGCACCATCTATTAGGCGATTTGCACCAAAAACTAAATAACTCTAATCTATATCAGAAACTAACTGAATTGCAAATTTTACAAAAAAAATCGTGCATTAGTTCTTGAGATAGAGCTATCGCGATATCACGAATAATGTACCATGATTTTGGCACATGTTGAGCAATTTGCACAAAAAAGTAATTAGCACCATGTGATATTAAGTACAAACTAAATCTAAAATTTTATGAAAATCCACCCATTAGTTCTTGAGATATGGCTATTGTGAAACTTATAAATAATGCAGCATTGCAGCGCCAACTGTTGAAAGATATACCACCAAAAACTAAACAGATTTAGTTTATATCAAAGTCTAACAGAATCTAAAGTTTTGTGAAACTCCCTGCATTAGTTCTTGAAATAGAGCTATTAGGATAATCATGAATAATGCACTATGGCAGCGCCAATTGTTGAACGATTTGCACCAAAACGTAATCAGGACCATGTTATATCAAGTATTAACTAAATCTAAGTTATGAAAACTCATGCATTAGTTCTTGATATGTGGCTCTGTGTGAATTGTAAGTAATGAAGCATAGTAGTGCCACCTGTTGAGCGATATACACTAAAGACTAATCAGATGTAGTTTATATCAAGGTCTAACAGAATTTAAAATTTTGTTAAATTATGTGCATTAGTACTTGTGATATAGTGCCTAAATTTTTTTTCACATACAGATTGACGGACTCACAGACAGACATTTTGTAAAAACATGGGTTCAATGAACCCTAAAACGTGTAAATCCGTCGAAAATCGAATTTTTAGCAAATTTTTCATTAATCCAACACTTTCTTCTAGTAAAGATATAAGAAAGTAATAAAGGGAAAAGGTACTGGTAGCAAAATTGCTATCTATTGTCCCTTTTTTCCACAAAAATTAGGCTTTGGTATCCTACCGTCTTCAAGAAAAAAAATGCCTGCTTTTAAGAACAATTATAATCAATAGCACACATATGCAGGCACGCAATAAAAGATTTAATAATTATACAGGTTGTTGCATAATTCGAAAGACAAATCCAGGGAAGTGATAATAAACATCAAGAGGACAAACAAATACATAGAAAATAATAGGGTCGTAAATCAACTATTTAACTATTTAATCAAAAATACTTGGTGTTCTACAATAATTCAGTCTGGATTAACGATAATATATTTCAGAAAACTTAACTATGTTATAATAAAGCTATTAATAAACCTGCTCATCTTTGTTGTAAGTGTGATACTTTTTTTAAGTGTAGTAGTTTCTATTGTACACCCCCAGCAATATGCTCTTTATACTACACATGATGGACTGTAATTAGCAGATCATGCGGTATAACGGCATGTAAAGAAAACTATAAAATTAGATGGAATAATAGCATGTAAATTGTACAATTCTAAAGATGTAAAATCTACAACTATTGAAAATTGACAAATTTGAAATTTTTGACGAATTGACAAATTTTTCTTACTTACCATTAATTACGGTACCAGTATTCAGTAATAATCATTTGATATTTTATTCGTCTGACATGAAAAAATTAGTAACACTTAAGGCATGCAAATTTCTCTCTATCCTTTTTGGTTTTCAATAATGACAATACAAATGTCCCTGCATCTTTTTATGGTTTTCAACAATGACAATAAAAATTTCTCTGTATCCTTTTTGATTTTCAAGAATTACAATAATCTCCTGCATAAAATAAAAAATAACCCCTCTTTAGATATAGTTCCAGATGACGTTATTACCTCGATATACTTTTTGCGCAGTATATTTTAAACCACAAACTGTCTCACGAACACATCCAAAATCTTCTACAAAATTGTGAAAGTACATAAAATACACTGCAAATTTTTATAATAAACAAAGCATTTTCTAATAAATATATAGTCTTCAGATTATAGAACTTGCCTCTCACATTTTAGATCAGACGTTGATTCTTTTGTGCTTCTCTCAGTGATAAGGTCTATAAATGGAACAAACTAGTTTCTAGCTGTTGTTTATTATTCAAATGACTCAGAGAACTTCCTCGCAAAACCCGTAAGTGCCATTTCTTGAATTTCTTCATAATTAAGCGTAATATTAAGCGTAACATGGCGTTATTATAACCAGGATACCTTACATACTCTTACATTTTCATTACAATATTTTTATCATTCTCAAAATTATTACCGTTAATCATAGTTCAGTTGGGGTGAAGCACCCTCTATTTGTGACTAATAAAGGGGCTTGCAAGTTCATGTTCTTTGGCAATTTTTCATCTTCTTGGTGTCTACTTTCGCCCCTCTAAATTTGTAAGTCAAATTTGGAAACACCCTGTGCATACTAATTCACATTTATTAAAAAGACAGATATTTGTATAGCATATTAGCACTCTTTTTTATCGAATTCGAACCTTAGTAGCTAGATATTTGAACTTCAGTACTCGTCATCATAGGATGAATGCTCTGTACTATGCGTTTGATAAAATGCTATTTAATTTTCTACTGGCTTTGTCACCTAGCAACCAAGATATACCTAATTATTTCAAAATGTAAAAACTTTTCTGTGCAAACGATAATTTGTGATAAATACATTATCTGTTTTATTTCTTCAGCTTTTACCTAAGCTGTGTGAAACAATATTCTTTTTGTTTTTGAGTTTGATTAGAATATTTTTTATGAGAATATGTGTAAAAATGTTACGGTTTTTATTGGAGTTGTGTTTTGTTAAATTAATAATGTTCGAAAGAACCTGAGTTGAGTTTACTCATCAGAATAAACTGTTTAAAATGAGAGATGCGTATTTAATTTTGAGTTGAGTAAAATATTAATAAAATAAACTTTCGAACAATTGAAATCTTCATATGGTCCGTCTTATACGGAGAAAAATCAGCGAGTTGTTATTCTACGTCAATGACTGAAGGATAACTGGTGAATATTTTGTGCTGTTTTGCTATTTCTTCGATGTTAGAGATAATATTATAAAGAGTCAAGAGGGGTAAGTGCACCCATTTAATTTTTATTCGTTAAAAATGAGTATGAAATAATTAAAAGCAGAAAAGAAAAAAGTAATATTTCGGTATCGTGTGTAAGTGGATCCTCTGTAGCGGTAAAAAATAAAACTACTGCCTTGATCAGTAATAATTCGGGAGATTATAGTCGGGAGTTAGATTTTCTTATCATACCAAGGATTTCGCAAATTATGCCCTCGAAATATATTAATATTTCAGAGCTAGGAATCTCAGAGTCTATTATTCTTGCTGATCCTGAATTTAATAGACCAGGGAAAATAGATCTTTTGCTAGGAGCTGAAGTATTTCTAGAATTGATAAAGGTGGGTCGTATGAAGCTACCAAATTCTTAATTAATACTGCAAAATACGGTGTTCGGTTGCATAGTAAGTGGGAGTGTTTACGATTGTAACGATCAGGAACAAATACATTGTGGGTTAATTACTGAAACAGATTTAAATTTCGAAATGAAAAAATTTTGGGAAATTGAAAGAGTAGAAGAAAGTACACCATTGAGAAATACAGAAGAATTAGCATGCGACACCCACTTTATAAACACACATCAGAGAGATATAACGGGCAAATTCATAGTACAAATGCCGTTAAAAAAAGATCCTAGTTCTTTGGGAGAATCAAAGCAATTTGCGGAAAATAAATTAAATTCACTTTGGAATAGGCTAGTCAAAAATCCAAATCTTTTAGAGTTATATTGCGCATTTATGGCAGAGTATAGAGAGTTAGGCCATATGGAGGAAGTAAAGAAAACAGATGAGCCAATACATGCGAATTATCTACCTCATCATGCTGTTTATCGCCCAGATAAAAGTTCTACAAAATTGAGAGTTGTCTTTAGTGATTCACATGCAACTTCATCAGGAGAATCCCTAAATTCCATACAGCTGAATGGAGGTGTCATTCAAGATGATTTGTTTAGCATAATACTTAGATTTCGTACACACCGCTATGCATTTACAGCAGATGTAAAAATGATGTATCGCATGATACTTATCGATAAAAGTCAACGTGATTTACAGCGCATAGTTTGGAAAGATTCTGTAAATGGTGAGATGAAATATTACAGACTATGTACAGTCACATATGGCACAACTAGTGCCCCTTATTTAGCCATGCGCTGCCTTAAACAGCTTAGTATAGATGGTGAATCTCAATTTCCGTATGCTTCTGGTGTGGTACAGTCAGACTTTTATATGGACGATGTCCTGACTGGAGCAGCTGACCTAAAATCGGCTAAGAGACTGCAAATTGAGCTTATTCAACTATTAAATACGTGCGGCCTGAACTTACATAAATGGTTTAGTAACCATCCAGAATTAATGGAGCCAGCCTTTAAAAATGAGAATTACACTTTTGAAAATATGAGTGAAACTAAGGCACTAGGACTTTGCTGGAATGCCAATAATGATACTTTTACTTTTAGTGTATCATTCAGTGAGCAAACCAAGGTAACTAAAAGAAGTGTGCTGTCAAATATTGCCCGCATTTTCGACCCCTTGGGTCTACTTGGACCAGTTGTGACGAAAGCAAAAATTTTCCTACAAAGACTGTGGAGACTGCAAATTGATTGGGATGAAAATCTCCCTACAGCTGAGCTTGATGATTGGTTGCAGTTTTTAGAATCATTAAGAGCCATCAATAATATAAGTGCTGTTAGATACATTTTTGCAAATAATCCAGTGCAAATTAAAATTTGTGGCTTTTCAGAGGCTTCGGAGAAAGCCTACGGTGTGGAATTGTATGCTGTGTCTTCAAATTCTTCAGGAGAGCAAATTTCTCAGTTGCTTTGCAATAAAAGTCGAGTTGCACCAATCAAAACAATCACTATTCCTCGCTTGGAGCTCTGTGGTGCAGTTTTATTAGCCAAATTGATGAATAAGGTTGCCAAAACCTTAAAAGTTCCTAAAGAATCTGTTTACTATTATTCAGATAGTACTATTGTATTATGTTGGATTCGAAAACAGCCGTGTGACTTAAAAACCTTTATGTCATCACGTGTGGCTACGATTCAGAATCTTTCTGATATCAGTCATTGGGGACATGTGGCTTCTTCTGATAATCCTGCTGATCTTGTGTCACGAGGTGTAGATCCAGACAAACTTCTCCAGAGTAACTTATGGTGGAAGGGTCCACTATTCCTAACACAACAAACTGAACCTTCTTTAAATACTGTCGAACTTGAGCAAAATGATAAGGATCTATACAGAAGTGAACTTAAAAAGACTTTTTCAGAGACTTCCCTTTTAATATCAGACTGTTCATTTTTTATTGATTATTTTTTGCAATTGAGTAATAATTATGCTAAATTAATAAGAATTCTTAGCTTTGTTTTCAGGTTCATTCAGAATGTCAAGAAGCCAAAAGAAAGGTATTCAGGTAAGCTAACATCTGCTGAATTGAAGAAAGCTGAGCAGTTTATCATAAAAACTGTTCAAGAAAAAGAGTTCAGTTCTGAATTCACATTGTTATCTAATAGTAAGGAGTTACCAAAAAATAGTAGATTACTTTCATTAAATCCTTTCTTGGATAAAAATAATTTAATCAGAGTTGGAGGTCGTCTCCAAAATAGCACGGTAAATTATGCCCAAAAACACCCAATTGTACTGCCCTCTAAACACAAATTAACAGAATTAATTATCGAGTTTTATCACAAAAAATATCTACATATAGGACCACAAAATTTACTTTATTGTGTTCGAAGAGAATTTTGGCCTTTAAACGGTAGGGCTATTTGCAGAAAAATTTTACATAAATGTATTACATGCTTTAGGGCCAAACCTAAATTGTTAGAGCAAATTATGGGCGAGCTCCCAAAAGAAAGAATAAATGTAGACTTTGTTTTTAATTGCACTGGAACTGATTTCTGTGGTCCATTTTTGATTAGATATAGAGGTCAACGTAAAGGTATTTATCATAAAGTTTATGTTTGTATTTTTATTTGTATGGTACCAAAGGCAGTGCATTTGGAATTAGTCGATGATTTAACGTCTGAGGCTTTTATTGCCACATTAAAGAGGTTTTTTGCCAGACGAGGCAAACCTCGAAAAATTTTCAGTGATAATGCAGGCAATTTTGTGAAGACTAATGTAGAGCTTAAAAGGCTGCATGAATTGGTAAACAAACCAGACCAGAACCTTACTAATTACTTGATATCTGAAGGTATTGCTTGGGAATTTATTCCCCCTAAAGCTCCAAATTTTGGAGGTTTATGGGAATCGGGAGTCAAGTCCTTCAAGTATCACTTTAAACGTGTTGTGGGCAACTCTAAATTAATTTATGAAGAAATGTTAACTATAATTGTCCAAATTGAAGGCATCTTAAATTCGCGCCCGCTTACTCCCTTGAGTACAGATATTGATGACTTGGAGGTCTTGACCCCGGGACATTTTCTTATTGGTCGCCCACTTAATGCCATTGCTGAATCTGACTTGAGTAATATTGAAGACAATAGACTTAACTTATGGCAAAAGACCACTAAAATGGTTCAGACCATCTGGAAAAAGTGGAAAAATAGTTATTTAAGTACATTGCAGCAAAGGCATAAGTGGATGATATCAAAAAACAACCTCAAAATAGGAGATATGGTTGTAATAAAGGAAGATGATCTTCCAGTGTCTAAATGGTTATTAGGGAGAATTGTAGAAGTATTTTTTGGTAATGATAATAGAATAAGAGTTGTGAATATAAAAACCCCAAATGGAATATATAAAAGAGCAGTATCCAAAATTGCTGTATTACCTCTTGAAAAGTAATTCAATTTTTATAAGAAAGTGTACATTATTGTAAAATTTCTTTATGTATTATGTATTATGTAAATTTTTTTAAATATTTGCTTAAATTTAACTTAACTGTGACTCATTTATATTGTGTTTAATTGTATTGTTATTTATATTTTTTACAATGGTTGTAATTGCAGTGTTTTAGTTTGAAACCCCCCTCGGAGGTTTCAAGAGGGGCGGTATGTTTGATAAAATGCTATTTAATTTTCTACTGGCTTTGTCACCTAGCAACCAAGATATACCTAATTATTTCAAAATGTAAAAACTTTTCTGTGCAAACGATAATTTGTGATAAATACATTATCTGTTTTATTTCTTCAGCTTTTACCTAAGCTGTGTGAAACAATATTCTTTTTGTTTTTGAGTTTGATTAGAATGTCTTTTTATGAGAATATGTGTAAAAATGTTACGGTTTTTATTGGAGTTGTGTTTTGTTAAATTATTAATGTTCGAAAGATCCTGAGTTGAGTTTACTCATCAGAATAAACTTTTTAAAATGAGAGATGCCTATTAAATTTTGAGTTGAGTAAAATAATAATAAAATAAACTTTCGAACAATTGAATTCTTCACTATGTACGTACCAATCTAGTCGCATTCAATAACTTAATTACAGCTAAAACATCAATGACGAACATTTAGCCCTTTCAGTGGGTCGGTCAATGTGAGTATGTCACCTTTTTATTAATTTATTTATTTTAAAGTAAATGGCACAAAAAATATTTTAATGAAATTTTAATTTTATGATGAAATTGTAAAAAAGCAGATTTTTATTTCCGAAAAACTGGTTTATAAATTCTGGTGTCAGTCAATCATTTCACCGAGCGGTTTTTTTTTTAATTTTTACCCTGAAAGGGTTAACTATATATTTCTCGTTTTTTCTCCATTGAAAGAACATTTCCGTTTGTGTATCTTCGAAGGAACTTTTTTTCTTTTAACTTTCAACGAGTAAGAATACAAAAGAAATAGTTAAAAGTTGGTTACTTATAAATATTTTTATTTGTCGAAAGGGAAACATTTGTCTTAATGTATTTATTTTTCTTGTAACTTTACGTGAACAAAATTCCGGGTAACAAATAGTAAATAATAAATTAAAAATTATATTTTGCTTCATTATCAAATCTAGGGTTATTACGACAGAAAATAATGTTCCAACTTATAATTAATTGACATTCTGTTCCGATTTAAGCAAGATGTCAAAACAAAACTTTTATTTTTAAAGTAGAGAAAAAATTTATGTTTTAAAAGCTTTTTAGGTAACGTACTAATTGCTCGGTAATTAACTGCGTTGTAAGAGCGAATTTAAAAAAGAAATAAAAATCAGTTTTTACTACGCTAATAAAAAATAAATGAACGAATTTTACCATCAAGTAGTGTTTTTTTCTCTTTTTCGATGGAAAACTTAAAGTTAGGGGGGGGGGGAATTCCTTGCTTCTCAATTTAAGAAAATTAATTATTTTTTTCGTTTAATTTTGCAGCGTAGACTATTTTATATCGTGCACATAAAATTTTGCGTTGCTTTAATTAATGTTTATTCGCTTATATTTTTTATTTTTACATACTTAAGTTCATGAAAAAGTGTGTAATAATTTATAATTAGAGTGAAGCAATTAAATTATTGTAATATACTTTGAAATTGCTTTTCAAAGGCACATAGAAGATTTCGACAAGAAAAAAAGAAGCAGTTTTTGAGACGTATTTGATGTCGTGTATTTTACTTAAAAATACAATTAGAAATGATTTTTTTACAGTAAATATATACATTATAGCGTTATATAACCTCTTGGATGTCTGGGTCCCCATTTAGGGGCCTCTGTTCATTTACTTATAAAAACTAAAATGTCTGATTTTCTTACATTTGTACATCACTACTTAATATATGAATGTTTTTTGTGTTGAAAATAAATAAATAAAGGCCTGAATCCCTAATAAAATAAATGTTAATTACATCTGAGTTTGCAAAATTCCTAAAAACGTCCAAAAGACATTGTCACCAAGAAAGTGATAAATTTTCATAAGTATTTAACTTAAATATTTTTCAATACATTTTTTGAAAATTTGAAAATTGTTTACTTGTTTAAAATTCTTAAATTTGTGATTGCGTTAATTTTGATTTATGATTATTAAAATAATATTTTAAAGGAGTTTGGAGTTTTTGATCCATACTTCTGAACCTAAATTAATAAGCGATCAATTTGATTAAATAAGTTATCAATTTGAAAAAAAAAAAGATATTTTTTCTGTCATTTACAATGGCATTTTGTTTGGAAAAAACCAGTCAATCAGTGTTTGCATTATTATTTAAACTTCGCAACTAAATAAATCAAAATTAGGATAAATAAAAGAAATTTCATGCATGAATTAAATTTCAAGAACTAATTAACATTATACATATTTTTTATTTAATATGTCTGCTCGGCACACTTTTCTAAAGAGCTGTTGAATATATCACCTTAAAATTGGCTGTGATGTCAAAAAACATAGTATTTAAGAATAATAAGAAGTAATTTTCATTTTGCCTTAAAATAAATAAATTTAAAAATATTTTACTCTTAAAATTTTATAGATTTTAAGAACATACTTTTCATTATTTTTTTTTCATTCAGGCCTACAATGTTAGATATTTTTAAAGAAACAAGTTAGTTGCACAATTTTGGAAATTTTCAACTGTTTACCTTAAACAGAATTTTAATAAAGTATACCAAAGCATAAAAAACATATTTCGAAAAAAAAAGGTGTAAAACAATACATGCACAGTTGTAATGCCTTAAATATATTAATTTAAAACCTTCCAGAACCGTAATCTTTTAGATCCACAATCATTAGCACCATAATCCTTTAACTCTTAATTTTTAGACCTATATTTAAAAACTCATTCAGTGAAATCGCAAGTACTTGAGATTAATTTTGAACGGTTTTAACCGATATCAGTGTTTTTTTTTTTTTTTTTTTTTTTTTTTTTTTTTTTTTTTTTTTATTACTTCAAATCAAAACACTTCATTTCTATCTATCTCTTGCCTTAGTAGATATTACTATATATTTCTGTTGCAATTTTCTCATAAAAAATTAAAATAGATGCTTTGGCAAGATTATCATCTGCTATAAAAATGTATTTAAAAAAAAATCCATGTCTAATTTTCTCCGCATATACCGAATGTCCAGTAAACGACTGACCTATTTTGAAAGTAAGTAACAAAAAATCGGTTTGAGATAAAAATACGCGGTTTGCTGCATTGTTATTAGAAAATTAATAAAATTTTAAATATACACTTTATTAAAATAGCTCGAAATTCGGCCAACAGATGGCGGTGACGGCAGCGACAAACTGTCGAAATTCAGACATTACTCTAGTTTTCATACGCATGGACTTTTCGGCTGATTTCTCAAAGTAGAATCTAAAAAGGAAGGTCTCCATACTGGGCATACTCAGAATTTTATGAAAAAAATACTAAATGAAGTACTTATATATGTAATAAATGATCAGTCAAAATTAGCGGCGGAATCACATTGGAAAGTATGTAAAAAAATAAAATATTTTCAAATATTTGGCATGAAAAGACGAAAGAGTCACTCGATTTGGCGAGCAGCCCTTTTCCTCGCCAAAAGCAAACGATTATAATGCAACTCAGAACTATTAGATATTTAGAACGCATGTAAATGGTATTTAAGGAATTTAAACATAAACAATGAGAGACTTTAATATTATATATTTATATATATATATATATTCTATTACATATATATATATATATATTACTTGTTGAAGTAGTTATTCAATTAATCACTGGGAAAAATGTTTTCATAGATTTAAAAAAAAATCATACTGAGAAAAATTATCTTCGTACATTAAAGTGTATTCAAAAATAAAAGCCAAATTTTTCCATAGCAACCAAATCTCATCGACAATTCTCAATTGGACTTTGAGCTTGAAACAAATTTAACTAATTTAAATTATGAATTTCGTTTTAAATCTCAAATTTTGATGATTAAATTTGAATATAAATACATATAAATATCGATATAACAAAATTATACCTAAAACAATATACGTAAAACTTACAAAACTAAAGTTATTTAAATTAAATATATCAAAACAAATTCAACATGAAACTTTTTTTTTCTTGAAGTGTATTTGACATAAAGTATTTCTCGATATTACATTCCACCGCCAACCGCAGATAAATCGCCAAATAACAAAATTTTCACTATTTTTTTTACGGATACTGAATGGAGGTTCCGCCGAAATTTTTTAATAAACGTATATATCCCCACGAGAAGAACATTCTGTAATTTTTTCAGATTTTTCGGGGTATGCTCGTATGGAGACCTTCCTTGTTAGTCGACATTTATATCGACACTCCACTCACCTGCAGAAATAGAGTTTGTTGGATTGAAAGAGATTTAAAATAATATTTATGATTGAATAATATACATTTACTTAATAAAAATAAAAATAAAATATTCATAGACTTTTCACACATTTACCATAAGTGAATCGTATTTATAAAATGTTTTTGTAACCGGGTAACTGATTCTCTTTTTATGTATAACAAATCGAAAATAAGGGATAAACACAGCTTTTTTAACTTAAAAAAATCCTAATATTTAATGTAAACATTTCTTTCATTAAATAGTATGAAATTGTATTTAAAAAAAAATTAGTGATGCCAAAAATTAAGATTCAATGAGTGAAGAGATGGATCAAGCAAACTCTTCATGACTATACGACATGTAGTGAAATCAGAAGTTAAAAGAGTAGTACGCAAATAGTGGTGGAAAGTTCCCTGTCTAAAATAAAAGCGGGGCAGTGACTTATAAATCGGCACATAAAAATATATTAAACCTTAGAATAAAGGTTCGTCTATATTTCGTCTATAACAAATCCTGTCTTAAACACAAAAAAATATTGATCACGAAGGAGAAAGTAACATACAAAACTACCTACTAAGACGAAAATCTGTCTAAAACGAAATCTTTTTCATTTTTCCGTAAACCGAAATCATCTTTACGTTATATTCATATTTTGACATTTAACATGTGTGAAAATTTTATTACAAAAGCCAAGACAGATTTTAAGATGCGTTTTATACACAACCCTTCCCTCTTCTTCCCCTGATTGCAAACGCATCTATGCTGAAATGGAAAGATGCTTAAAAAGAAAAAAAAACGACTTACATGTTTTTATATCCCGCGAGTCACCGCTTTTCAAAATTTCATCACAGAAGGCATAATAGATAATTGAATCATCATAGAATCATCTTAGGTTTGCTTATTTTAGTTCAATTTTATAAATATAAATATTGCCAAATTACTGGATTTACTGGCCAAATTTCATATATAATTTTGAAAAAGTTTTTAGAATATATTTTTTTTAATAATGTTCTTTATTTTAATCAGATGCAAGAGGAATTTTTAGAATTCTTCTTTCCCTTCTTTTGCTCATGAAGAATAATTAAGGAAAGGGAGGGGGGAGGACAAAAAATATATAACAGGATCGATGATGCTCTTTGTAATGAAATTTTGAAAATGGGTAACTCGCAAGATATTAAACAGGTACAATGTTTTTTTTTTCTTTTTAAACATCCTTCCATTTCAACGTAGATATGTTTTCAGTTGGGGAGGAGGGGGAAGGAAGACGCGTGTGTAAAAGTCATCTTAAAATCTCTCGTGGCTTTCGTAATAAAATTTTCACATGTCTTAAATGTCAAAATATGAATATAATGTAGGGATGAATTCGGTGTTCGGAAAAACGAACAATATTTCGTTTTAGGCAGGTTTTCGTCCTAGCAGCTGGTTTTGTATGTTACTTTTTGCCTCTAAATCCATATATATATATATATTTTTTTTTTACATTTAAAACAGAATTTGTCATAAACGGATTTCTTCATTCTAAGGTTTATTATATTTTTATGTGCCAATTTATAAGTCACCACCCTGCTTTTTTTTAGACAAGGAACTTGCCCAACACTATTTCCGTACCCCTTTTTTAACCACTTAACTGATTTCACTGCACGACGTAGGCAAGAAGAGTTTGCTTGATTGATCCATAACATTAAGCTTTTTAACACCACTAATTTTTTAAATACAGTTTCATACTATTAAATGGAAGAAATGTTTACATTAAATATTAGGATTTTTTTAAGTTAAAAAAGCGATGTTTATCCCAGATTTTCAATTCATTGTACTTAAAAAGGGAATCAGTTAACCGGTTACAAAAACATTTTTTGAATACAATTTACTTATGGTAAATGTGTAAAAAGTCAGCGAATATTTTGTTGATTTTATTAAGTATAATACAAATTATTCATTCATAAATATTATTTTAAATCTCCATCCATCCAACAAACTCTATTTCTGCAGGGGAGTGGGGTGTCGATTTAACATGTCAACTGAGATTCGACTCTGCGAAATGAGCCAAAAAGCTCATGCGTATGAAAACTAGAGTAATGTCTGAATTTAAACAGCCTGTTGCTGCCGTCAGCGCCATCTGTTGACTAAAATTTGACCTATTTTAAGAAAGTGTATATCTAAAAATTTACTCATTTTCTGATAACAAGGCAGCAAACCGCACATTTTTATCTCAAACCGGTTTTTTAATTATTTATATTCAAAATGGGTCAGTCATTTACTCGAAACCCTGTACTTAAATCCTATCGTAAAACTTAAAGAATGCAGTTTTATTATTCCGTGTGTAATAAATTTTCCGAATTTTAACAAAATATAAATGAACGATCTCTGATAAAGCACAGAGCTATTATAAACTATATTTAATTTTCAAAAACTTTATTAATGTTACGAATAAAGATGGCGTGTAAATCATTAGATACCCGGTGTTTCTGTGGAATTTTTTGAATGACAACACCATTTTTTGTTGGATTGAGTATTATTACGCGATAAAATAACGTCATGTATACTTTTCTATAGATGTTGTTTAAGACTGAATCATAAATGTAGAATTCTTCAGCGAATGCAAAAGACATCATTTTGTATAAAATAAAAACATTTATTTTGCATCTTAAAACTGATATATGTTTAGCACTAT